>JAHHUM010002452.1:0-166060 GCA_036173005.1 Crenichthys baileyi
ACAGAGAACAAATATGTAGAAATGAGAGACAGACGAGTGGAACAGTAAAGATCGATGACTTAAAGATAGAATGCAAATGAGTTTAAGTACCTGGGGTCAGCCATCCAAAGCAAGAAGAGAGGGGACACAAGATGGAGCGGGTGGAGATAGGTGTCAAGTGTGGATTTGTGTCAAAAGGGTTGCTGGTAGAGTGAAATGCAAGGTTTTTAAGTTGTTGAGACTAGATATGATGCATGGTTTGGAGACAGGGGCATTAACATAAAGACAGCAGGTTTAACTGGAGAGGGCACAGCTGAAGATATTGAGATAATCACTGGGTATGGCCAAAATGGACAGGATTAAAAATGAGGGTCTGACAGAGACACCTCTGGTTTATTTAAAGTGAAAAATAAAAATACAAGGCTGAGATGATTGAAAGATGGGGAGGGACAGCGGACATATTTGACCAAGGATGTTGAAAATGGAGCTGCTAGAGAGGTGGTGGGTACTGTCGGTAGGTAGGCTGTAGATACGTCCATGTACCTACAGAGCAGGTACATGGAAGTAATAATGTAAAGTGCCAGCGTTACAATAGAAGATGCTAAAACGAGATGGAGGCAGATGATCAGACAACTTAAATACTCTAACTTATCTTATCTTATGTTCTGCGTAACTCACTAATTAGATTGTGGTCTTAAATAAATTAACTTAAAATGTTCTTGTTATTCTGACCAAGGACACCAGGGTTATTTTTGTGGGTCTTGTTTCATGTAGAAGCACAAGTTTGCTGGCAGGATACTGAAGGCCAAAAAACATTTAAATGTGTTGTTTTTATACATTACTACACAAACAGCAAGTCTGAAAGCACCTGCCGACAACAACGAAAAAGATGAAATCCAAAAGAAAAATGGGTTGTTTACAGAAAATATACACAAACCTAGAGTAGAAGGAGAAAAACATGAAGATCAGACACTCAGTCTCTCCAGCCAAGTTCATCAGATTTCCATCTTCCAAAAAAGGAGGTTGTTAAATGGAAACATGGTATCACGCCTGGCATATCTCTAGGACTCCACAACAAACAGGCCTATCCTGTGACTTTGAGCCTCCCTGTCAGCTCTTGAGGGGACAGAAAGGTGGCTTGAAGTTGGTAAACATCTGAGGGATTGTGCAATCACTGTTCTCAGTACGACTGACTCTGTTAGGCTGCGACAGCAATAAAAAGCACTGCCCCTCTCTGTGCAAGCTTAGATGAATCATGTTGACACCGGGGATCTCAAGTGCCACCATTAGATTCATCAGCTTTGCCAAACCAGCACAGCAGAGCTGAGATTATATCGATTTTAGCAGAATTAAAACACTTTCAGTGCTTTTCCATGAGGCCTAAATTACAACAATTATGTTGCAGTGGCCCCTCAGTAAAGAGATATGATACCTTAGATTTTTTTCTTGATGAAAACATTCATTTGAAATATGTAAAAACATTGGTTAAAACACAGCTACTCAGAAAAAAATTTTTTTATTTAGTTTCCTGCTAAAGTTAAATTTATCAAAGTATAAAACTGAATCCAAGAGAATGCAGCCACCCTTGTAGCAAACTGGCAGGGCATAATGAAAAACAGCTATACAGTATTCACCCACACCTTTCCATAATAAACATGTAAAGAAATGTGGTTACATTACTTGCCAAAATCAGATGTGTAATAGTCCACAGCTGTCCAATCATCAAGACAAAATATAAACAATTGAAAGTGAAGCCTGCTGACATTAGAGAAGGGGAATATAATTTAGCCTAGTTTAGCAAAACACTGTATAACACAATGGGTTCATTCATACATCCTTCTCATATTCATTTATTTATTCATGTTGCCAATTTAGATGAGAATATTGACTTAGTATTGCCTAATCTTTCACAAAAGATATGAAACGCTTAAGAATAAAGACAGGAAACACTGAAAAACAATTATCTCAGCCTAGCGAAAGATTTACAATGAGACAGTGATCATTACATTTGACTTTATTTATTTATCTCAAATCCTTTAAATCAAATGTAAAAATATCAAAATGGAACAAAGGAAAGCTAAGCTACTGGCATAAAGAAGCAAACTCAAGTTAGCCTAGCAGGGACAAACATGGTTTAGCACGAGTTTGTTAGATGCACCTACAGGGGTTGGACAATGAAACTGAAACACCAGTCATTTTAGTGTGGGAGGTTTCATGGCTAAACTGGACCAGCCTGGTAGCCAGTCTTCATATGATTGCACATTGCCAGTAAGAGGCAGTGTTGTGAGGTTCATAATTAGCAGGGATTAAGAGACCACAGTTTTGCTTCAAAATAGTGAAATGCCCACACAACATTATGGTGACATACCAGAGTTCAAAAGAGGACAAATGTGTGCACGTCTTGGCTGGCGCCCAATCTGTGACCAAGACAGCAAGTCTTTGTGATGTATCAAGGAGCCAAATTATCCAGGGTAATGTCAGCCATACCCACCAAGAAGGACAACCATCATCCAACAGGATTAACTGTGGACGCAGAGGAAGCCTGTCTGAAAGGGATGTTAGGTGCTAACAAGGATTGGATCCAAAAAAACATAAAACCACGGCTGCCCAAATCACGCAGAATTAAATGTGCACCTCAACTCTCCGGTTTCCACCAGAACTTGTCCGTCGGGAAGCTCCACAGGGTCAATATACCACAGCCGGGCTGCATAGCCAAACCTTTGGTCACTCATGCCAATGCCAAACATCGGTTTCAATGCTGCAAGGAGCAGCAATCTTGAGAGGTGTGGACAATGTGATAACATGTATGTTATCTGGATGAGTACACCTTTACTGTTTTTCCCCACATCCGGGAGGTTACGGTGTGGAGAAGCCCGGCGGTGCGTGTATCAGGGATGGACAATGCACAATACAACAGAAAGGAATGGTGAAAGATTGGTTTTGATGAACATGAAAGTGAAGCTTCTAAGACATTCCCATGGCCTTGCCATAGTCAACAGTTCTTAAATATTATTGAACCACTTTTGGGGTGTTCTTGAAGTATGCGATAAGGAAATGTTTTCCGCCCACCAGCTATCACGTAGTGACCTGCGTCACTATCCTTCAAGAAGAAGGGCTTAAATCCCTCTGACCACTGTGCAGGGGACTGGTAATATGTCATTCCTAAGACGAATTGACGCTGTATTGGCCGCAAAAGGAGGCCCTACACCATACTAATAAATTATTGTGGTCTAAAACCAGGTGTTTCAGTTTCATTGTCCAACCTCTGTATTTTTTGCTAAATTTTCCATTCATACATTTTTATTAATGTTTAATTTGCTTGAATTATAAACTAGACAAAGCTAGCTTAGCATACCCTAGCAAAACTTTTACAATAAGACAGACATTTATTTGTTTGTCTGATTCAAATCTAATATAAAGCCATAAACATAGAGCGAGGTGAAAGCAAACACCAACTAGCCTAACCTGGCCAAACATTCTTTAACAAAGAACTTATTTTTATTTATTTATTAATTTCCTTCATTTATTCCTATATTAACTAGATAAATATAAGTTAAATGAGAAGCCTAATTTACCACTCCCAAATCTTTTATTTAAAATAAAAAATCTCAAGAGAAAGCAAGCTCAACTGGAAACCCTGAAAAAAACATTACCTAGCCAAAACATTTACAATAATACAGTATACATCTCATTTGAATTATTTTGATTACTCATCTATTGCAAATCTTTCTGAAAAAACATTAAAATATTACAAGTCAAGTCAAGTCAAGTCAAGTTTATTTATGTAGCAACGAGGCACTCAAAGCGCTGTACATAAGGAAAAACATTACAATTAGAATACAGGAAAATCAATCACCAGCACAAAACAAATCAAACTTACATAGTCATCACTTGATGTTTAATGGCACAGAGCATGGTTCTAATCCAATCCTTTTCCTAATAGATCGGTACCTTAGCTCATTCAAGTCCTCTCCGCTGTATAGGAAATTCACTCCTGTGCTAGAAGAAAAATTAATCCTTGAGGTCGCTGATGTGAGGCAGTTGTGGTCCCATCATTCAAATAAGTTGGGTCACTGGTATAACAACAGAATAGAGTCTGAAGTAGTACAAAAAAACCTCAGCAGGGGTAAGCAACACACATAAGTAAAGATTTAGCAAGGGTACAGTGTACAGCAAGATTCAAACTTGTTTATTAATAGCACAGATAGCAAATATTTGGCTTTGCCTGAAGCAACTTTGTACCACACAAAACTTATTAGTTTAATGTATTCATTCCTATAGTCATTAGAGGAAAATGTTTGATGAGAACCCTCATTTGGCACTTTCAAATATTTAACTTCAATATTAAACTTGAGCCAAGAGAAAACTAGCTTAACTTAGCATAGATGCAGGGTACACTGTAAATTAATTAGCCTAACTTAGCCAAATATTAACAAAAACACAGTGCACATTTATTTATTTCAAACCTTTCTGATCATATAGCAAAGACCAATTAGTCTAATCTGGCCAAACACCGTTTAACACATAGTGTTAGTTTTATTCATTAATTTCTATATTTATTAGATGGATATAAGATGAAAAGCTCAATTTCTCTCTACCAAGTCTTTTATTTTTGAAAATTTAAAAGCTAACTCAACTAAACATTAGACTGGAAGCACTGATAATTATTACCCTAGCCTAGCCAAACATTTCCAATAAAAGAACACACATCACACGTGTATTTAAAATATAACACATTAACATAGAGCGGAGTAAAAGCTAGCTTATCAGCACGGAAGAAGCTAAAGCTAGTTAGGCTAACATGGCCAAACATTGTATAACCAGAACACGTTTCTATTGATCTATTCATTTATTTATCCCTGTATTACTTAGATGAATAAAAGTTAGATAAGCTAATATACCACTCCCAAGGCTTTTACCTAAATTACAAAACCGAAGCCAAGAGAAAGCTAGTTAAATTATTTATACATAAAACATTGTATGAGAATGTTAATGAAACACTCTCAAATTAATTTCTTAAAATGAGGAACTGGAGCCAGGAGAAAGCTAACCAATCTTAGCATGGAGACAGGAAACCTTCAAATATATATATAAAAAAAAAGCCATACTTATTTTCTTTCTTGTGAAGTCTTAAGTCTAAGTCTAGAGATCTACCACTTTACAGCTTAGAGAAATTTCAGATAACATGAAAATGAAGTCAGTTGAAGCCGGTTCATCTTGGCAAACATATAGTTAGCCTACCCTACACCACAGCACCTTTGAAGTTGGTTGCAAATTTACAGCCTAAATAATAAAAAAAACAATTTTGCCCAATTCAAGCATCAATGCATGTGTTTTATAGTTTACGTCATATTTCAAGGTCTCTACTGCGTTGTAGACATTCACAGGCTCAACAATGCAGAGTTGTACTTCTGACCCATATTAACACAGATCAGAAAGAGCTGTGTGTGACCCTGGGGAAATGATCAGTACTTCTTTGTCTGACCACAATGACACTGCATCTTGCATAACGTCATGTGATCTTTTCATTAAGTGCAATAACAGTGTCAGTCTGTTCAGTAGCTTTGGACATGAATGACATCACAACTTAATTGGGCACAGTTTTATACAAAGTGGCAAACTATTAGATGAGGCTAGCTGTTCTTCAGCCTCAAATGCTTTTACAAAAAGGATTATTAGGAAAGGAACAAAAGAAAGAGTTTGACAAAAGTCTCATCGGAGTGCCAAAATTATTTACCTTTAAAAGGATTTTAGTGGGACAAAACTGAAAGTAATTAATAGGATGTGTATGAGCATAGAAGTAAAGTTCTGTCAGGAGACAGAGGCAAAGTTTTGAAATGGGGCATTGCCTCCTCCCCAGGGAGAAACGTTTGACTTTTTTGACTCTGGTAATAACTATGGAGCAAAAAGCACCAAGACAATCAATGGGTGGGTTAAAGAAGTCTATTTTGCTACAGTTCAGCCTTAAGATATTAAAATTCATTAATTTTAGTCTGTAGTACGAGTTTTGTTTACTTTCCTTTATCATGCCACTTTTTGTCACTACAAAGTTGTAAAGCACTTTGAACTAACTTGTTGCTGAAATGTGCTTTATAAATAAACTTGGCTTGCCTAAATTGGCTAATGACTGTGAGAAATGCCACACAGTCACACAAATAGTCCAAATGTTGAACTACAGTCCAAACTATAAGGAGCTAATAGTGCATGAGAAAAAGCTGATTCTTTAGTTTTACTCCTGAATTGGCAGGTAAATTATTTTCCTTTAACGATAACAGTAATTTGTGCAAGTGCAGGGCCTTCCAAAACTAGCACATGATACTTACATACTTGGAAGTAATATGAAAAGCAAACTACCCTTTCTGTCCTTATATTCCCTAAAAACGTGAACTAGATATAACTTCCTCAACTTTGGTACTTTTCAGAGCTTTTATACATTGGTTACCTAGAGGTGCCTCTCATATCAGACTTCAGTAGTTTATTCCAAGAGGTAAAACTGATACTCAAAAGTACAAATTTCACAGATTTTGATCTGCTTTTGATGATTATGGCGAACAGCTAATGAATATCTAAGAAAATCAGACTATTGCGTGAGACCAATAAAAAAGATGTTTAATACCAAACTGCAAGTTTACAGAAAAGGTTGTCCATGTATTGTATAGTACACAGACTATTTGTTCAGGGCTCCTTAGAATAAATTACTACATTGTGACATAGCTAACCATTAAAAGTTTTCAAACCAAACCAATACACACCTTAAACCATGTATTGAAAACCTGGATCAATGTAAGACCCAACAGTTTAACCTAATTAGGTCACATTTGGTGCAAAGTGCCTCAACTGATTTCATTCATGTTGTTTGGTTAACATTGCCTTCTAAAAAAAGGCAGGCAGAATATTCATACGAGCTAGCTAAACAAATAAAAAATGCTAAGTAAAACCTATATAGTGAAATGACAAGTATATGCCTTTAACAATAAATCAACAAAATAAGTTATTTTCCATAAGTACACAAATTAAAAATAAAACCTCCAAATACTGAGTGAAGCAAACTTTTAATTGTATATAAATGGTCTTGCTTTGAAAAGGTGCATCTGTCAGTATAAAAATAAAAATGCATTAAAACATAGACAGAACAGTTCACTGCTGTGATCAGAGTGCAGAAAGTACATTTCTATGAGCGTTAAAGCCTCCGCGTTCCCTAGTGTGACAAGCTTACATCATAACAGCATCTTTACAATTTTTAAAAATGTTTGCAGCCCTGAACACAGCATCACAACTATGATACATATGGCTGACCAAAGACCACACAATGGTCTGGAAGCCAGGCCCAGATGCTTTTACTGGGAATTCTTCCTTTCTAAAGTCCAGGAGCACACATTTTTACTCAGATTTGTGCAATTATTGTACTGCTCTCCCTTACAACTCTAATACTGGAAAAAAACCTACAAAAAAAAATACTTATCGTTGAAACAATTTTTTTCGGTTTATTGCCTCTTGAACAAAACTTGCTCATATTTGAGTCGCTGCTCTAACTTCCTCTGCTTATGTGTAAAACCAGAATTCCTCAGAAGATGCATCACTGCTGCCAAAACTTCCAAGATGTAATATACATTTTCCTTACAATTTCTATTTTTAAGAGATTGCAAACAGTTTCATCGTAGTTTTTGTTTGTATGACACTAAAAGATCCATTAATTCATTCTTGACCTTTGCACTCTCAGCTCTCTTAGACTGCTCAGGCAGAATTATTGTTCCAAGAGATGCAAATCTCTGGAAAAGCACAAGGTTCCACAATTACAGAGAATTTGTGCAGGAGGCATTACTTCTTAGCCCTAACACTATTGAAAAGGAGCAGAACATATATGCATGCATTAACGTTTCTTTGATCTTGAGCACAGAGAGCACTGCAATATCCAAGCATGAAAACAATCCTCTTCCTAAACTGCAAACCTATGTTTTTATTTTTTGAAAGGAAAAGCTCCCCTCATATTACTACAGCTTTAACATTCAACACATCTGGAAACACAGATGGGTCTACAAAGTGGCTAGTGCCTTCAACAGAACAATACCCACAGTATGTCCCTTGCAAACATGTTGTGAATACTAACATTCATTTTGAAAGGTAAATTGTAAAATTGTGCTTGAGCAAAGAACTGCTCCAAGAAAAAAAAAAAAAGATATTTTTTAGGACTCTGAAGCTAAAGTCAGAAATATCTGGCTTGTTTTGTCTTTAAAATCTTAACCTTTCATCCCAAGCTGACTGGCTGAAGGCTGGGAGTGACAAACTGTTGTACAAGAGTGGAAAATGTGACACCACTTTGGTCTCACATTTAGATTTAAGTGCATTTCCCCTCACATGGAGCCCCTTTTCCCATTTCCAACATAGTTCAACACCCCTCTATCACGGTCCCAGCCGAGGAGGAGTACAGTTTTTTCTTGACCAGTCGGAAACCTGGACTCAGTTTAAGCACGTTCCTGAAACTTGGGCCAAAGCAGGAACCCATGAAGAGAAAGTCCCGCAGGCTGGGCCATGCTGAACCGTCCTGCTTGAACACAAGAGTCAGCTCGAATGTGGGCACCACCGAGGCATCGTACGCAATGCGCTCCAGCTGCTTCCAGCCCTTCTCCAGCTCCAGGTGGATGTACAGGACGCAGCCACGCAGGCCGCAGGGCTCGCAGGACGCCAGCCAAAGGACCTCACGAGCTATCCTTCGCGTCAGCTTCTCTGGTACCAGCACAGAGGAGCAGTGCAACGTTGTCTTCTTGGCCCGGGACAGGCAGTTTTCTAACATCTTAGCCAACTGGTGGCAGCTTCTGTCCTCTGTTATGTCTGCAGCCATATGGGGCTCGGCCATGCAGTGATCCCAGAAGTCCAACTCTGTAAAACCAAATATTTTTTAATTAAAGCACATTAAATGCAGAACAGAGGGCCATTTAAAAAATATGCAAGGAATATAATTTGCCAGCTGCAATGCACAGAAATATGCACTAAACAAATACATCTAACTGATTAGAGCAAATAATGTATTAGCTCCTAGGACAGATGGGGTTAAGCATCAGCTGCAGCCTGTTTTGCAGAAAGGCTAAAGGGATGACTTCATCCTATGTAGACATCCCTCCCCCTTCCACTGCTGCAGCCTTGCACCACACAGAGACAAACAAGCAGCTGGAAATAATCAACACGTTCGCCAACAATAAACCACACAGAAAACTTACCTTTCTCGACGCACACCTGGTCGTCTCGTCCCGAAATACACTCGGAGCTTTTGGTCTTCAATTTATTCGTTGCGACCATGGTGACCGTTCTCATTTATTCACTGTTCAATAGAGCCGCCTGAAAAACAGAGGTAGCATCTTTAAGCTTAGTTAGCACCTTTTTTGAAACCATAAAACTGTAGTTAACTGACGCTTCTTTCGGCGTCCCCTAAATAAAACTAATTGCAGTTTTAATGAAGCTTGCTAAACATTAGCAGTAATATCAAACTACTCACCTTAAACACTTAACAGCAAGTGCGATAATAACTTATAAATAAATAAATGCCCACGTCACTTTTCTCTCAGCATACGTCCCCTCACATTCAAACGCGATGGATACGGCAGAACTTTCCAGTCATATTTATACCTTCATCAACTCAGCCGGTCGGAAGGTTTAACCAATCACAGCGCGGCTTTTAAAAGCCTAACGTATACCCCTCCTGATTGGATGAAAATTCGGTTGCAGGGAAATTGACGAGAAATTCTATACGTGGAAAACAAACGTGTTGCTATGTGAAAGAAGTGACCTGTTGGCTGTAGCCTGTGTTTAATTCAATTCAATTCAATTCAGTTTTATTTATATAGCGCCAATTCACAACACATGTCTCAAGGCACTTCACAAAACTCAGGTACATACATTCCAATTAATCCTAACCATTGAACAGTGCAGCCAGATTCAGTTATTTATTCAAATTGGATAAAAAGTTTTTCTGTCTAAGGAAACCCAGCAGATTGCATCCAGTCAGAGATTTGTGGCAGGCACTCCTCCTGGATGAGCATGTAGAGACAGTGGACAGTCACTGGCGTTGACTTTGCAGCAATCCCTCATACTGAGCATGCATGTAGCGACAGTGGAGAGGAAAAACCCCCATTTAACAGGAAGAAACCTCTAGCAGAACCAGGCTCAGTGTGAGTGGACATCTGCCACGACCGACTGGGGGTTAGAGAGAACAGAGCAGAGACACAAAGAGAACAAAGAAACACTGATCCAGGAGTACTTTCTATGAGAAGGAAAAGTAAATGTTAATGGATGTAGCTCCTTCAGTCGTTTCACCTAGAAAGAAAGAACATATAAACTCTGAGCCAGTTTTCAAGGTTAGAGTCTGAAAGAGAGCACAGTCACAGTAAAAGCTCAGTCAATTGCCATGTCTAGGAGAGAGAAAGGGTTAAACACTGAAAGACAGGGCCATGTGGATCATCGGTAGAGGGTGGGCATTAAGTTGTTGCCAGCAGAAGCTCGGACGATGCCCCTCTCCAGAAAGGTGTCACAGGTAGACACAGTCAGGCCAGGTGTAGCTTCTAGGAAGCGAAAAGAGAGAGAACAAAAGTAAAAGCTGAAATAACAGCAAATAATGCAAAATTGGAGAGTAGTGTGAGAATGTAGCGAAGAGGGTGAAAGTGGTCATTACATTATTATTATTAGCCTAAGCCTATAGCAGCATACCTACAGAGATAGCTCAGGATAACCTAAGTCACTCAAACTATAAGCTTTATCAAAAAGGAAAGTTTTAAGCCTAGCCTTAAAAGTAGACAGTTTGTCCATCTAGAGCCCGCTGATGGCCATTGTTATACTAAAAACCACAACGATTGGGATACCTCTCTCTTTCAGATTGATTTAGTTCATATTATAGTACATATATAGGCCACGTACATATTATAGGCCACGTTTATTTAGTATGCATACAATACCTTTTTATGTCATTAATTATACCATCATTTACATAAAATATATAAAATGTAGGATCTATTTATCTATCTGATGCAATATTTTAATCTTAAATGTCGTGTTTTTATTAGCTGTAACCTGAAAATCATCATGATTAACATAAATAAATGCTTGAAAACACCAGTCAGTGTGTAATAAATCAATGTGTTTCACTTAGTGATCTGAGTTACTGAAATAAATGAACTTTTCAATGACTAATTCATTGAATGGTTCAGTACATTTGGTAGAGAGTCAGGTAAAGGGCATAGAGAGGGGAATGGAGGAGGAATCTGCAGCAGTTCACTGAGATATGGAGGAGCGGGCTTATGAATGGCCTTGAATATAAGAAGAGGGAGTATGTGAGATTTGACCGTGAGCCAGTGAAGCTGCTGGTAGACAGGTGCTTGGCGTGGTTGGTGAATGGGTACTGGAGACGATACGGCTTGCTGAGTTCTGGATTATCTGTAGTTTGTGGATGACTTTCTGAGGAAGACCGAAAACAAGGGAATTCCAGTAATCAATGTGGGAAGTAACCAAAGGATGCACAAAATTGCAGCACTTTAGGGATGTAAGGCATGGACGGAGGTAATTAGCTGAAAAGTTGCTATATAGTACTACAGTGGTGTCCAGATTATTTGCCACATGGGCCCAAATCATTTAGTTGAAAATGGACCACAAACAAGTCTAATGTTTTAATGACATGACCAGGGTAGATTTCTGGAAAAGAAATCTATTAATAACTGTAGATATTAATATAAAAAGGGTCTCCAGATTAGGTTTGAAGACGTGTGTTGACTGTTTTTCATGTTATTGGCATATAAATATTTTTAGTCTGTTTTCAACAGTAAGAATTTAGATGTGCGTTAATCTGTCTTAAAATACACTTCCTGTATTTTGACAAGTTTAATGAATGGCTTCGCCCGAGTCTACTTTTGAGTTAGAATCCATTTTAGGAAGATTGTCTGAAAGGCCTCAAAAGGGCTCAAAATCTGCACCATTCTAAAACTGAAAACCTTCAACTTAAAGAACAGGAACCCTAAAATACCTCCTCTCACTGTCATTGCATGTATTTATGCATGTGTGCATTTTGCAGGAGCAACACTGGCCCCTGTAGTATAGCTCATCAGCAGCTTACCTCTCATCACACTCTGTCGTTACAGAGATTTTCTTGCTGTAACTGGAGCTGACTTGCTTGCCCCCAGCTGCTGTGCTGGATGCCTCAGACAGATAGCTTTCTCCTGGTCACATGGTGACAAAATTTGCCTCGGGGGGGAAGAAAGCCACATTCTTTAGCTAATGTTACTCCCTGTGTGTGGAGGCAGACATATCCAGTGTGAGGTAACTCAAGGAAGGGTTTAGTCCAGTAAATACGTGCAACAGTTTTGATGCCTAAAATATCCAAAAGTGCAATTCCTTCATAATAATCTCGTCTGCCGATGGTGATATCAATAATAAATGGATCAAGTGATACAGGGCCTGCATGAATAATGGAGAAAAAGACAGAAAATAAGAGTCTGCATCTGAACCAGAGCTCAGTGAGACCACAGCTTAAGAATGCACAGCGTCATGAGAAAGCTTTCATTAAGATTTGACCTACTTTTATCTCAGCTGTGTTCCCTTTCTGCTGAGACAGTTGTTCAGCCTGGACGGTTTGCTCTGTCAAATAAAACCTTTACGAGGATGAAAACGTTTTTCCATCATCAGCTCATTCAGTTATATGATGTGTGAAGGATCTTCATTGACATACAATAAAGAGGAACGTTTAAGAAAGGGACTGATTGTAGATGCATGGCCTAAAACCTGATCCCACAGATTTCAGTCTTATCTGTAGTCTGACGTTGCAGTAATGTGGGTTAACTGTGCAGCCTCAGTTTTGACTGAAGAAGTGATAAACAGCAGATCTCTGGATATATAGAAACAGAGGCACAGTGAAGAGATCATGTTTTATGTTTATAGAAATTGGTACATAAAAAACTGACCAGGTATAAACAAATGAAGGATAGAAATGAACAAAAACTGAAACAGCCCAGAGAAACCCATCTGGTTTCCACTCATGCTATTTAAATGTACATCTCTTAATTTTCAGTTTATTTTCAGTTATCTCAGTTAGTCTTTGGTCTTCCTTTTTTTGCTTAATCATTATCTATCAACCGGTTAATCATTTCGTCCTAGCTTTGTGCTCTCCAACCTACTTCTCAACAAACCTCAAACAAACCAAAACAAATAAACATGATAACTAAGTAACAAATCAGCCAACTACCTGGCCAACCAACCAACAAAGCAATGTTCAAGTCAAGAAAAAAAACAGCAACCAACCAATTAATCACAGCCCCAAATAAACCCACTAACACAAACAAATGCAGACAAAGACAAAGAATCAAACAGGCCAAATGACAGGTCAACCAACCAACAGAAAAAAAGTAATCAATAAGCCAAGAAACCAACCAACCAAAACCCTGCTTAGAGGCCAAGAAGAACCCTGAAGAAACTGCAGGATTTTCTGGCTGGTACTAATCGTGTTCAACATCTGACAAAAATCTCCTGTATTCTCCACATATCTGGACTAAAGGGTAGGGTTATTACACAGATGCCTTTGTTCTGAAGACAAAATCCAGGCCTGTATTCTCCTAAGACCTTGTAGAAACATGTAGTGTGGGTAAAGAACGTTGCCACAATTACAAAAAGTATGTTTGGCACAAAAGCAACCCAAGACATCACCAAGCCCACAGTAAAACATGGTGGTGGCAGAATCATACTGTGGGGTTCCTTTTCTTCTGATGGAGCTGGGACTTTTGTCAAAGTGGCTGAAATTATGATTTTTTTAGGTTTTGACCTAAACTTCAGATGTCTGCTAAAAAGCTGAAGATGACGAGGGACTTTGTCATTGTGAGTTAAAGCATAGATCCAACACAACAAAAGAAAATTTAAAGTTCTGGAACAACCTAGTCAGAGTCCAGAACTAAATCAGACAGAAGATCTGTGGTGTCACCTGAAGAGGGCTTTAAGCAAGCGGTGTCCTCACTATCTGATAGATTTCAAGAACATCTGCAAGATAGAGTGAACAAATATTACCAAGCCATGCAGCAACCAGATAGGCTTCAATCAAATGAAACTGAATGCTGAAGCTGAATCAAAAGGGGCTTCAACAAGGGTGTGAAAGTGTACCGGAGTCAAAATTCCTTGTTTGTATGTACAAACTTGGCAATAAAGCTGATTCTGATTCTGATTCTGATTCTGATTCTGAACACTTATGCAACCAGGTTGCTTTAGCTGTGTTTTTTAATTTTCACTCCAGTTGTTTTGTTTCTCAGTTCAGTTGTCTAGAAAAATCTCACAGCAAGGGCAGAGAAAGTTTGGAAATAATTTATTGTGCTCCATTTTTTTTACTTCATATAAACCTGGCATTTTACCAGGTTTGACAAAGGTGTGAACACTTTTTTTCAATCCACTTCATATCCTTTGTATTAGGCTTTTTACCGTAATGTCTTGGCTCTGTGTGTCCATTTTCTCTCCTGTACTCTAGCTGATAGCATTTTGTCACATGTCACATATTGTTTTTGCTTTGGCATTTTGCTGACCTCCACCTACTCCTATAGAGAGACCAGTTGACAGAAATATGATTGAAAATTTGCTCCATCTTCTGTTTCCGTGCAAGGCGCACAAGATGAAACGAGATTGGTTTCGGGTTACTAATCAGCAGAAGTGCAGATGAAGCTCTGATCCATGTGGAGGCACCTGGTATGGCAGGGTGAACTCTCTGCTCTAAGTGAAACGTGCCGCCTGTGGAGGCTTTTTGCTGAGTTGCGCTTCACTGGAATGAGAGACAGCTGTTTCCTTTAGAGAAGATGCTCTTGGTGGTACGAGATCCTCATGGGTCAACACTGCTGCCCTCGAAGAAAAACAAAAGGAAAACTGGACAGGACTATATAAATCAGTTAGGGGGAAAAATACTTAAATATGCATTTAAAAAATTTATTCATACTGTTCATTTCAGACACAGCCGATATATATCAATATATACAGTCATATTCAATAAATTAGAATATGTGTTTCAATGAGGCTCGTTTGTCAGAATAAAAGTACCTTTTGGAAATAACCTTTAAGCAGGTATTAAACATTCCTTTCATTAAGCCCACAATTCTGCATGGAGAATGTTTTATTGGTCTGATGTCATATTCTAATCTAATTATTGGCTGTAAGCAGAAAAATCATCACAATTAACCGAAATAAAGGCTTGAAAACATAAATAATATTTGAATGTATTCAATCTAACTCTATACATACAGGGGTTGGACAATGAAACTGAAACACCTGTCATTTTAGTGTGGGAGGTTTCATGGTTAAATTGGACCAGCCTGGTAGCCAGTCTTTATTGATTGCACATTGCACCAGTAAGAGCAGAGTGTGAAGGTTCAATTAGCAGGGTAAGAGCACAGTTTTGCTCAAAATATTGAAATGTACACAACATTATGGGTGACATACCAGAGTTCAAAAGAGTACAAATTGTTGGTGCACGTCTTGCTGGCGCATCTGTGACCAAGACAGCAAGTCTTTGTGATGTATCAAGAGCCACGGTGTATCCAGGGTAATGTCAGCATACCACCAAGAAGGACGAACCACATCCAACAGGATTAACTGTGGACGCAAGAGGAAGCTGTCTGAAAGGGATGTTCAGGTGCTAACCCGGATTGTATCCAAAAAACATAAAACCACGGCTGCCCAAATCACGGCAGAATTAAATGTGCACCTCAACTCTCCTGTTTCCAGCAGAACTGTCTGTCGGGAGCTCCACAGAGTCAATATACATGGCTGCTATAGCCAAACCTTTGGTCACTCATGCCAATGCCAAACGTCGGTTTCAATGCTGCAAGGAGCACAAATCTTGGGCTGTGGACAATGTGAAACATGTATTGTTCTCTGATGAGTCTACCTTCACTGTTTTCCCCACATCCAGGAGAGTTACGGTGTGGAGAAGCCCCAAAGAAGCGTACCACCCAGACTGTTGCATGGCCAGAGTGAAGCATGGGGGTGGATCAGTGATGGTTTGGGCTGCCATATCATGGCATTCCCTTGCCCCAATAGTTGAGCTAGATGGGCGCGTCACTGCCAAGGAATACCGAACCATTCTTGAGGACCATGTGCATCCAATGGTTCAAACATTGTATCCTGAAGGCGGTGCCGTGTATCAGGATGACAATGCACCAATACACACAACAAGACTGGTGAAAGATTGGTTTGATGAACATGAAAGTGAAGTTGAACATCTCCCATGGCCTGCACAGTCACCAGATCTAAAATATATTGAGCCACTTTGGGGTGTTTTGGAGGAGCGAGTCAGGAAACGTTTTCCTCCACCAGTATCACGTAGTGACCTGGCCACTATCCTGCAAGAAGAATGACTTAAAATCCCTCTGACCACTGTGCAGGACTTGTATATGTTATTCCCAAGACGAATTGACGCTGTATTGGCCGCAAAAGGAGGCCCTACACCATACTAATAAATTATTGTGGTCTAAAACCAGGTGTTTCAGTTTCATTGTCCAACCCCTGTACATATACATTATATTGCCAAACGTATTTCTCTACTTTTACATGTATAGCAATAGCAATTGTCATTTAACCTCAGTATAAATCAAGTTGCTCTATGAAGGCTCTGAGCTCTGGTCAATCCATCTTCTGAAAATGGAAAGACAATATCTAGACACAAAATGAAATCTACCAAGACATGGCGGTCCACCTAAGCTGACAAAATGACCAAGAGGAACATTGAGAGAAGCAGTCAAGAGGCCCACAGTGACTCTAGAGGAGCTGCAGAGATCCAAAGCTAAGGAGGGAGAATCTGTTGACAGAACAGCTATTTGTCATGTACATCACAAATCTGACTTTTAGGGAACAGTTGCCAGAAACAAGTCATAAGAAGTATTCTTTGCTGTTTCTGCACAAGCCACGAAGAGGACACAGCAAACTTGGAAGAAGGTGCTCTTGTCAGGTGAGACCAATATTCTACAATGCAGATCACCCTGATCACATGGAGGTTTCAGCTCTATGCTGTGGGGATGCTCTTCTTCAGCAGGAACAGGGAACCTGGTCAGCGTGGTTAGCAAAATGGATGGAGCTAAAGTAAGGGACACCCTGAAAGAAAAACTGTTGGAGGCTGAAGAGACTTGAGAATAGGGTGAGTTTTCACTTTCAAGCAAGTCATAAACCCTAAACTAAATGCAGATAGAAGGGGGTTGTATGAGCTGTAGCAAAAAAAATACAACTACAGTAGTAACTGAGCCCAGGCTGCAGGTGGTAAGGCATCATAGCTGCACTTTAAGAGCAGTCGGCCCAAATGCTCGCTGTCTCTTTGATGGAAGTGCTCCCAGTGTTCCTCTGGTCTCACCTTACAGAACCCACAGATGGAGTCAGGTCACATCAATCCGTGACCTGATAGAGGTTCCTGAGCTCTTCTGTATGAAGATCAAACAGGGACACCAGGTGACACTTGTAGGAAATAACCTTATGAAACTAATCAGCAAATGCATCAACTTGTTCACTCTGAGCGCCCTCTGGTGGCAAATCAATACAGTGAAAGTTTACCCTAAGTATTTGTTTTACTCTCGAAACGGTTTTTACCATTAAATCAGCACAAAGAAAATAGTCAAAACATATAAAAACTATTTATTATATTTACCACGAGACATTTGTTTAAAGGAAACTGCACATAATCTAAAGGTTTATTGATGAAACACTGGCAGTTAACAGTATAGTTCTGCTAGTTCCCGGCAAAAAGCACCAAGCAGTTCCTGCAGTTTTACACTAAATACAATAAATGTGTTACTTCATGCTGAGTCTTGAAGAAAAATACAGTTCTACAAAATTCCTTTATCGAGATTGTAGAAAAGGTATAGTTATACCAAATAAATAAAATAAAAAAAACTCCTCATATGACAAAACAGACAAGATAAAACATGAGCAACAACATAAAAGGATGAACAAAACGTGATTTATTGCATCAAACAGGTGAGGACTCTGAGGTACGTGCATTGTAGAGAAAAAGTGTTTGTGGACTCAACTTTACAGCAGACAGAAGTTAGCTTTACAGCAATAGTTTTTGATTATAATCCACCATGTCTAAGGCAGGAGCGCTTGTCTGTGCAGGTCATGGTAACTCATCAGAAACCAGGAATCAAAAACAAAATTTGGTTTTTGTCTCAAAATACCAGTCGAAATATAAGCTGTTTTTTGTTTAAAAATATTACAGATAAACAAGAGAAATAGATAATTTGCCTGTTTTTCATAATCTTAACAGGTTGTCACACTGTGATCAGTGGGAGGCGCTGTTTCTTCCTGAAAGGCGGTTTTCACCACAAACACAGACAAAAAAATCTAAAAGAAAATGACAGAACTAAAGTTTGATGCATTTGGAATAGGGAGTATATCAGACATACTCGTTGTTATTTTTACCACTACCCCCCCTGACCAAAGTGACATCAATGTGTGAAGTCTACACTTGTGGAGGATGTCAGAACATGACAAAATAAAAAAATCTTAGTTTTTTAAGATGGAAATTTAAATAAACTCATATTATTTTACATTTTAAAAGAAATTCAGACCAATAAAAATGTTCTACTTTTTAACAACAAAATTTATTTCATTGCTGGTTTCTAATGAGAAAATCAAACTACCAAAACCTGCACAGAACCTCGCAGCCCTTGTTGTCAAGCATGCTTTTTCCCTTTATAGGTTTCATATTCCACTTTTTAAAAATTTCCCTGCTTTGCAAAAACTGTTTGTACAAATTAAAAAAACAAAATCAGTGGTTGGATGTTCCCTCCAGATCAGCAGGACGTGGGAGTCGCTGATACCATTTATCTTGCAGCTGCTGAAACACATAACAGGAGCATTGATGGAAAGCAAGCCTGAATTTAAAGTTCATGATGTTTTCAGAAAAATCTACAGACAACATAAACAGTTTCTTCCTTTGCAAAATTCCTACGGCATGAATTCATTTCCTTCTGCAGCTTTCAGCCAGGGCATGTGGTGGGGAAGTAAAGTAGGACATCTACCCAGATATATTTTATTTTTTATTTATTATTCGGTGGAGGAAAGTCATGTACAAGCTGTGCATGACAAATTCACCTTCCAAGTAGACACATTCCTCCAGCGTCTGGGCTGTGCTCACATTTACAGGCCTGCACAATAGCTCCAGTCCAGAAGAATCAGTGTTTATGCTGGGAAGTCCCTATCTTTCAATCCCAGCTACTTGTTTTAGGGCGGGGGCGGGAAATCACAGGAAACACCTTCTATTGCCCGGCTGAGCCAACGAAGCCCGCACAGTACAGCGAGATATTAAAAGCCAGTGACTTCCCTTGAATAATTGGGAGATTGTGTCTGGAAGATAGTGCTCCAACGAGCGTCTGGAAGAACGCACAAACAAGAGGAACTGTCACAGGAAACAATGGGAAGGCTGCTCACCATTTTCCTCACCGCCTGAGGACTTCACTCCGAGGAGCATGACTCCGTCTTTGGTGCTTTCAGGCCTGCTCTGGAAAGATGCACTTCGGACGCAAATGGATACACGATTATCCGATTTATGTACATTTAGAATATAATCTATATAATTTTAGTACCAAACTTACTTCTCAGTTCCAGTGTCAATCGTTTCTGATGAGTAGAAAACAAGACAATGATATGTTGGGTAAAGTGATGAGTAATTAAACCTTGAACTTGTACAGTGGATGAGGATTTTAGGAGAAAAAACCTTGAAGAACCTGGTTTTGTTTGTACCTGTGTGATCGTGGATCTTCTTGCTTTTGAATTTGATGAAAAGGGCAACTACACCTACAACCAGGCCGGCCAGCAGCAGAATCCACCACAGCCGTTTGTCTGAACCTACAAGAGGAGAACATACTCATCAGTAACCATCCAGGATGTCTGTTAAAAAATCAAACAGTTGATGGACTAAGCCAACATAAACATATGAGCACCATAAGGAGCTTGCTCAAACTGGTTGGGCACAAAATGGGTCTGGACTCAGAACGGGTTTTTTATGTGAGACCCTCTTGGGTTGACCAATTAAATCCCTCATTGCCAAAACTGGTTGGGGTTCCTAAGGAAAAGAAGCTATCCAAACCCATCTGGCCCCATGTGAAAGTAACATTCCTCCTTGTTTAGTCGTAAATTAACTTTTGGTTCAGTTTCACTAGAAACATCCATACCTGACCACAGTGTTATCTTTTGAATCAAAAGATCACTTAAACAGAACCTGTGTGACAACATGAAGTAGGCTTAAAGATCTCAAAAAGCAACATGTCATGCAGCATTCAAAGAATTTCAAGAACAGATGAGAAACAAAGTCACTGACATCCCTCAGTCTACGGTTTGAGAACTCCAGTGACCCACAGTTAGGGCCATTAACCACAACCAGAGAAAATATGGAACCCAGGAGCGACCGGCCTTCTAAAATTACTTCCAAGAGAACATCAGCGTCTCATCCAGGAACCAAGAACAACATCTGCAGGCCTAATAAACCTCAATTAAAGGTTCAAAGTTCATTAATCAACAGTAAGCACAGGTTTTCTTTCATGATCTTTCAAATCAGCACATTTGGTTGAGCTTTGTGTTGAGTGGTAAATTGCAAAAAAAGAGGTTTGATCAATTTAAATGTTAAAAAACAAGAACGTATCATTTAAAGGGCAGCTGCCCAGAACTTCAACAGGACACAGATGTTTTTGTCTTTATTTCATATATCTTTTTATGGGAAAGTCTAAAAATGTAACTCTTGCGTGGACAACAGAGAATATGTGTTGCTTATTGACAAACCTACCGGCACCTTTGTGATCAGGCGATGCGTTCTCTTGCCTTCCACTGGATTTGTGTTGTGTATCCTGCTTCGTCTCATTTCCTGTCATGCCAAAATTAATGAATCAAACAAATGTTAGCTCAAAAACCTGACAAGGTAGTTAAAATGCAGCGCGTAAACGTGATAACAGAATCTAAATTAATGATTTTATGGTAGGAAATGAAATATAAACAGAATGTATGTGAACATGCAACGTACCTGCAGAAGAGACAGTTGTACCTGTGGACAGCAGGTATCAATATAAATCACTAACATCGTTTTTTTTAAAAGAACACAATCAAACAAAAGTTTTTCAGTGCTCAGCTCAGATTGTGAAAAAATCTGGAAGAGGTTTCCATATTCAAAAGATTGAATCTAACCTTGTTTTACCCAACCCACATGGTGGCAAGTCTCCAGTTAACTGAATGAAACATTTGATAAAACACATATGGAGCCGTTTGTGGACAATCACATCTCACCTTGAGCTGCTTCTGTGTCGTTTGGGTTTGATGAGGTTTTTAGTCCAGGGCTGATGCTTGTCAAATCTAATAATTACAAAAAGAAAAAAAACAGGACGTCTTAGGTGGGCCACAAGATGTGAACAAATACATTCAATAGTGTTAAAAAACATAAAACAAATTAAAGATCATAAAGTTTCTCACCTGTGTTGATGGATCGAGTGCTGCTTGATGTTGTCAGGTTTTGGATTCGTGTTCCCACAGTCGTCGTCCCAAGTGAGGTTGCAGGTTTGGGCGCTTCTAAAAAGAAAAAGAAGCATCCTTTACTATTATTCAGGTTTCTATCCTTCAAATATTAAATATTTATTTAATATTATTCTCTCCACAAAACTGCTCTAATAATTTTACACTGGAGCCCAATCTCATTCTATATAGCACTGTTTTTACAAACGTTACAAACACAGACTTCAGCATATATGTTGGATTTTGTATGATGGACCAACTAAGTAACGAGATGTTTCAAAGCTTGAAACAATATTTACAAAAATATAAACAATTTGCATTTAAGATGAAAAACATTTGATGATAAATATGCTCTATCCAGAAGTGGCATAGCTTTAGCTTCACCTTCTTCAAATTCTGTAAACAATCTCCTGTTAAGCACCTTATGTTATCCAATTATTAATCTGTTAACAGATTAGTAAAATAATCGTTAGCTGCAACCCTAAATCAGAGAGACAGTCAAGAGGCCTGTGGTAACTCTACAGGAGCTGTAAAGATCCACAGCTCAGGTGGGAGAATTTTAACAGGACAACTATTAGTTGCAAAGTGTGGCCAGTATAAAGCCATTAATATATACTTTTTGCCACTATCATGGGAAAGCATGGTGGTGGCAGCATCATGGTGTGGGGATGCTTTTTGTTCCAACAGAAACAGAGGAGACAGTGGGAGTTGATAGGAAGCTAAATACAAGGCAATGCTGAAAGAAAACCTGTTAGATGCTGCAGAAGACTTGAGACTGAGGCAGAGATGCATCTTCCAGCAGGACAACCCTAAACGTACATCCAGAGCTAAAATGGGATGGTTCAGATCAAAGCCTATTCATGGGCTCAATAGTCTAGTCAAAGTACAGACCTAAAGCTAACTGAGAATGTTTTGCAAGGCTTGAAAACTGCTGTTCACAGACACTCTCCATCCAATCTGACTGAACGTGCAGTCAGAGGTGGTTCTACAATGAACTGAATACGAACTGATACCAGATCTTTCCCAATATAATATGTTAACATTGTAGCGTTACAGAATGCGAAAAGATTCAAGGAGGAGGACTACTTTTGCGAGACACTGCAGGATCTGAAACCTATAAGTTAGCATCAAACCGAGCACAAAATCAGGCTTTTAGCCTTCATGCAACCAAGACTGAACCTAAAATCTGGACGCACTCAATCAAAATGAATGACAAAATGTGCACAGGCTTTTATAACTAATTCATTCGAAAACTAATTAGCAACAAAGTGGATAACAAAAGGGGCAAAAGTGTTGAATGAGTCAAAAACAAGCTTACGTTTAGGGGTTGTGACATGGATACCAGAAGACAGAGTGGACAACAGAGTTGTTATTGGTGTTTTGGTAGTTGCCGTAGGCAGCAATATTGTAGCAGCTGGATGTGCAGCTTAAAAACAAGAATATATCAAAAATTGAGGGTACATGAAGAGTATGTAAGCTGGAAACATTCCAGCAAATCTGTTTGACAAATATCCTAATTTCTTTACTCACTTGAAGTTGAAACGTTTGCAACAGTTTTAGCTGACAGACCTGTAAAGCAGAAACAGGGCAGTTCTCATTATTCCGTTCATAGGGAGAACATACAGCCACAAAAAAGAAGGTTCATCCCCTTATAAATTCCAGGTTTATACGTTTTTTGTACATGTCTAGTATTTCTAGTTTTGGTTTGCGGTTTTGTACACTTTAGCTTAGCTTGAAATACTTTACCTGATTGTTTGTACTTTAAAACTACAGAATTCATGGAGGGTGTACTCTCTTTTTATCATGACTGGATGGATGTACTGACTGAATTAATGTTCTTACCTGTAACTGTTATAAGAGGACAGAAAGAATAAAAAACAGCTGAAACCTGTTCTGAAATCCTGTTCTGATACAAGGTGGTGTTAGAACTGCAGCACAGCTAGCTACGACAGGAACGTAGAAAAGCAGTGGTTTAAAGGATGTAGGATTTTTGTTATTTGATCGGTTTGTTGATTTTTGTTTTAGATAGATAATAACTATAGTAAGTATTTCTTGTAGTTTAGCTCTAGTTTTGCTGAATTTATTGGCACAGGTAATAGCCACCATGATAAAGCTCTGATCTGCAACTGATGACAAAGGTTGCTGCAGCAATATGCTGCCTGTGTTCATAGGATGGAAAAAGCTGTGATTAAACAATTTAACACGTGAAGTTATTAAACTTGAGAAGATGAACCCCAGAATGTCTGTCAGACTGTATTTTTTATTTCTATACTTACCTTTTTTTATGTCTGTACTCTTGTTCGTTGCTGGTACTGTGGTTGAATTCAATGATGAATCTAGAAAGCAGAAACACACTGTTATTGAAGAGCGGACATGTCAAGCTTAAGGCCCGCATGCTGGATGTGGCTGACGAGATAATTTCATACACAGGATCTATTATTCATGCCATCCCAGTTCTTTATATAACCAGTCATGCTACAAATCCCATAGTGCACTGCAACAGCTGCGCTTGTGGGAGAGAGAGACGCACCCAGGACTCTTGTTGCACTTTCCGCATTGCCTAGAACTGATTAATCTAGTCTGCCTTGCCGTGTTCCCAAGTACATATTGCACTGATAAACTGAGCAAACCGCACCCTGATTTGGCAGGATGCCTTGCTGTTTTTGACAAGCATGTTCTCTATTTAGGGGTTTGCTCTTCTTTTCTGCAGGATTCCTGTTTGGCAGAGCTTTAAAGGTCTGAGACAACGGCCTGCACGTTCTGGGTGTCAGGCTGGGGAGGAAAAGTCAAGATAGAAGTGTAGTTTTGATGTGTTATGGGTGGACATCCCCTTCACTAAGTGAGAAGCTGCATCCTGTTGCAGACACACAATTGCTGTCCCACTGGCCTTCCTTTCTTAACCTCTGTCTGCGCTGATTTCATTCATATTGACCAGCAGATGAAAGGCTGAACAGCATGTAGTCCAGTGTTTCTGAGGTTTTACCAGTAAAAAAGTTTAACTTAGGATTTAACCAATGTTCTTTGCAAAAGTATTCATACCCTTTAACTTTTTTTTTTTTTGCACTATTTCAAATTTAAAATATAAACATCAATGAAATGCATTGGGATTTTCTGTGACAAACTAGTGAAAAGTAGTAAATAATTGTGAACCTTGATCTAAAAATTGTATTAGGACCCCTTGAATGGATGCATGTCTTTTAGGGGATGTCTTTACCAGTTTTGCATACCTACAGACTGAAAGTTTTACACGTTCTTCTTTGTAAGAAAAGCCAACCTCAGTCAGGTTGGATTAAGAGCGTCTTTCAACATTAGTTTTCAAGGCTTCCCACAGATTGTCTATTGGATTAATGTCTGGGCTTTGACTAGGCCATTCTATCACATGTATAATATTCTTTGATCTAAAACGTTTCATGGTTCTGAATGTTTAAGATCATGGTCCTGCTGGAAGGTGAGCCTCCTCCCCAGTAACAAGTCTTAAGGCTTCCACATAATCGGGCATACTTCATGTAACGGACGTCCGCGCATACTTGAGATGGACTTAAAGCGGACTTCCACTCAATTTCTACGACCATGTACGTGTACACGGTGTCACACAATAAACTGCTCGACGGGATTGAACTGTTTTATATGTGACAGACTGCTCTGAGCAGCTGGTCGAGAGTACGCACAGTATCACTGCCACTCTACGCCACACTCTTTGTCCCTAATCTGGTTTAATGGCCTTATATACCAACTTTTATTCTATTGTCTTTCCAAACCTACAAGGTAAATGAGCTCTTCCTCCTTGTCCCAAGACACCCTGGCAGAAAGTGTGGGAATAGTTGTAATTTGTCAAGAAATGAAGGAAATTGGTACGTTCGACTATGAAATCTCAACCGTCCGCTGACAGGTTCTGTATTTGGCCTCATCCATCTTCCTAACAAATCAGTCCAGTATTCCTGTCTCTGCTGAATAGTAATGAATAGTAATAATCACTGAAGCCTGATGCTGCCACCACCGTGTTTCACCTTTGGGTTGGGGTGTTTACAGTGACATGCAATCTTAGTTTGCTGTAACACAAATTTGAAGCACCTTCCTCTGCATGTGCGCTGTGACACGTACGCGACCCTTGACTAACTTTGAAAGGGAGTTCTTGCCACTTCTTCAATTAAGGCAAGATTTCTGGATTCAACTTCTAATAGTTGTCCTCTTAACAGATTCTCAGCTGTTCATCTTTGCAGAAACCACAAGCCTCTTGGCTGCTTCTCTCCATTAATGCTCTCCTTGCATCTGCCTGAGTTAATGTGGGTGTCCAGGTCTTGGTAGGTCCACAGTTGTGCCACACTCTTTCCATTTTCAGATGATGGATTGAGCAGAGCTGTGTGAAATGCTTAGGATATTGTTTAATCACCTAAATCTGCTTTAAAGGTCTCCACAACCTTCTCCCTGACCTGTCTGCTGTGTTTCTTGGTCTTCGTGACCTCTGAGGGCTTCACAGAACAGCTGGAATTATACTGAGATTAAATTACAAATAGGTGGACTCTATTTACTAAATAGGTGACGTGGGTTTTATTTAGGGGTATCGGTGTAAAGGGGGCTGAATACAAATCCACAGCACACTTAACATATTTTTATTTGTAAGAAAGGTTTTATAATTATACACTACTTTGTGTAGGTTTATCACGTAATATCCCAATGAAACACATTGAAGCTGAACATTTTCAAGACCCATAAACACGTTTGTAATATCTCATTTTTACAAGTGCTGTAGCTATTTGATGCCTGAAGCATTGAGGCTGGTAGGCTGAAAAACAAAGTTGAACTTATGTCGATTTTCCAAGGTCAAAACTCCAGCCTGCACAGCTTCACGACAAAGCCCCGGCAAGGGTGTTTCCTCCAGATGTTTACGGCTGGAAGTCGGTTTGTTTCCATCAGGGACCTTTTTGGTCACAGGACAATAATCTGTTGTTTCTGTGACCGAGAGGGCAGTCTGGTTCCCAACGGATATCTGCTGTTAGATCACCTATCAGCACAGTGCAGGGCCGCTACAAGTGCTTCTGGCTCAAGAAAAACAAATCAAGAGCTGGTCCATTTGTTCTGTTCCTCAGTCAGGTTCAGCTTTTTTTGATGCTGGATAATATACAGGTAGCGTAAAACCAATACACTCTATATAACTTGACTTTACTTAAGGAAGGCAACATCTGATTTAAAATTCTAGGAAATCTGAATTAAACAATAAACAAGACAGAATAAGTCATAAATCATTATCTCAGCCTGGATAAATGGAAATACTTTGTGTCTCAGAGGCCAAAGTGAGTCCTTTTTGAACATCTGTGATCTTTATCCTGGTGCATACCAAAGCTAAATCACCCCGAGGAAAGAAGCGATAAAACCAACAAATAAAAGCATTAGATTTAGCTTTCTTATTCAGGTTAATTTGTTTTAACTATTAATATTAATATTTGAACCCTGACACTACCTACAGAACTTTATGAAATTTAAACTGAATCATCATCCTACCTGGTGTGGTTGATCCCACCAACAGCAGCATGATCAGAACCCTGATGTACTTCATAGTGACAGTGTGGATCTCCTCTGACTTCTTCTAAGGACTGGAGCTGGTTGGACTTTCCAACAAAAGAAACGCAAAAAAAAAGAGGTGTCCAAACCTAGGCCCTCTGTCGCTGATGCTTATTTTCGCACTTCCTTTCGATAAAGAAGGGGAGGAAATACACTGGTTTCCCTTCCTGACGTAAAGTGGGTGGATGTGGAGACTCGCAGCGCAGCCTGAGTCCATTTAAACAATAATCTCCGTTAGGACCCATGTGTCTGAGGCAACTCCCATCGCTTATTTTTTCCTGCTCTGACAACACTGGACCTGTTTGGGAGGAGACCAGGACGACACAATTTCATCAGCAATTATAAGAGATAAGCAAATTAATGCATAAGAATTCGAAATACTGATACTGACTAACTTCCACTAATTTGTACCTGTTGTTAAATGTGTGTTTCAGCAACAGAAACAAAAAAATATTCGATGATAAACCAGCAGCTTGTTTTTTCCCCCCAGTGTAAGTTGGAAAGCAATATAAACAATCAAATACCAGCCATGACGTCTCACTATTCTCCAGTGTTTCTGGAACAATGCCTACAGAAACTACAAAGAGTTAATCTCACTGAAACACTCATTTAGCCTTGTTCTCATCAATGAAAAAAGTGGATCTGCAGATTTTTGGGAAAGTTTTTGCTCCCTTGCAGATTTATTCTGTTTTTGTTGTTAGATCATCCCCCCAACCACATTTTTTAGGTTTAATTTTTACCATCCACACTGTGGTCTAATGCCTGCCAGACCTGCAGAATTAGGAAAACCTTAAAAAAGAACTGGTCTGCCAACCTGAAGTAGGCTAAAAGATCTCAAAAAGCGACACATCATGCCCTGAGCTAAAGAAATTTAATTTACCCAGGTCCCAGAAGACCCCAGAATAACATCTAAAGCTCTGTGGGTCTCACTTGCCTCAGCTAAGGTCAGTGGTCATGAGTCAACAACGATAAATAAACTGGGCAACAATGGCATTCATAGGAGAGTTCCCAGAATAAAACCACTGCTGACCAAAAAGAGACCTGTCCCATGTTTGCAAAACATCTCGATGGTCTTGGAGACTCCTTATAGCTAAATATAGAATCAATTTAGCTCATGTCAAACACTGTAGTGGTAGTGTTACGATCTGGGTCTGCTCGCTTGGATGCTTCAGGACTTTGATGACTTGCTGGAATTGATACAAACCATAGACGGTTTTGTAGTGGTCTAGCCAAAGTCTGGGTTTAAATCCTATTCAGATGCCTTGGCTTGATCCTAAATCGCCGGTGTATCTATGAAAATCCCGCCGTGTGGCTTAATTAAAGTAATTCTGCAAAGTAAAGTGGACCAAAAGTCTTCAACAAGGATGTGAAAGACTGATTCTTAGTTATATTAAACACTTGGCAAGGCTAACCACACCAGTTATTAGCTTCAGGAGAGAATTTATTTTTTCACATAGGACCATGTTGTTTTCAATGGTTTTTTTCCCTCTTAATAAATATGGAACAGCCCACATGGACAAGTCAAAGACCTCCTGGAGAAACGTTTATGATCAGGCAAAAGAAGAATGTTTGGTCACAATGCCAAGAAGAATATTTGGAGGAGTCAAGGTGAAGCTTACCTACTGCCAGCATGGTGGTGGCACCATCATGATCAGGGTTTCTTTTACTGTCTGTGTAACCAGTTCATTGCACAAAGTGGATGGAATAATGAAGAGCTACCTCCAACTTTTTCAACCTCGCCTCAAAGCAACAGAAAGAAATTGGACACAGTTTGATGTTCTAATTGGACAATGATCCCAAACACGCATCAAAACTGGAAAATCAGGGTAGCATTAAGCTTCTGGAATGACCATCTTAAAGCCTTTACCTTAACCCAGTGGGGCAAAAAGTGGGTATGCACTATATGCGGTGCATAAAGACGGAGAGGCAGAAAATAAATCTCTCTCAAACAGAAAACGGAGGAGGAAGAAGGATAAAGGATGTAGGGATGAAAGAAAAAAGCTTTTCAAAGTGGTTGAAAGACAGAAGGGAAGTTATAACAGTGTATCAAGAGGAGGCTTGTAAATATTCAGATTAGCTAAAACTGCAAGTAAAATAACAGGTTACTGATGTCTGGCAACTCTGTACTGATCGGTATTTATAACATAACAGATAATGACAAGAAAAATAAAAGAACCGGTTTGTGGTTATCGAGAGGAGCCAGTTGAGGTGGCTCGGGGCATCTATACCGGATGCCTCCTGGACGCCTTCCTCGGGAGGTGTTCCAGGCACGTCCCACCGGGAGGAGGCCCAGGGGACGGCCCAGGACACGCTGGAGGGACTATGTTTCTCGGCTGGCCTGGGAACTGCCCCCGCGACCCGGTCCCGGTTGAGCGGAAGACGACGAGTACGAGTTTGTGGTTATTTCGGTGTTCAGACAGTACTCATTTGTTCAACTAGATGGTGAATCATAACAGATAAATTATAGAATTTGGGAGTTTAAATGTCTTCAGTGGGTTATAACACTTCAGTGCGGTTGTGATGTATCTGATAAGACTGCTCAGATGCAGCGTCCAATCACTAATGGATATCCAACCATTTCAAATTAAAATGTCGTGTTTTTATATGTAGTTTGACTGCTGTATTTTTCATGTAATTCAGCTGTAAGGATGGAGAGAAAGAAGAGAGAGAAAGAGTCAGAACAGACAGGGGAAGATGACAGGTTGGTCGGAACCAAGTGATTCATTTTTAAAAATTATTTATGTTTAAAAAAGTGCATTGGCAATATGTGTAAATTGTTTGAAGCTATTAAAAATGCATGTTTGACCATATGACTTAGCAGAGAAGAACACAGGCAAGGGGTCCCTGCTTTTACATGTTATGACATTATTTTTTGTTTTTGATTGAGTTGCTCACCTGCTGTAATATGTAACAAAAAATAAAAGTCTTTAATAATAGTCTTGTATGGGTTAAGTCCATGAATAAGTAAGATTTACAGCCATAAACAAAAAAAGAAAAAGTCCAGTTTTGGGGGTGGAGTGGGGGTTGGGGGCGCCTGTAATGTGTCCGCATACCCCTGATAAAGTAGGTAGTTGCACCCCTGCCTTAACCCCTGTTGAAAACTAGTGAACTATGCTTTAAAGACAGGTCTATCTCAGAAAACCACAAAAAATGAAATGATCTGTACCATTTCTAATAAGACGACTGGGTAAATGTCAAGCCTGAATTATGCTGTTGAGAGGTAACTTGCTCAGGGACATTAGACCAAATATTAACGGGGTGAATGTATTTGTGAGTATAAATTTAGAAGCAAATGTGTTTGTAAACAGGTGAGAACCACTGGCAGCTTTTACTCTCCAATTCAAAGAACTTGCTCATTGTGAAGCTGACAACTGGTCCACACATTGTCCTTCTCTTGATACAAAGCTCGGTCTTTTAAAATAAAGATCCCCACAAACAGGAAGTGAGCGTTCATTTCCTTTGATTCGAGTATTGTGTTTTGAATAAAGCCGATATAACAAAAGAATTTCAGACCAACCCATCACTTTATTTGTTCGCTTTTTAATAAGATAAACTCATTTTTGGAGAACTGGAGGGAGGTCTGTGAAAACATTTGAGTAAAGGAGCAGATTTTTGTCATTTATGCACGCAGGTAGGGGTGTGCAGTCTTGGCTTGTCTTCTAAGTTTAATCAAAGAAGTCACTAAAGGTTGATAAGGAGGAAACACCTTTGTTGAGAACTTTCCAAAGAGCAATTTCCCATTCTCAGTACACGCCTATTTGTTCACTCCAGAGGAATGGTGCACAACATTGAAAAACACCTAAACTCAACAGAAACCAGGGCCAAAGACATACAGTACCTTGTGAAAGTATTCGGCCCCCTTGAACTGGTCAACCTCTGGCCACATTTCAGGCTTCAAACATAAAGATATAAAATTCTAATTTTTTGTGAAGAATCAACAACAAGTGGGACACAATCGTGAAGTGGAATGAAATTTATTGGATGCGTCAAACTTCTTTAACAAATAAAAAACTGAAAAGTGGGGCGTGCAATATTATTCGGCCCCTTTGCGTTAATACTTTGTAGCGCCCCCATTTGCTGCAATTACAGCTGCAAGTCGCTTGGGGTATGTCTCTATCAGTTTTGCACATCGAGAGACTGAAATTCTTGCCCATTCTTCCTTGCAAAACAGCTCGAGCTCAGTGAGGTTGGATGGAGAGCGTTCGTGAACAGCAGTCTTCAGCTCTTTCCACAGATTCTCGATTGGATTCAGGTCTGGACTTTGACTTGGCCATTCCAACACCTGGATACGTTTATTTGTGAACCATTCCATTGTAGATTTGGCTTTATGTTTTGGATCATTTTCTTGTTGGAAGATAAATCTCCGTCCCAGTCTCAGGTCTCTTGCAGACTCCAACAGGTTGTCTTCCAGAATGGTCCTGTATTTGGCCCCATCCATCTTCCCATCAATTTTGACCATCTTCCCTGTCCCTCCTGACGAAAGGCAGGCCCAAACCATGAGGCTGCCACCACCATGTTTGACAGTGGGGATGGTGTGTTCAGGGTGATGAGCTGTGTTGTTTTTACGCCAAACATATTGTTTTGCATTGTGGCCAAACAGTTCGATTTTGGTTTCATCTGACCAGAGCACCTTCTTCCACATGTTTGGTGTGTCTCCCAGGTGGCCTGTGGCAAACTTTAAACGAGACTTTTTATGGATATCTTTGACAAAATGGCTTTCTTCTTGCCAACTCTTCCATAAAGGCCAGATTTGTGCAGTGTAGGACTGATTGTTGTCCTATGGACAGACTCTCCCACCTCAGCTGTAGATCATGGCAGTTCATCCAGAGTGATCATGGGCCTCTTGGCTGCATCTCTGATCAGTCTTCTCCTTGTTCGAGATGAGAGTTTAGAGGGACGGCTGGGTCTTGGTAGATTTGCAGTGGTCTGATACTCCTTCCATTTCAATATGATTGCTTGCACAGTGCTTCTTGGGATGTTTAAAGCTTGGGAAATCTTTTTGTATCCAAATCCGGCTTTAAACTTCTCCAAAACAGTATCCCGGACCTGCCTGGTGTTTTCCTTGGTCTTCATGATGCTCTCTGCGCTCATACTGAGCATGCATGTAGCGACAGTGGAGAGGAAAAACTCCCTTTTAACAGGAAGAAACCTCCAGCAGAACCAGGCTCAGTGTGAGCGACCATCTGCCACGACCGACTGGGGGTTAGAGAGAACAGAGCAGAGACACAAAGAGAACAAAGAAGCACTGATCTAGGAGTACTTTCTATGGGAAGGAAAAGTAAATGTTAATGGATGTAGCTCTTTAGTCGTTTCACCTAGAAAGAAAGAACAGATAAACTCTGAGCCAGTTTTCAAGGTTAGAGTCTGAAAGAGAGAACATATAATTAGTTACAGTAAAAGCTCAGTCAGCAGCTATGTCTAGGAGAGAGAAAGTGTTAAACACTAAAAGACAGGGCCATGTGGATCATCGGTAGAGGGTGAGCATTAAGTTGTTGCCAGCAGAAGCTCGGACGATGCCCCTCTCCAGAAAGGTGTCACAGGTAGACACAGAGTCAGGCCAGGTGTAGCTTCTAGGAAGAGAAAAGAGAGAGAACAAAGTTAAAAGCTGAAATAACAGCAAATAATGCAAAATTGGAGAGTAGTGTGAGAATGTAGCGAAGAGGGCGAAAGTGGTCATTATGTCTTCCAGCAGCCTAAGCCTGTAGCAGCATAACTACAGAGATAGTTTCAGTTCAGATTATTTAGTTAAACGGCGCTTATTTACAACAATGTCAAACCACAAGGATTGGGATACCTCTCTCTGTCAGACTGATTATAACCATTGGAAAAGAGAGGGGGTCATACAGGTAGCAGAAATGGAGGGTGTGTTTGCACCTCAACCATAACTGAGCTGTTTTAGGCTAAACCTGACTCCGCCTTACTCCATCCAAACTAAATAAACTAAGCCACTCCAACTATAAGGAAAGTTTTAAGTCTAGCCTGGTTCCACAGGAGAGGAGCCTGATAACTAAAGGATCTGCCTCCCATTCTACTTCTAAAGACTCTAGGAACCACCAGTAAACCTGCAGTCTGAGAACGAAGCGCCCTGTTAGGAACATATGGAACAATCAGATCTCTGATGTATGATGGAGCTAGATCATTAAGGGCTTTATATGTGAGGAGGAGAATTTTAAATTCTATTCTGGATTTAACAGGGAGCCAATGAAGGGAAGCTAAAATAGGAGAAATATGATCTCTTTTTAATTTTCATCAGAACTCTTGCTGCAGCATTTTGAATCAGCTGAAGGCTTTTAACTGCATTTTGTCGACATCCTGATAGTAAAGAATTACAATAGTCCAGCCTTGAAGTAACAAATGCATGGACTAGTTTTTCAGCGTCACTCCTGGACAGGATATTTCTAATTTTGGCAATGTTCCGGAGGTGAAAGAAGGAAATCCTAGAAACCTGTTTAATATGGGATTTAAATGACATGTCCTGGTCAAAAATAACACCAAGGTTTTTTACTTTATCGGAGGTCAATTTAATGCCATCCAGGTTAAGTGATTGACTAAGCAGTTTCTTTTTTAAAGACTCCGGTCCAAAGATGACAACTTCTGTCTTGTCTGAATTTAGAAGCATAAAATTTAAAGTCATCCAAGTTTTTATATCTTCAAGACATGCTTGTAGTCTACCTAACTGGTTGGGCTCATCAGGATTTATGGATAAGTAAAGCTGAGTATCATCAGTGTAACAGTGAAAATGTATTCTATGCTGCCTGATAATTTGACCTATTGGAAGCATATATAAAATAAATAGGTGGATTCTATTTATCATCATCAGTCATTTGGGACAACATTGGATCATTCAGAGATCCTCACTGAACTTCTGGAGTGAGTTTGCTGCACTGAAAGTAAAGGGACCGAATAATATTGCACGCCCCACTTCAGTTTTTTATTTGTTAAACAAGTTTGACACATCCAATAAATTTCATTCCACTTCACGATTGTGTCCCACTTGTTGTTGATTCTTCACAAAAAAATAGAATTTTATATCTTTATGTTTGAAGCCTGAAATGTGGTAAGAGGTTGAAAAGTTCAAGGGGGCCGAATACTTTCGCAAGGTACTGTAAGAAGGAGATAATGGATTGGTTGGTCTTAAAGCTAGGGCTGCTGCATATTTTCCTCTCAACATTACATCTTTTTTCCAGGCTCAGTTCTCAGGGACTTTATTATCTTTGCTGCTTTTAATGTACAAACTACAAACTTTTACAGTAGTAATTAAGCTTTAATATTACAAAGCTCTGGAGAACGATTGCTGAAAATAACAAATATTAGACACAACATGTTTTTTTTAACAGTTCAGGTTTTCTTCAAAATTAAGTTAACTGAAGTTGGTTAAACACTTCTGTACCACTTTGTTTTTTAGATGAAACAAATTTTAATATCGGTCAAAGACAACCTGCGGAAATACAAAAAAAAAATCAAGGTTCCATCAATTACAGCAAGTCATCAGGGTCATGTAGCAGTGAAGTTGCCCCAGACCATCACACTACCACCACCATGCTTGACTGTAGGTATGATGTTCTTTAAGTGAAATGCTGTGTTAGTTTTAACATAAAAGTCCCACTTTAGTCTTCTCAGTGCACAGAATATTTTACCAACAGTCTTCTGGATCAGCGAGATGTTTTTGGTAAATGTGAGACGAGGTGTTGCCTTATTCTTAGTCAGCAGTGGTTTTGGCCTTGAAACTCTCAAATGGACGCCATTTTGCAGAGTCTTTCTTGTTAATCACAAAAACGGACCTGAACTGAGACAGGCGAGGCCCGCACTGCTTTAAATGTTCTGGGTTCCTTTGTGACCTCCTGGATGAGTCACTTTTTGTCGGCTGGCCACTTCATGGAAGGTTCCCCACTTTTCCATGTTTTCTCCATTTGTGGGTGGTTACCTCTAAGTGTGGTTTCCTGGAGTCCCAAAGCCTTAGAAATGGCTTGTAACCCTTTACAGACTGATAGCTATCAATGACTTTCTCATGTGTTTCTCATCTGTTCCTGAATTTTTAAAATCAGGACATGATGCGTTGCTTTTGTAAGGTCTTCTAGTCTGCTTCATGTCGTCAGACAGGTTCTATTTCCGTGATTTCTTGACTACTTCAGATCAGGCATCAATGATGTCAGGGTGGTGCTTGTGAAACAAGTTAATTCATTTATTTCTTGATTAACAAAGGGGGCGATTACATTTTTTCCAAGGACCAGATTAGTTTGGATTGCATTTCATTTAATAACTGAAATCATGATTAAAACCTTAATATTAGGATTGCACGATACATCTGTGTCAAGGCCACGTTGTATCTGTTGGGGCATGTGACAGTGATGCAGTGTAGGATTGTAAGGTGTTTAACCGAAGCAGAAAAGCAATGTCGGCGATGTGGTCGTTGTTACACGGTGTTGAAAGGGTAGTTATATATATATCTATAGATATATATATATCTATAGATATATATATATAGGTATTACTAAAATGACTAGAAATAGTGCAGACAACTTCATCACTTCATATCTGGCAGCTATACTGAATTCCTGTGCAGTAACAGTTTATAACAGGAGAGAATAAGGCGGGTGTAAGGTTACAAATCAAGTTATGTCATAACCTCTTTTTGAAAATTTTAGATGATAAAGGAACAAAACTAGTTCGTGTTGGAGCTGTGAACCTAGTTCAGAATAACCATGAATCAATTCATTTTAACCTGGCTGAACATTAAAGCATTAAATTATTAAACATTAAAACATTAAACCTTGTAAAGGATGAACTGGCACATCGCCGACCTCTTTGATTATAATATAAATTCGTTTCAAGGTAAAAAATAATTATTCAAATACCAATGAAACAAATATGGTCTCTATCACTACTTAACAACCGCTTTATCTGCTGCAGACCTTAAAGTGCATGTGACACGCTTTTCCCTCAAATGCAGAAACTGAAAGAAAACATGTTAATATTGAAGGAATTGACATGATATTAGGATTAAAGCCGTGATAAAAAACTAATTGTGACACAAAATAAGAATATTGAAGTCCAAAGTCACCCGGAAATGACGTCTAGGGGGAAGTCTCCGGTCATTCATTGTGTGACCATATATCTCAATAAGGGTTCATTTCAGTGGCATGAATTTAGTTTAAAAAAAATGTATCAGTGTTTCCTTTCTATAAATGTAATTGGATTTATCATAAAAACTCGATGTCGCAGGCACTTTAATGTTTGGTTTATTTGTTATTATGCTCTACAAATAAATTAATTTAAACTTGGTTCAGAAAGTTATTATATAAGTGTTGGTAAGTTGGTAAAAGTTTTACCAATAAATTAAGTGACATTTGTTATCAGTATACCTTGTTTAGTATTGTTTTTCATATCTATGAACATAAGTTATTTTAAACATTTTAAATGGCCGATTATTGAGCGAGAATGAAATTAAAAGATAATAAAATAAGAATATTTTGAAGAAAACAAGCTTATAAGCCATCAGGAATATAAAATAAAAACCATGTTCAGTTATATACAGTGTAGACAGCGGGGTTAACCTTCGGACACCATTTCTACGGCTCTGTGCGTCACGCTGTCCCGGTTGCTAGGCGTCAGAGGTTACGCTCAGGTAAGGGCGGGAACAGCTGGTGAACGCTAGACCGTCGAAATTCAAAGCCAATCACTTCCGGCCCGCCGGCCACGTAGACCAGTCCTTCAAAGGATGCAGCCCCTGAATTTGGACATAGCCCTCAGACACTTCAATAAATAGCATTAAAGTTTGTGCAAAAAAAAATAAAACAAATTAGAGTAGAAATGTTTAAAATGCTCAATATTCTTTCAAAAACATTTCCACGTCTCTTCAGGAGAAGTTCATGTACAGTTGCCTTCAGGTTTCTGGAGTTAATGTTATTTAAACACAATTATAATATAATGCAGTGCTGATTAGTTTCTAACATTTCTGCAACGATTGAGTTAATGTTTATGCAAACCTGAGCATAATAAACATGGTTATTTCATTAGAAAGGCTACATGAATGTTAATTAACACACATATGTATATATATTAAATAAAAATACTGTTTACTGCCCCCTCCTAGCTAAATTCCTCTGGAGCCAGGTCTGTGTTGGCCCAATGTGTTTTATCTAGTTCAATGAAAGCCCAGATGTTTAGAGATAAATTATAAAATATGAGACATCAGAGCTAACAACGCAGACGAGCTGAAGGTCGTCATCAACCTGGGCTTCCTTAAAGCCAGTGGAGAGCTACAGACAGATTAGCTTCTGCAATAAAAGTCCCTTTTTTTATTGGTATTGTGTAAAACTGCAACTTTCTGAGGGTTTCCATTAGATAAATAATGAAGTAAATTTCCAATAATACTCTGACTTATTGAGTTGCACCCGTAGGTGTTTATACGCATTTTTATAAAAGGAGTCTGAGAACCCAAATGTTCTTCCATACGCTGTTACACGAATTTATTCAAACCTGGAAAATAAGTAAAGCACCAAAACACTCTACCTTTAAAGCTTAGCTTAGGAGCCGGTGGTTCACATACACAACAGACGGGTTTCATTTCATGTTGAAATTCATGCACATTTTTATTGAACAGTCATATAAAATACTTCTCATAGTTGCAAGTGCATGCCTCATCATCATCATCATCATCTGCCAACAGTTTTCGGAGTTAAATTACAAAAAGCAAGGCTTCATGTCGTGTAGTGAATTACTTGGGCACTTAAAGCAGTTCTTTAAAAAAGATCTAAGTATATATATATATATATATATATATATTTATATATATTTTTTGTTGCTGTTTCATCTTAAAGTATTGAGCAGTATCAAACCTGTAACTGATATACAAAGCAGAGTTCCAAATAAGATTATAAGAGGAATCAAATTACACTTTCTGTGGCACATGTACAAAAAAGAAAATGTAAAAACAAAACAAAAGCAAACCTCAACAAAACTGATTTTCACCTTTTATAGGACACAAACAGCTAATCATGCATTTTTTTGGGAGATCCACATGTAACCACACACCTCACGAGAATTGTCAAACATGCTTAACTGGACTGTGTGCACTCACAAGCGCAGGTTAGAAATAGGATTTCTCATCCATCTTCGATCATTAAATGCTTCAATTACAAAACAGAAGGAGAGTCAAAGGCATAGAGCATGTCGGTGTTAATTCAAAGTATGCAAGTATACGATTCCAGTATATGTTCACTAAAGCGCAATATATCTCAAAACAGGCCTCCACAGCCAAGGTATTCAGATTTTCTAATTCCTTTGATTTTTATAAAACATGCATAGGCAGTCACTTTATTATCATACTCTGTTTTTTTTTGTTTTTTTCTTACACAATATAGGTTTCTCTATTTTTACTTTGTTCGCAATACTTAAAAAGAGAGAAAATTGACACTCAATTCCAGCAAGCCACAAAAAAATAACAAATAAAATCTACCCTGCCCTCCCAACCCCCAAGTTCCCCATTCAGATAGAGACAAAAAATAAACATATTTGCAGATGATAGATAGGTAAGTGTAAATTCCAGTTATGAAACTCAAGAAAATAGGGGTTCATTACCGAGTTATTTAACCATTATACAGAAAAATCAGGTTGAAGCACACACCAAAAGAACCTGAGGTAAGCAGAATATGTACAAAAACCATAAAACGTTCCATTATTTGGCATTTTGACAACATTGCAACATTCTTTTTTTTTATTTTTAAGACTGCCTAATTAATTTCAGAGCTATTTCATAAGAGTAGCAAAAACAAAAGTCATCAATAAATAGTCCTTATTTAGTTTGTACACCCTTATATCTTTAAAAACATCACCTTTCTCATGTTCTGTCCTTGTGTTTTTTTTTTAGTGCTGTGTTCTTGTAAACGTACAATAGTTAGTAAGAAGTTACACGACTTTCCGTTTCGGTGTAAATGAGAAAAAGGGTCGTTTAAGAAAAAAAATAAAACAAACCACACAACTCTAAGGTCTCTCTCTTCCCTGTTCCTCTCTAACGGACGTGATGTGAAGTGCAGTCAGGTGCGTTTAAGGCCTGACCTCTCAGAAATGTGACCCGGCAAATAACTTAGCAGATTTGACTAAGAACTAATATAATGAAGGCATTTTAAAAGACTAGAGCAAGTGAGATGACCCCCCCAAGGTTCAGCCATAGCTGCCTCCCCCATCCACACTCCAGTCCCCCAACGTTCCTCCTCCTTTCCTTCACCCTCTGCGCCTTTTCTGCGGTGGCGGGCCATGATGACGCTGGGGGCCAGGCAGCCCCGCGGGCCGAGGCGGCGCCTGCTGCAGCTGGCCTTCACTGGATGCTGCCTCCACTGCCGGCGCTGGTGCTCCCCTTGGCATCTGTGCCGTTGGTCTCTGAGGACAGGGCCCTGTTGAGCGAGTTGAGGCTGGCATCCGAGGGCATGGCGTCCCGCCGCGGTGGCATCCTCTCGTTGATGCGGTCCAGGCCCTTGGCCTCCTCGAAGCTGGTGATCTTGTGCTGAGGGGAGAAGCCTTTGATGGCTGTTGAGACGTGAAAACAATTGAAAAAGAAGAAAAAATACAGGAATTAGAGATGGCTTTGAAAAGGGAGGATTATTCTGAATAAAACAATGAGAATCACTTGTTTCCTCAAAAATAACTAAATGTAGCTTGGTTTGCTCTTGGCTTGGGAATTGTGAAAATAAACTATGATGATCCCTAAAGACACCTTTAACCGCTTGGAAAAATATTCATATTCACATTCTTGGGTAGAGTTTAAAGAGAAATAAAAGTACATCATTTTACTTTTTCTGACCTGACCTCTGTGTTTACGATGCTATATGCCTAGACTGCTGGAACACTTTCTGTTTCTTCTTACTCTTAATTGATGCACTATTTGCAAATACTGCAGCAGTTAAAATTATGTTATCTCATTGTATCTCATTTCATAGAAAGTACCTCTGGTTGAGGGATTCTGTTTTTCGGTGTCTCTTTCCTGAACAGAGCCACTGATGGACCTGACCCTGCTTTTGTCTTTGTGTACTTTCTTTGTTTCTCATTGCATAGAAAGTACCCCTAACTCAGCGCATGCATTTAGCCGTGTCTCTTTCGTAGATCAAGGCAGTGATAGACCTATCCTTGCCATTCCCTATGTGTACTTTCTGTTCTTTACCATAGAAGGTACACCTTGCTCAGTGCTTCTGTGCTTTTGTTTCGGTTTCTCCTGGGTAAAGCCATTAAGGGACGTGTTGCAGGCATTAACTATGTATGCCATTTGTATTGTATATAAAAAGTACTCTAGGTTCTGTGAATCTGTGTTTAGCTGTGCTCCTTTTGTCGGACACAGCCTCTGACTGAGCTAGTACGTTGTTATCTTGGTGTACTCCTTGTTTTACTTTTCCGTAGAAAGTACCATGAGCCTAATGATTTAGTGTTTAGCCATGTTTGTTTTATAGGTGGAGCCAATGACGAAGCTACTGTGTTGTAAAAACACAAAACATATCCTCCTCTTTCTAACAGAACATAATTTTAACATCATTAAAAGAGACCAACAGGGAAAAGGACCAAATGATCCTTCTAAAACAGGGGGTTGCTCGTATCAGGGTCAACAAGTTTTCACTTTACCACCAATCCATGCTTTGATGAGCATCTGTGCAAATAAAAACTGAAATCTATAAAACATGATGCACAGCTGTTTTTCTTTTTAAAATCTTGTGTTTTTAGTCAGCAAAAAAAGAAAACACGGCCTGCTGCAGAAGGACCCCAAACATCGAGATTGTCCTATCATCACATTATAGTTTAAAACAACCAAAAGGGGAAGAAGAGAATGATCAGAAACACACAAAAAACAAAACAAAGAGAGAAAGAAAGAAAAAGAGTGTAGTCCACTGAGACGCTCACTACCACAGAAGAAACCACGTAGAGACTGAGTCCACGGACAGAAACACTACAGACACTTGGGGTGCTAACGACTTGTTGAATCTGATTGGAGCATGCAGCAATTAGGATTTACCCGGAGCTATGAGGGATGGAAGTTACCACATGATCTAAATGGAAAAAAACATTCACATTTCGTCACTTCCACCTCTCATAAGGGCTCTTTAATGATGTAAAAACAAAAAGATGATCCTTTATCAAGACGAGAAAGCAGGGGCGTCATATTTTAAAGAAGGGCATGATGGGTAGCGTAGTTGTGTTGCTGCATAGCACAGGTCAGACACAGGTTATTAGCAGCTCACAGGAAGGAAACACAAAACAGCAGGGCCACAGGAGACCGACATGGAGAGAGAGAAGCAAAGAAGAGTCTCGACACTACAGTGGACTGTCCTCTGTGGGGTTCAAGAGGAAGTACCGGACAGGTTCAACGTAAATAGCAGCTGGCGCACTACTATTTAGCTCGCAGTTGAGGTTGTTCTTGCGCAAACAAAGAAAAAGCGAAGTAATTAACTTTCTTTTTTTCTTTTTTAAGGGAGAATCTTCTGTAGATTCCTCCCCAGGAGCTTTGGATTTTAGCTCTAAAACAATTAGAAGATGAATACAACAGCAACAACAATGCACAACTGCTTTAGCCGTTTCAAAGGGGATAAAACATGAAAGGCTTTCATAGCAAGATTTCATAAGGTTGTGTGAGGGTGGCGCAAGAGGTCGTCTATGAAACAGATTCATCGTTAGAGGAAATGTGACTTAGCAAAATGTCAGCCCCAATTCTATTGTGTTTTTCTTCCAACAAGCCAGACTTTCTTGCAAGCTTCAGAAATGCTGTTCATCATAATTTCTTTAGGCTCTATGAAGCTCTTTCTTTGGAAGTTGTTCTTTGGACTTTGGCTGCTTTTGTCTCAGGTCTTGTGTCAGGACTCTGTTGGTTTTTTATTCCTTTGGTTTCTGGTCCTGTCCACAACAATCAAAATTTTTCTTTTTTAAACTTTGTTGTTTTTTTTTGTGTTTGCACCTCTCATTTTGTTCGATTTTTTCAAAGAGCAAATTTCATCATATTATAGAGCCAGAAAACCGAACATCCTTTAAAGTATTAAGCAAACCAATTACTTTTTAGCTTTTCCATTGTTGTTCAAAGCAGATAAGTAACTTTAAACTGGACTTTTTAAAAAGAAAACTAAGTTTCTTTCTTTCTTTCAAAGGATGTGTAAAAGTGTGCAAAGGGTGGAGGGAGTCAGCACTCTTACTTTCCCAGAGATCATTTAAGCAGGAAAGGGAACCAAAAACCCACTGTCTCTGTTTTTGCTGGATGTCCGTCTCTGTTGATTATTCGGGTTGACACTGCATGATATGCTGTAGCCGGTCAGATACAAGAACTGAGTAAAATGGGGCATAGTGCCTGTAACACTACTTTCATAGTGTTATAGGCATAGTGTGATAGGAAGAAAATTAGTAAAAAAGCAGCTGAAGTAAAAAGAGAAACTCAGAGGAAATATTGATCAAGCCCATTTTGAAAGATCACAAGAATGTCTGGCTGCATGAAAAGAAAATATAGACACTGGTTGTGAATCAAAACTTCTGCAGGGATTTGTGTTTATTGCAATCTTTCTGATCCAAGACCCTCTTTGCAGTAGGAATTAAGGTCATTTCTGAAAAGTCTAACACTTCTTTTGTTGTGTTTAATCACAGGAAGCAGGAATCAAAGCAGAAAATCAGGTTTTAGGAATCCATCGTGTTTTCCAGGCAGCTTCCAGAGGACCCGATAATACCCACGTATTTACACCTTCCACATTTCGTGAGCGAGAAAACGAGTTTCTTCAAGTGCAACTATGTCCTCACACTTTCTCGTAGAAATCAGTCTGTCTTAAATAAAATTCAGCTGGCAGCTCTTCTCAAACGTAAAGCAAACATTTTCAGTCACAAACTCTGCAGAGATGTCTGTCTTTTTGCTTTGCGCTCGCCCAATAAAATAAACAAAGAAAGAAAATCACAGTAACAGTCTGCGATCATGAAATCTCTGCTATGAAAAGCTGGTCCCCCTTTAAAACGTGCGACATGATCTAAACGTACTTACTTCTTGTTCTACGTTGAAACTACGCCACAGTTTGTTAGCCCCCAAAACACACTCTACTCAAGCACCAGCGAGATGAATGGAAAAAAACCCCACCAAAACCCGCCCCCCCCCCCACACACCTGTCTATTGCCATGAAAAAGCAACAGAAGAGGGCGGCCAGACCCATTTACCTTCATCAGCCTCAATAGCTTCAATAGTAGCTGAAGAGAAGAAGAGGGGGGTTGCAAAATGAACGAGAGAGGTGAGCAGGAGGAGGTCATTTTGTCCCAGGAACAAGTCAATGAGCAGCAAAGACAGCCAATAACGACAACAAAAGGTTAACAGCATCTCCACATTTCATGACAAAAGAATACGAGGATGTTAGCAAAAAGGAGGGGATGGAGGAGGAAGAGGAGGAAGAACAGTGGCAGCAATAATCATGGAGAAAGGGTTAAAGTTCTTCAAGAAAATGTGTTAAAACAAGAGTGAATGTAAAATAAAATAATCCTGCAGGAATCAACATGTAGAGAAAATATGACAGAAATGCTGGAAAACCATTTGTTTCTGTTAAAAAACATTAAGCTATAAAGTGGAGAATGAAAAACAGGAACACATGGACACAATGAGTTTTATGGTCACACCGTGTTCATCCGAAAGCAAAGGCTCAGCATCTTTTGCTGCAAAATATCAAAAAGCACCGGCTTACTTAGGCTGAGTCTGAAGGGATAAAAAAAGAAAACATTTCTGCCACTTACCAAATCCTAACCGTCATCCTGGGAGCTACACATTTATATAAGATACAACAAAGCTGCATGAAGTCAGCTTCACACTGGCACTGGAGGGAGACTGAGGCTTACAGACATGAGGCTACCGCACAGAGAGGATGAGGTCTAACTAAACCAACAACACACAAATAAAAAGTGGTTAAAAATCACGGTAGAAAATCAGCTAAATGACGTGAGCAATGAGAGTCCCGTGAAGTCGCTAAATGCATCTTTATGCATCAGGAAAAGCTTGTCTACAGATATTACCATGATGATTTAAAATAATCATTAGCAACCCTGGTAAATAAGCCCTATAAAACCAAGGTTTATTGGAGTGACAAAATCTCACCCTGAAATTTGTAGAAACACCCTACCTTTAGTGTGAGTACATTTACTCAGAGAAAAAAATAAAAAGGAGGAATATATTTTTATGTTCTTGAATGAAATTACCGATGCCACATTCCTATAAAAACCTCCATACCTGAAGCATGCTTTAATTTGTACTTTAATTTGCTTTACATGGATTACAGAGTTCAGGAACTTTTAATAAGTAATCCTGAACGGCCCATTTATTTTACCCACTCTTCAAAACGGGAAAGAAGAGATCACATACCATTCACGGAAAGTAAAGTCTCCAAACCACCACAGGAGTCAATACAGCAAATAAAAAACACCTAATTATGTCCTACAATCACAAACGTAAACTGTGGAGTTCGCTAAACTCTGTGGATTTTAACTGGAAATTTATGGTTTGTTCAGATGAGCCTTTGGCAACAAGTAATCCAGGTGGGGATGGCATGTAACAAAGGATGAATGCGTGGAAAAGCACCTCATGTGCAGAGTTATGTACAGTGGGGGATCTGTGATGCTGTGGGCCTGTACCCTCTTCTAAAGGCCGGTAAATAGCTAAATGTTTTAGGCATAGTGTAATACATAGAAATCTATCTAAATAACTACTTGTTTCCTCAGAAAAAGCAAATTAAAAACATTTTTTATTATTTTAATAGAGAGATTAAGCTACTGCAATATAATATGAATGTGTTTTATGGGTTTTTATACATCTTTTTTAAAGGGTCAATGGACATGAAGGTTACTGTAAATCTACCAAAATCTGTTTTTAAAAGTGAGGAAAGAGGTGGTTTTTTTATTTAATTTAAGGAAGAACAACATTAACAATTATCTCCTGAACAAAGTTCATAACTAGACTCGACTGCTGGGTTCCACCTCCGCTGTCGAACCAGGTGTGATTTTTATCAGCAGCTTCATCAAAAAGCCGCTAAGAAGGTGAGTGAAACGGAGAGAGTGAACAGAAACCTAAACGCATCTCACAAAAAAATATTGATGGAGACGTAACACAACGAAATACTTGCACAACAACCGAATGTACCTGCAGTTTCCAGAGAGAAAAGGAGAAAGAAAACACATGGGCAATATTTGAGTAAAACCAGTGGAAGAGAGAAAACGGGGACTGGAAAACAGAAGCAATAAACGCAGGACTGTAAGAGAAGACACTTTTAAGAGAGCAATGAAACCAAAGAAAATATGCCGAATGTAGCTGTGGGAGAGCTATTTAACTAACACAGAAGTTAGAATTAAACTTTTAACACATAATAATCCAGGGGCTGTTCATGAATTACACTTCAAAAACTGAGCTAACAGCTGTTCTTCTGTGTAAAGGAAGTTGGTGCACGTACTGAAAGCCATGCCGGGGCAACAAAGATGAGGTTTCTCAGTAATAGTCTTACCATTCTGCAGCTTCTCTTTGCCACCGGACAGCACTCCGCTCGGCAGCATGCCTGTTGGGGTCAGTCCTTTCAGCGTGAGCACGCTCTCACTCTCCTCTCTGAAACACAGCAAAACCGCCGCAACAATAAAGGCAGCACTTCGTTCAAGCGGCTTTCTTCGTCAAGAAATACTCGAGGATAAAAAGGAATGGATGGTAAGAAAAATCTAACCACAAATAAATAACTTCAAATCTTTTTCCACCTTGAATGTGACATATTCTGTACAATTCAACAGAAAAACAACAAAATTCATTATTCAGTCATCTTTGGTAGGAGTCCGTCAGCATCCCATGTCTTCATGTGGTAATATTTAAGCGCTCCACCTTGCAGAAGTTTTCCAAACCCTTCACATGGTGAGAACATCTGTTATCTACAGGTCTCCTCGGGTGACCCCAGGGATTTTCTGTCTGGTCTAGTTCTGGACTCTGGCTTGTCCATTCAATAACTTCAAGCCCTCTTCATCTTCAGCTGTCTAGCAGACACCAGAAGGTTATGGTTATACAAAAATACCCTGTTCCATCTGTAGAAAGAAAATCAAGAGTATAATGCTGCCACCACCATGCTTTACTGCGGGAATGGCCCAAAAGATTCAAGTCTGGTTTTATGTAAAATTTCCAATTTTTCCACATTCTTTCCTGAGTTTTCAGTCCTATGTATGCATTTAAAAAAATATAACTTTAAAATTACACCATGAATTTATAAAAGATCGATGGATGGATGGAGGGAGAGAGGGAGGGAGAGAATAAGGTATGAGGACAAGAAGGACAAAGAAGGGAGAAGGGACAAAAGAATGGAAGAACAGTAGAAAGGAACTGAGGATACGATGAGGTGAAGAAGTAAGGAAACAAAAGAAAGGAAAGAAAGGAAGGACGCAGGGAGAAAAGAAAGGACAGAAAGAAGGGAGGTAGGACACAAGAATGGACAAACTGAAGGAAGGAAGGAAGGACACGTGGAGGAAAAAAGGAAGGACACAACGTGTTAAGGAAAAAATTTCCAAGAAAACTCTCAAGGTAGGATAGGACAGAAAGAAGGGAGGCAGGATGCATGAAGGAAAGGACAGAAGGAAAGATACAAGGAGGGAAAAAAGGAAGGACACAGAGTAGGAAGAAATGACATAAGGAGGAAAGGAAATCAAGATGTGAAGATAGTTAGGCTGTCACAACACTTACACATTGGGCGGGGTAAAGTCTGGAACTACAAATATTTTCCCCCATACTCTTAATTGCCTTTTCATCCTTATCCAAACCAGGAATTAACAGGAATCATATTCCACACTTATCCAGAGTGTGCAGGAGCCCTGATCAGACCATCACACCTTCTTCCACAGGCCTTTGGGACCTTTTGGTGAGGCCTGGATGCTTTCTTTGGAAGACAACATTTCTGTTATGCAACTGCCCTCCTTAATCAGGACACAGAGAATGCAGGCGATTGTTGTGACATCCAGAAAAAAACATCATTGTTGTTCTGCAAAAAGGAGCAGCAAAATTCACTGAGAATTGCTTTCAGCTTTGCAGCCTCGCTGACCACTTTCAGTCTCCACTTTTCATAGGTGATGTGGAATATTTTTGCAGCCTTCTCCTGACTGATACCTTCGTATGATGAAATCAGTTTAATTCTTAGCAACCTCACTGCAAACTATGGCTTTAGCTGCTGGATGAAAATCCGTAAATGTCGGAAAAATCGCACTAGGACAGCTCAACTTTCATTTCAGATTCACTGTTCTTGATGGCAAGTGTGAGCTCAAGAAGAGTGGATGCTGAAACTGAATCAACAAAGGACGTGTATAAGAGGACACTTGTTTAACCAGGTTATTGCACATTATTTACCCCATGTTTTTTCTAGTACAGGGTATATGTTGAATTAAAGGTGGAAAAACACCTTCAAATTTATATATCATTGCCTCAATTTTTTATTTACAACACAAAAACCTGGAATTTTAACAGGGTGTAAAGGTGTAAGACCTGCAACAGAATGAAGTCAAGTCAAACTTTATTTCTATAGCACATTAAAAAAAAGAGCTGCCTACTACGCTGCAACAACTTTAAAAACTAAAAGCATATATTACTAAACAGATAAAACTTGGAGCCCTTTCTTTTCTTCCAGATTAGCTGCAGATGCACGAACATCTAAAACTGTCAGAGCACTGTCAGTGGCCCTGAGGTTCAAACATTAGTGTAAACGGAGATCAGCAACAGATTTACAGCAGGAAAACTGTGCCTTAATTTATTTTCCTTCCTCTCTCTAATTGATGTTGGCAGGAGAAGAATAAACAAAATTCAGTCACATTTCTTAGTTAAAGGCTTATTTTCTGGAGCATTTATTGAGGTTTTAAATCACAAAAAGCAGGAGAAAACCGCCGGGGCACTCGAAGGAGCAGAAACAGAAAAGAATCAACAGTTTGGATGAATAAATTTCAGAGAAATGTCCCTCTATGTTTGCATACCTGAGCACAGAGAATACCCGGGCCATCTTCCCGATGGCACGGATCTTGTTGCGGATGACCTCCTTTCGGGCAGAAGCTGTGGCACCTAAACAAAAACAGTCAAAGGTCACAAAAACGTTTCAAACGCAACAATTTTTATGTAGATAACTAAATCCAGGGCAAAAAAGCTTGAGGCCAAATCTATTTGTATATACCACCCCCCACCCAGCAGTCAGACTTGAAATGGTCTAAAGTGTTTATGATCAGTAGTTTTTCAAAGCTTTCTTTTATACTAACTTCCTGTCCAGCAGTGTGTGCTGAAGATGCTATTTGTTTTCAGTCTAGCTGTGTTATCTAAGGGACTGAAACTGACTGAAAAAAGAAGCAAAGCGCCAACGAAAACTTGAATAAATATTTTAGGCGAATTTCAAACATTTTTCTTATCAGGAAGGAATGACTGAACAACAAGGTACATTTTTTGGTGGGTTTTATCCAAACCACACAGTCAAAGTTATACCTAGAGGTTTAAATATATAAATAAACCCCTCATAAATATTTGGTCAAATGTGAGTTGCACCTCATCCACATGCTTTTGTAGACACCATGATGCTGTTATTTAAAGTCCCAAAATCAGATCAGATTAAACCAAACTTTAACCTTTAAACCCCCCCTCCACTTCCCAAAAAAAACAACACCACATCACAACACCTGAGCATTTCTCAGCACTGGGTGCAACCATGCCAGCTGCCTTTTTCATGTCTCTTCTACTCTTATGTATTCCCCAGATACGTGTTAGTGTGCATCCTCTGTAAAAACAGGCCGGGTTGCGTCCAAACGTGTCTGTTCAGCGTGTTTACACGACCCCATGCTCTGTGGGCTTTCCTGTGCAGTGTTTTACTTGTGATGTTTCCTAGACTGGAAAACAAAACCTTTATTTTATTTGTTTGACCCCTAAAAATAACAGTTTAAATCCTCCAGAGAACTGGTTTGGAAAAATTTAAAAGAAAGAACGAGCTGCATAAAAACTAGAACTGATCATTAGCTGTTCTTTGAAACCCTTTCCTGCAGATGTTTCATCTTCACCTTCAGCATTTGGTGTAGGGATGTTCTAGCTAAAACCTGGTTCATCTAACTGTTACACGTCTTCTACTTTAATTAGGTTCACCACAGAGATTCAGGACAAATGTTAGAGCGGACTTTTAGGGGTGATGTTAGTTTACAAACAGCAAAGCCAGGAGTCTTAGCTATTGCTGCATTCACACACCGGCTCGACTAGCGTTTTGTACCTTTTTTGGGGGGATATATTAGCTGTCCTTCTCATCAAAAAACCCCCAGAAGAGAAGACAAAGAGAGAGGACAGAGAGATCAGTGGATGGCCGCACAATGAAAGGTGAGCAGAGGGCGTAGGAGGAGATGAGAAAAAGCACAACAAAAGAAAAGGAAAAGTGATGCCTTGAGCACAAATCTCTGCAAAACATGAAAGGAAACAAACAAATTAGATGAGTAAACCAAAGTAGTGATAATATTCCAGCATGGGAGAGGCAGAAAAGAGAGGGGGGATGAAGATTAATGCAACTGGAAATCATGGAAACAATGGCAGGTAAAAGGTTTTCAGAAAATATGAGTGTACTGGAAACGCGGTGGTGAGCGAAAAAGGGAAATAATTAAACATTTCAAAGGGCAACACTGAAAACTGATAAAGAAAAAGAGTTTAAATGGCTTTAAAGTTGAAGAAAAATGCAAAAGAAAAAAATGAGTGAGGGGATGAGTCGATGAAACAGATGTTAGAGCACGGCTAAAAACCTCTGATTAATTAGGACCTGGTCTGGTTGATTAAATAAAAGCTGAAGTCTGAAATCTGTGATGTGGATCTGAAGTAATTAAACCCAGTAGAATATACTGAAAAAAATCTAGACACAAAACAAACCCGGACATTTCCTCTCAATGATGCACCTGCGCTCTAGGGCCGATTAACAAAGCCTTGCTAAAGTATTCATATGCCGTTTTTCACATTCTGTCACAACCTTAAACTCTCAATCGGATTAAGGTCTGGCCTTTGACTAGACCATTCTGACACATGAACCTGCTTCCATCTAAACCATTTTACTCCCAGGTGGACTCTTTGCTAATTAGGAGACTTCTGAAGGCAACTGGTTGAACTAGATTTTATTTAGGGGTGTCAGAGTAAAGAGAGCACAGTTCAACTGCACACCACCCATTAAGCATCATTTTCCTTCAACTTCACAACAATCCACTGCTTTGCAATAATCTAGCACATAAAATCTCAAAAATATACATTTAAAATGTTCCGTTTTAACAAGACAAAAGGTGGAAAAGTTCAAGAATGTGATTCCCAATCCCAGAAATTTTAGAAATGCAACGCTGATGTGGCAACATCCGAACGCCACACCCGTGAGTGTTTGAGAGTCGAACTATGTGAGGAGGAAGAGGAGGAGGAAGGAGTGGTGAGATCATTTCCTGTTTGCCAATAAGAGTCGAAGCAGGCAGTGGGAAACTGGGAAAAATGTGACTGGAGATAAACTCAAACCTATGGACATCAAACCGGCTACTCTAACATGATGAGAAAAAGTATAAAATCCTACAACAGCCAATAAATACTGCAGGACACCAGCAACATTAAAGCTTCCAGTTTTCATACAGATAAATACTTTCAACTTTAAAGTCAAACACAATAAAAGTTCAGCTCTGTGGACCTAAACCTTACATCTGAGGGAACTGCATCGTTTGAGATAACAGATAAGCTGAAGAACGTCTCCCTCTAGTGGAGCTGCAGCAGAACCTTCTGCAGAACTCACCGTCTAGCTCCTCGTCAGTCGTCAGCTCATCGTTGGAACAAATGCTCAACACGTTCACAAGCATCTCAGTCACTGAAGAGAAGGAGAACAAAGGTGTTGAACACAGCGTAGACAAACTGCCAGGACTGTCACAGTTAATTTAGATGAGGTGCTTTGCTGCTTCAGGCCTGGACAACTGATGGATCCATGAATGTTTCTCTGTCACAGAAGATCCCGAAGGAGTGTAGACTTATATCTGATATCTGCTGTATCATGACCTAAAACAGGCCAGAGATTAACCCACACTACTCCCCTGTCAATATGTGACATCCGCTCACTCACCTTTCTCACCGACAAACGGCAGAGACCAGGTGAACACGTCCATGAAGTTGGGCAGCCAGTAAGGATGAGGTGAGCAGTTGAACTGTCGGATGTTCATCACGTTGTTCTCGTACTTCAGCACAGCCGCTGTGGGACAGAAACGCGGGTAAATAATCATGTTTTCGCCGCAAATATGAAGAGAGGATGTAAAAACAAAACAATGGTTAGGTGGAATTAAATCTGCAATAAAATAGCAGAAAAAAATTATCTTCACATACAAGCAACATATTTATTAGCTTCTATAAATATTTCCCAAAAGGCTTAAACCAGTGGCAGCTATTTAAAAGATTTTCCCAAATCCAAGTTGTAAAAATTATTCAGTAGTTCCAAGTCTTTAGGTTTACTTAGAAAACACTCAGAGTACCACAGAGTTTTATTTGGCAGACAAACTATCCAACTATAAAGTGTCAAAATCCATCATTCAAGGCGAGTCTGGGTACAGCTCAGGATTTTTTGTCAGTCAACCTCAAATAATGATATTAGGGTTTCATAATAAACCACTGCACAAAAATATGCATAAATAAATAAACAAATTATTAAAAATGCCAGTCTTTTCACACCATCTTTGTCAATCTCTCACTTTGACAGCAGAAATAAATTAGGTGAAGAAATCACACTCTGGAGTGTGAAAACTGAGGTTAGAAAACTGTAAAAAGTGTCAGAATTACAGAATTAAATGTGTCCTCTGCTTATTGATTATTGAAACATGAAGAAATAATGCACATCATTTGCAGTAGGGGGGGAAACAGTACACAAAAATCAGGCTTTGATATATATTTTGGGATGTTTTGATCAAGAAAAATGAAACAATGATTGCATTTTGTACTTCGTTCAGCAGTAAACAAAGAATCTTTTTCATTTTCTGAGATTATTTTGATTTCATAATGTCCTAAAACTTAAGAAAAGTGGAAAGTATACAACTGACAGGAGATTTGGTTGGATTTTTGCAATGAATAATGTAGTATAAGCAGGCATAGCCAATGTCAGGATAGTTTAATTATAGAATATAACCACTAGAAAACCAATGTTGGTATTTAGAAATGTTTAAAAAGACTGTGCCAGATATTTTCAGTATCAACCCATGTACCGCTTCACCCTTAATTTGCAGCTGTAACTGCAACAAATTCTACAACAAATTTGTGGAACTTTTTGTGGAAAACAGAAGAATTAAAATAGATGAGTCTCTCTATATAAAATGTCTACATTGGTTAAACTTGTTAGGAGCCCGTGTGAATGGCCCAAAGAGCCACAGGCCGCAGACCCCTGACCTAAACTGACAGGCTGGGCAAGGAGAGCATTAATCAGAGAACCAGGCAAGATGCCCATGGTACCTTTGGAGGAGCTGCAGAAATTCAGAGCTCAGCTGAGAGAATCTGTTGACAGGATTACTACTAGTTGTGCAGTCTGGCCTTTATGTAGGAGTGGCTAGAACAGTGGTGTCAAAACGTTTTGCACTGCGGTCCAAATTCGCGGTGCAAAACGTACAAGTGTTAGTTCAGAAAATGTTTTTAGTCAATTCGCAGCATCAAAAAAAATAACTTTCAAGGAACATCCTTGCTGTATTTAGCCAAGGTTAATGAATGGGTTTGCCCAAGTCTGTTTTTGAGTAACAAGTCGTTTGTGGCCCTAAAAAACTATTAAATTAAAATGAAACAAAATAAGCATAAAGTCAAAAGAAAAATACTTTCAGTTGCAGCTAACATTTTCCTTTTGACAAGACATAAATTTGTCATTGAAAACCCCTTCTTAAAAAATATAATAAGTGTCCCTGCATCAGCTCCATTTGCTGGAGGACCAGATTTGTACCATTATTGAACTGCAGTTGGGGGCCATACAAAATTATTCCAAAGGTTGTAAATGGCCCCGGGCTGCACTTTACACACCCCTGGCTTAGGACAAGGCCATTTTGGAAAAGGATAACAAGCCACCAGCCATGCAGGGGGTGCAGCAAATGTGTGGAAGAAAGTTTTATTTTAGGGAATTAGAGCGAAGGCGGTTGAATACATGGATACTTTTCCTTCCATGGTGATGCTTTGCTTTGTGTTGGTCTATCACACAAAACCCCAATAAAATGCATGTTTCTGGCTGCAATGTGACATAATATGAAAGGGTTAGAGGGGTAAGAATTTTTTGCAAGGCACTGTATTTGTCCCATAAATGATGCACGGAAAGTTTATAGTGGTTTAAATCATACATGCAAGTTAGAGTATCCTCACTTTGTGATTACTGTATTTTCTGTCTGAATTTTAAGAAAACAAGGCAATTACATCAACATTTAACACTGACAATAACACCAGAAAACAACTGCTACTCCTGTCAACATGATTAAAAAGAATCCACACAGCGACTATAAATTATTTAAGATGTTCTATTAATCACGTAACAGGATGGACTCTAGTGGGTGTGGTAAAGGTTGGAGGTGACAACGAGAGAGTGTCAAAGGGAAGCACCAGAACATCGAGCCCATTTCACACCACCTGCTTTTTCCCCTTTACAAGCCTGGATTTGCAGATATGTGGTTTACATGTTTCTGATGATAACACCTTGGTGTCTTTTGCATGTAGAAACAATGACTATGCATGGGAGATAACCCATAATTAAGATGCAGAGCGAGCGTGTAGGGGCTCACATGAGAGCATAAATATATCTGTGCTGTATATAGAAGCCGTCGGCTTCTCTAATGCACAAGGCCAGTCTGAGGAAAGCTGACACCGTGCAGCCGGGTCACCACGGGGGAACTTTCCTGCTTCAGACTCTGTTTTAGAAGGAAACCAACAAGGCAAACGGGGAGCTACAAAGCTGTGCAAAACCCCTGATTCATCCCTCTGTTCTTTAAACTTCCAACCAGGCAGACTGTGTTGCAGTTTTTAACCGTGATCTCTTTCTGGGGATCTTTGGCTTTCTGCCCTGCTTGGTTTTAGTCTAGCCTTTGTTCCTGATCTGTTTCAGATAGATATTTGGTGTTGAAGCCACTCAACTCTGACCTTTGGGTTGTACTGACATAAAAAGGCTCATAAACTCCAAGGATAAAAGAGTGCTGTGTTGACATAATAGACAACTTGGCATAGAACCAATTTGAAACTGTATATTTCATAAATTTTGTTAGACAGATGCAATTTGTAACAAATTTGTAGCCAATATTTTTAAATATATACAGACAACACGGTTTGATAGAAATACTATTTTAGCACTATCAAGTAATTGACCTACAGTAGGTGATCAGCTGAAGGAAGACATGACTTCCTAATTCTCTTCATCTGCAGGAGATAGTTTTACAGGCCAGACACAACTTTTATCAGCCGCTTTCCAGGGATTCCTTTGGTTGTCCTATGCATGTCTTGCATGTATGCAAGATCAGCTTGCAGAAACAACAAGTCCAGGAGGAAAACCAATGTATCATTTTAGCCAACTAAACTCTCTAGCTTGTTCTGGAGACACCAAAAGAGTTCCCAGTCCAGAAAGGATGGATAGTCCCTTTGGAGAGTTCTGCGTCTGCATGGGGTCTCCTCCCATTGGGACGTGAAAGGAAAACCTCTAAAGGGTGACGCCCAGGTGGCATCTTGATCATATGCCCTAACCAACTCAACTGACTCCTTCCGATCTAGAAGAGCAACTCTCTACTGAACTCCCCTACTGAATGATGGTCCAGGATCTAGTTCTGTCAGCCAAAGGTGATTGTTGGAACAGCGGCAGACTGGTTCTGCTGAGCTATTTACTAAAACATATCAGAGTAGCACTTGCATACATGCAGACTAGGCCCTGATTAATCTATTTGTCTCCAACTCCATCCTTCAGTCACATATGAACAAGACACCAAGCTATGTAAACTGGAACTGGCCTCACCCAAAGTGACAAGCCCATCCTTATCCTATTCTCTACTTCTCTCATATGTTGGCCATCCTTGGTGCCTAAAGAGAAGGTCACTGGACTTGATCTTTCACCTCTCAACCAAAAGGCTTCTTCAGTTCTGCTCATTGGTTGCGCGTTCCCAGGTTCCAAATATAGAGGGAACAATTCTGTGTAATAAGTGGTCAAGGTCAGGTGTAAGTACAAAATAGACAGAAAAGACCTTCAGAAACCTGGAGAAACATTGATGATCATTAGAAAGAAAGTCTGACTCCCTGGAAGCAAACAGAGAAATCAAGAGTGGTTGAAAACTTTTGCACAACCTTTTATTTACTGAAACCAAGAAAAAAACACCATGGGATTTGGTTCACAGTATTAAGGTCCACAAAGTGCCAAAACCAGGGAATCAAAGTGGTGACTTCTCCTGCTGTCATCTCCTGAAGCAGAGACCTACACCCCTCTGAATGGAAAAATTATCACACGTGTTTAATTAATGTGGTATTGTCACCAACGGAGCTCTGAGTAACTTGGACGGGTGTCCCTCAGATGGAGCGCCGGTGGGCTTTAAAGGCAGCCGCACACATGGGCAAGCATTGCATAAACATCACTAGCTGCATAAACATTGTTGAGGCAACTTGAATAGAAATCAAGAGGGAAGAAAACCAGACAAGAGCAGAGGAGAAGGTCAGCTCCCCTGCTGGCGCTCCTTCAAATCAGATTCCCTTTAAAGGAAACGGGAGGCGCGCTTCCTGTTACGTGCAGATGCTTCTTTTATCAGAGAACTCCTATCCTAAAAAACACATTTATTTGTCATTCTAGCACAGCTTTGTTCATCTCTGCAGCCTCATGCGACCCTAAATTTCAGCCACTAGAGGTCTCTCCTGCTCTGGCAGCGCAGACAGGTTCAGACCGAGGCTCAAACCAGCTGCAAACTAAGAGAGAGACATTGTAAGGCGACACCCTCTCATCAATTATTCAACAGGGAGTGCCTCCAGCTGGTTTCCCTGGTAACGAGAACTGATAAATCTGTTTTGGGACCATGGGGAGATTCCCGATGTCTTTCCCCATCGCTAAATACTGCCTGCATATCCCTCTCCTATTGCCTGCAGTGTAAAGTTTCACTTGGCTAGTATTCAAAGGTGGCCGTTCAGGCCTTCTGGGTCCCTTATATTCAGACCGCGGCTTCATAAAAGGGGTAGAATACGTGGATGGGAGGGAATTGGTATGTTTCGACAAGCTAGAGATAGAATGGTACAAGCTTAGTCATATTGGACATAGAGTGTCTGTGAACGCAGTAATTTTCAAGTCCTGCAACAGATTCTAAGCTACATTTAGGTCTGAACTTTGACTGGGCCATTCCAAAACATGAACATGCTTTGATCTAAAACATTCAATTTAATCTCTGGCTGTATGTTTAGGGTTGTTGTCCTGCTGGAAGGTGAACATACGCTCCAGTGTCAAGTCTTTTGCAGCCTCTCACAGGGTTTCTTCCAGTATTGCCCTGTATTTAGCCTCATAAATCATCACATCGGTGTTAATTTTCTACCCCGGGTTTTTGCATGAAGGTGAGGAAGTTCAGTTTGGGAGCATAGCGGTGGAGCGAGTGTCCAACATATGGAGGGTGCAAGTCCTCGACACAGCCTCCCAGTGTTCAATCCAAAACCTTTGCTTCATGCCTTCCGTTTCTCTCTCTTTGCCCTGTTTGCTGTCTAAATAATGTGAATAAAAGCCATCCGAATAAAACACAGTTAAGTTTGTGGCTGTGATGCAACAAAATCTGAAAAAAGTCCAAGCATGCGAATACTTTTGCAAACCGCTGTGTGTCACTTTAATTCAATAGTCCCTCTAAAAGGATGCATGGATTAAAATTAGTAACCAGGACACTGAAGCCAAGCGCAGAGTTTGCAGCTGCAAACTTGGATCACTGCATTAACGTGTTGACGCAAAAGACTGCGAAAATATAAAGCAACTCGTAACATAAGATGTAACCTAACGTGACAAAATGTTGCTCCCACTAATTAATGCATGCAATAAGAAACTGAAACCAGAATTTATAAATGAATACAATTAGATAATCCTCTTTAACTGGTGATATACTGGTGCAGTAGGAATGTGTGAGATCTGGTTGGTGTCAAAGAAATCTAGTACCTTTTGCTCATTTGGCTTGTTGGACAATAACAGATGGACGAGCATCTGCAGCCAGGAGATGTTGTTCTTCTCTTCCAGGAACGACGACATGAGAGGAGAGAAATGAATTTGCTGCTGAGCTCCTGCATCCTCGCTGCCTCGAGTTTACGGCCTGCTCTGTATTCCAGAGGCAGGAGCTGGAGGCCAATCATCCTGTTCTGGTTCACCGCAGGCAGCGAGGAAATGGAAGTATAAACTGATACCTGACCTCTCCGTGCTTTTATTCATGTAAATTTCCACTCCATCATCCCCGTTTCTATCTCTTTGCTAAATATGAAAGGAGCCCGAGAGGCATTGTTGATTATCTTCAAGCTGTCAACCTCTCTCCTTCTATGCCGCAGTGCCTTCAGAAGTCGAACTGAGACAGAGCAAACTGGGAAAACTGTCACATCCCTGCTGCTGCATTTCCATTTAACAGCCTCTTACAAGGGCCTGCCTGACTGACCGGTGTTCTAGAGATACATTAACAAGCTCCACATTTAAGGTAGAAGAAGCAACAGGTGGCTTCTTCAGAGAGCCACATCCTTCTCATCATTCATACGTTTGATTATTCAGCCTCGGCTACAACTTCCATTTACTCCTGCCTCCTCCACTTTGAGTGGAGGCGGATTTTTTTTCGCAACATTATTTTCCTCCCACGTGGAGACACCTCATTGGACGATTCCTTCCCTCCACCCCCCACCCGCGAGATTGATGGGAGCTGCTGATGCCTCCTCTTTCGCCTTTAAGATTTATGTGCCCACTCGACTGGCCATCAATCACAGGGGTGTTGCTTTGTGGATGAAGCTGAGAGCGCTACGAGTCATTGCGGCAGCTCAGGTTCTACTGATGAAGCCCACCATCTTGACTTAATGGAGGAGCATCAACAGGACTGATAACACTGGACTCGTTAGCTGTGGGGGAACATATCAAGGAGAGTTAAGGTGGAAAGTTAGAAAAGCTTTAAAAGCTTAAATATTGAATTTCTGAAAGTGAACTTTCCTTTATAAAGAGCATCTTGCAAAAGTGCTGTCAAAAAATCCCAATAGACAGACCAACACAAAGCGGTGCAAAATTGCAAGAAAAGGATATCGGATTTCCAAATTTTTTTTAAATGTTAATCCTGAAAAGTGTGGTGTGCATTTATATGACCTCTTCTTTACTTTGATATGCCTAAATAAAATCTAATGCAACTAGTGGCTATTTTCCATTAGTCCCTGCTCAGCTCTACTCAACTCTGCTTTAAACGGTTTGGATAGTTTTCCATTAAAATGCAGTACCACCTCAATGTGGAAGGTGTCGTCATAACAAGGCAGCCCAAAAAGTAGCGTCACGTGATTGGTTTGCGGCAAACCACCGTCTAGCTCCCTCTGTATTTTCCCATCAGCCACCAACCACAAAAATGTCTGCACCTTATCGTTGGACCACTGTGGGGATTGCAGCGTTGCCATTGTCCTTAGGGCTCCGAACACGCTCAGTCGCGGTTGTGAGTTTTAAAAAAAGGCGGGTTTGATTCTTGTAACGGAGTTGCTCTCAACCAGTGTTCCCACCTCCTAGCCAATCCTGATGGAAAACCCTACAAACAGAGTCGAGTCAAGCTGTGTTGGTACTAGTAGAACAGATGCTTAACTGGCTTCAGAAGTAATGAGTATTTCCTATAAGTTTATTTACAGCAGTTCTGTGAGGTTTGTCTGATAACATTTGTAAGCAAAGCATCATGAAGACAGAAAAAGGAATAACAATAACGCGGAAGTCATTACTGGAAGAAAGGATGCCAATTCCTGTCTGCAGTTTGTCGTAATCGGTGTAAGGGACATGCCAAATGTGGAAGAAGAAGGTGTTCCGGTCAAATGAGACCAAAATTGAACGTTTTGTCCTGAACAGAAAACACTACTTTTGCTGGAAAACTAATACTGAACATCACCCTGAACACACCATCCTGCATGAAGTTGGCAGGTTCATACTGGGACAGGGAGGCTGTTCATAGCTGATGGGAAGCTGGGTGGAGCTAAATACAAGATAATCCAGGAAGAAACCCTGTCAGAGCAGCGGTGTCTAACTCTATTCCTCCAGGGTTGGTGTCTTCCATGTTTTAGATGCTTCCCTGCTCTAACACAGCTGATTCACATAGCCGAATCAACTCCTTAGCATGTGATGGTCTGCAGGAGGCTGTTAATGCTGTTAATTTTACTCCGGCGTGTTGAACCAGGGAAGCATGAAAACCATGCAGGACACGGGCCAGAGCTCCAATACAATGGATTAGATCAAAGCAAAAACATGTTTTGTAATGGCCTAGTCAAAGTTCTGGCTTAAATCAAATTAAGAATATGTGGTAAAACTTGAAAGCTGATGTGTACAGACACTCTTTTTCCAATCTGACTGGCTCCGGGGGGTTGGATACAAATGAATGCTATGTTTTTCAGGTTTTTATTTGCAAAAAACATAAAAAAAAACATACATTATTTTCCTTCCACATCACAGCATTGCACCAATTGGTGTCTATCAGTGGTTCCCAAAGCTGGGTCATGAATCAAGAAATGTGGGGATAAAACACTTAATAACATTGGTAATAAAATGAAGACAAAAACTAGTCATTATGAGACAGCCAAAAAGAAAGTTTTGACAGACATCAAACGATTAGAAAAATAGAAAACATTTGCCTTTTCCGTTCCAAAGTAAGATGTCTATTTGTGCCTACAAGAAGTGAGTACCAAACATAAACAGCAATCTTCCTCCGCCTGACAACCACTTCAGCCCAGAAAAGCACTGGCAGCCAAAATGAGATATTTAAACTTTTTCAGAGGGTGCTCAAAGGATGTAAAGGATTTTTTCCATTTGGTAGGTAGCCAAAACTACAACCAATAAGTGCCTGTCACCAGTGTGTTTGTTTGTATCGTGTTGACTGTGAGCCATAGGAAGATTAGTTGGCCCCCTAAAAATAAACGACGACCCTGACAGCCGCGCTATTTCTGTCTTTATGGTGTGGTGAAGCAGGCAACGTGTGGGGCAAAAAAATAAATAAAAAGACAAAATGGAGTGAAATAATACGGGCTTACATTAAAGACTGTATACCTGCAAACAGGCCAGGGGAAAAGCAAAAAATACAAAGGAAAAGCCCCAGCCCCTGTGTGTGGTGTCCTCACAGCAGCCACACTACAGTGTTATGGCATTTCATCACAAGAGGGATTGCTAAACAGCATGCCCCAGCCTCATCACTCTTTCCTTCCCATTTCTATTTCATGTGGTTAGCTCCAACGCCGCATCCTTCCCATAGGTTTCCCTTAGGTTTAGTAATACAGTGATGTATTTCAAGTAATTGCAACTTCTTGAATTATCGTAGATAATTTCTCCACTGATCTATTAGATAATCTGTGGTTTTTGTCATACCCAGTGAGACTGACACAGAATGGACTAGCAATATGCATTGACTGAGAAATATCTCTAGCTAAGGAACATCAGGAAATAAGTATAAATATAGCAGTTTTGCAACCTAGTCAATCACTGGCTTCTATGAAGCAGAAGTGAGTCACCAGCAGCCGAATGCAGACTGAGAAACACATAAACGCAATAAGTAATTAGTTATTGTGGTACACATTCAGCATTAAAGCTTGTTTTAGTCTGCAGACCTTATCCTTAAAGTTATTTGTCTAAGTTTTTTTAAAATTACATTTGAGTATAGAGTAAACCAAGCCATATATGCTGTGTTCAGTTTGTGGTTATTCAAGTTTGCACACGGCTAAATGAAACTGATAACAATTAGATGAATACATTTTGAACCCCAGAGAGAACCCTCATGTTTCTTTCATGCCTTTCATGCCTGACAGTGTAACAGTAGGGGAGCCTGAAGAGGAGGAGTTATTAAGAAACAGGTGCAGTGGAGGTTGCAGGTCACACTATGAAAAAATAAACAGAAGCAGAGCTGACTGGTTATTGTAGGTAACCTAATGACATGTTCAAACCAGAGCCATTTAGTCTGTCTTAAAACAGACCAGAGTTTGCTAGTCCTCTTTGTTTGGACGTCCCCTCTGGTGCAGAAAAAAAACAAGTCTGGTCTTGTTAAGGTCTGCCTTAAAACACGGGTCTCAGCTCACTTGCAAGCAAACCCTGGTGCAGTTCGCTTAAGGTGGGAATTCAAGTAGACTATCCAGTCAATCAATTGGAGAAATTGAACTAAAGACAGGAAGTAACATCTTCTATACCTATTATTTACAGACATACATCTGATTTGAAACCTTTGACTTTTGCTCTGTGTCTGTGTAACAGCAAGTCATAGTCTCTGACACTCTGTTGTCTTTTTCAGAAATGCTGCATTCAACTCATGCATACAGAACGACATGGTGGATAGCTTGGTGCTCATAATGGCCATCTTCTTGTGACAGCGCCACAAACAACCAGGTGTTATAACTGCATACTGTTGTTCACACAGTTTGCTTTCAGTGTGAAAGTGAACCAATTCGAGTGAATGTGTGAAAGAAAATCACAAATAATGTAATATTAAATAAAAAAGATCAGTCTGTAATAAGAAAACATGACAAGCCAATCTAGGCAGACACACTACAACTAATACAACGCAGGCATATTCTGGCAGTAACCAGTTTACCTTACTGCCTGATAAAATGGCTTCAAAGATTATTTAATGGCAGAATATTTTTAATTTATTAGATATTTATCAAAACAATAACATGTTGAAATAGCAACCGTTCATGATAAGGTAACAGGGATTACAGGGAAGTGGAAGAGAGGAAGGAAGATGTGAAAACTAAAGGCTGAAAAAAGAATATTTGTTAGCCATAAAAACTAGTGCAGTGGATGTGTCACACAACAGAAAAACGAGCAAAAGCAGAGCTGACTGGTTATTATAGGATCCTAAAATTAACAAAAAGGCCAATTACTTCCTATGAAAGAAATCTAAAACTGCCTATAATTCTTATCCCACCTCAAGAAAACCTTGTTCATTTATGTTTTATCGCTAATGTAAAACTGAAGACTAGAAGCTTTAATATGAGCTAAATATAGTAGTAGTGAATCAACAAGTCATTATATAATTTTAGGATACTCCCAGGTCCAAAATAGGGCAGCCATTATCCAAAACCTTTCCAAAGCTATGAGGAAAGTTTATTAAGATGTTCTGAGACCACCAAACTTATTCGTCCTGAAGTTTCGAACCCATTAAAACTAACAGTGTCACTCAAGCTACAAGCCACTGCAGACCTACCTTTGTTGTTGTAGACATCTAGGTAGTTTGGAGCTGAGAAGATGGTGATAAGGGATGGGAAGCCAGTGGTCTGACTTTTTCTGTACATGCGATATCTGGGGAAATGTCCAAAAGAGAAGCATTTAGTTTATTTTAAAAGAACCCAGCCACCGTGATGTGATCAGCTGTGACATTTTTATGGCCCTTTTGTTTTCACTTTGGGTGTGTGTTTGTCTCAAGCTGATGTCTGTGGACACCTCGGTACCCACCTCAGGAGACCAGACCCAGCGTCTGGGTCCACCTGCAGCTTAAAATCTCTAACATGCTACATATGAGGGTAAATGGTCCCTTGTGAATTTGTTGTTGGACATAAATGATGCATAGTAGTGCAATTAGATGCGAGGTCGGAGTCTCATCTGAGATGTGGGGCGTTGTCCCATGTGACCACACAGTGGGAGTACAATGGTAAACAACTTTGTGCTGAGACTTCCCACTTTCCTCAGAGGAAAAAAAGAAAATCATCTAAACACAAATCCTATAACCTGCCTCTCTTTGTTTTTTACCTTTTTGCGACTGGTTCGTGTATAAAAGCAGGGTAAAGTCCTGCTGTGGCTCCTTTTCACCGAGAAGCAGCTGTAACTGTGCGTTTTCGTCAACCTTAACTATTTGAATCAGAGCTCAGCTATGTCTGCATGACTCATCCGTGTTGCATCACATGTGGCCTGCTCACTCTCCCAAGCTGGATTCATTTTCATTTCTTGGATTAACGCAAAGTTCACACTGCACCCATCCTGCTCCCCAGACAGGCTTAAAGAAACCTCCTGAGACTTTTCATTTCATCCCCTGCCCTGAACCACTCGGCTGTGTGACAGTGTGATGTGAAAAGACAAAGAAAGCAACAACACTCACCCAGCGTCCTGTGCTTCGTGGGCCCGGATGATAGATAATAAGTTATTGTGTTGTAGAAAGTCACAGACTGCAGGGTAGCTGTTGAAGAAAAGAGACTTTTAGCTCACTCAAACGTCAAGAAAAGTCCCAGAAAGCCCCAAGAAAGATGATCAATATCAAAAACTAAATAAGGCTAAAGGTATTATTGATTCAGCTCATAGAAACATTGGACAAACAACACAGAGTTCAGGCTAAATTTGTTCCACCAACTGCAGCTCCTACAGACATTTAGCCTTGAATTTCCTCTAAAGAAAATATTGCATATACAACATCCTGCACAATTATAAGCTAGTCTGGCAGTGAGGTGTAAAAAAAAAACCTCAAAATAAATTAATCTTTTACTACTGAAGCACATTTTCACAATAACAATAACATGTATAACATTTCTTCATTTTTGCCAATGTGTCATCACTTAGTCTCCTCCAACATTTCATAAGGTTTAGCTTGCTTGCTTTATACTTTACTTGTTCTTTTGCTTCATAAAGTTGTTATTCTTAATCCCACATGACTTTCTGTCTGAGAGAGAAATAGAGAGAGTGTTCAGCTTCAGCAGAGCAGCTCACATCACAGAAAGACAGGCAGGAAGCTGCACCGGCCAATACAGTCCTCCTTTTACACTGTGAACCTCATTGTAAAAGGTGAAAAAAACTTGGATTGTTAATTAAACTTGTCTGTTTGCTCCCACAAATTCCACAATACTTTGTGTTTTACTGTAAATTTTATTTTATTTGCTTAATTCTGCATCTCTGCAAGTATTACGGCTCTACTTTCAGACGCTTTAATGACATCAACATCATCGAATCCTTTGCGATCTAGTATTGTAATATCGCCCGCTCCTACGTCCTGTTATTTCAACGAGTCCATGACGCCTTGCACTCTAACAAGGTTCCTGGGGCTAATGGTAGTGAGTCCAATTAGAGTGTTTGTTGGCCACAAGCTGTGGACACACTACATGAGCTTCACTGTGTTTATAGATTTTGAAAAAAGGCTTGAAGTTCACATGAGCAAACTGGTTCCAGTTGATTTTTGCTTCACGATTGTAAGACTGAGGATCACAGACTTAACAACTGGTCCTGCTGAGGGATCACAGAGTATAGGATACATCAACCAATCGAATTCATCTTACTGCATCAAACTCGTGAGGGCGACAGAATACATATGAACTGTTTTTGTGCCATTCCCCAATAAAATGTAACCCACGATAATATGATTAATGTGATTTGGATAGTGTTGACTGTATTCTGTCAGTTTGACAGTTTGGAAGATGTATCTGAGGTTGTGATATAGGGAGAACCATCAATATTGGTTGTAATTTAAAAATATTTTTTGGCTGTAGTGGTGACGCAGGGCTAAAGCGTGTGACCCACGTATGGAGGCTACAGTCCTCGACGCAGCCGTGATGGGTTTGAGTCCCGGCCCGTTGACCTTTGCTGCATGTCTTCCCCTCTCTCTCTCCACTAGGGATGGGTGCCGAACTCAGTATATTTATAGGTACTGACCGAATTCTGTCGGTGGTACCGATTCATAGAATCAAACAGTACCATGTTTCGGTACCTAAACGCATCATTGTGACACTGAGGGAGTGGAAGAGTGGATGATTTTCCATGCTGGACATGAACACAGCATTGCACGCACAAGAGTGTAATGGCATTAGTAGCCGCTGGTACCGTCAACAAAGCAAGGATGGCTGATAGAAAGCGCTCGAAAGCACGTCTGCATCTGTTAGCGACTCGTCATCTGCAGCCAGCAACATTGGAGAAGAAATGAAACGACTGAGATGTTACAATACAAACAGCTGGATTTTGTTTTAATATATTCATTAAAGTTGATGTACTGAAAAATAAATATGTTCTATTTAAAAATGTTGAGATTTTAAGCGAGTTAACATTTATTCTCACATGAACACACACAAAAGTACAGAAAACTGGTACCATTGACTAACGGTATCTATTCCCAGGCACCGGACATTGGTACTGTCTCGGTTAAATGTGAAAGGTACCCATCCCTGCTCTCCAACCCATCTCCTGTCCGTCAGCTTGCAAAATAACAATAATGTTTGTGCAGTATCGCACAAATAAACATTAGGATTGTATAGATGATTAATGTGTTCAGCTTATTTGGACAATATTTCATTCAGAAATACCTTTATGTGCAACACATGAATTTCATTATTTACTGTATTTTAGCCTTAAACCTCCGACTATCTCTCTGCTGTTTTTTTCTGTTTGTCTCTGATCATTAATGACACCAATTAGATGACAGTTTGTATTATTCCCAGTGCTGTTGTGTGTTCATGTTTATAAAGCTGTATAGTAATAAATGAAGTTTTCAAGAAAACTCACAGCTGATGTCATATTCCAGCCTCCAGTTTTCATTGGTTGTAGGCAAGCTCCACATATGATATCTGATATGCTTTCTACAAACCAGCATGTAGATGAGGCCTAATAGTTGTGGAAACTTCAAGTTGCTGCACCTACCTAACAAGGATCTTTGGATATTTTTTTATCTACCTTCCCGTCCTCCTAACCTTCCTAAAGTAGCCCAGATGTGTTCCTCATTCTTCCAGCTGTTTTAATTACTGCCATGACTGTAGATATGATAAAAACATCTTTGGTCAACTTAAAGGTCTAAATGACAAAAATAAACATTTATTTTAGAAGTTTTAAACCTTGAAGGGAGCGATAAGTTGTTTTGTTACATTAAATATTTGTCTCTCTTTCTTTTATTCCCCCCGTTTTTCATTTATTCCTTTAACTGTTTAATCTGAACCCCCATTGAATAAACATTGTAGAGGCTTTTTTCAGTGTCACACTATGCTGTAGCAATGAACGATCAATTCACCTTAAGGGCTTCTATACAGTGTGGCCTAAAGTCTAAAGAAGACCATCATTTCATTCTCTGATAAGATGCTTTTAACCAAGCTTTCAAAGTTTATTTTTCAATGCAACTGTATTAAAAAGGGGGACATGATTCATAATACATGGCTTCTTCAAGAGGAAAAGCCAATTTATGCTCATTTAGTCAGAGAGCAGTAAAACCAAAAGCCTCACTGCCAACAATCAAACTGGAGCACATCGAGGTTGCTTTTATCCCGCAGCAGCAACAACAATCTCCTCTCGAAACCTGTTATGCTCGCAGTAAAAACAGCACAACAAAAAAGTCGCCAGCAAAAAGCGCGTCTCGACTTCGCCTCAATCTGACTTTAAAATGGTATTTCTGAGAAGTACTTTAACCCGAAAACGATCTAAACCACCAGAGGATGTCGGGATCTGTGAATCATGGGATGATTTGTAATGAATAAAGTCGCCGGCATCTTGCATGAAAGAGCGACAGCTCTGCTTGGCATCTAAAATACATGAATGTGGGAGAAGTTTTCCTTTCAAAAAACCGGACTCTCTTCAAGTGATTTTTTGGTTTGATAACATAATAGCTACTCAGTTTAAAGCTTGGTGTTGATAGGAAATGAGATTACCCTTCTTTATCCTCTTTTAACATCTAAAATATTTTATTTCAATGCTTTCGCGAATGGAAAAAGTGCTCCGTCTAAAGAGAAAATGAATCTTGTGCTTATTTCACCAGCTCTAGTGCAGTTTTTCTTATATATAGACACTTGAAAGATTTCAAGATTTCACAAACAAACCCCCTGAACACCAAAACGTTTTGTGGTTCAATCAAGTAATTTGCTGCGCTTGCTCAAAAAACTAAGTTCTGTAATCTAAGCTCAACACCCCTGCAACATCAGAGCTCAGAGATGAACTCACCTCCCACACGCTGCAATCAGAACCGAGCCACACATTTTCTTCTGCAGCGAATTCTGCTGATTTCAAAGAAGCTTTTTAAAAAATGTATTTCTACTCTGTAATCAAGAAGACACGGTGGCTTCGTAATGACATACATTGCATTTTAAAGGTGATCATAGTTACTGAACTTTTTCCACAGTTTGTCACGTTAGAGCTGCAAACTTCAGTGTATTTCATTGGGACTTTATTTGATAGATCAACACAAGTTTGTGCATAATTGTAAAGTAGAAGGTATACATGGTTAGATATATGTTTTAGTTTTCTTTTTACAAATTAAAATCTGAAAAGTGCGCCGTGAATCAGGATTCGGTCTCCCTGAGTCAATACCTTGGAGAACCACCTATATCTGCAGCTACAGCTGCAAGTGCTTTTATGGTGTCTTTACCAGCTTTGCACATATAGACACTGAAATGTCTGTCTATTCTTCTTTACCTGTACTTTCAAGCCTTGTCGCATATTGAATTTAGTTCTGGACTTTTTATAGGCCATTCTAACACTTACATATTTTACTATATTTGATTTAAACCATTCCACCTTCAAGGATGTCCCTGTATTTAGCTCCATCCATCTTCCCATCAACTCTGATCAGCTTCTCTGTTCCTGTTGAAACAAAAAAGCATTCCCATACCATGATGTTGCCACTACTTTGTTTCATTATGGGAATGGTACGTTCAGTGTTACAAACACAGCATGTCGTCTTTCTGCCAGTCAAAAATATCAGTTTTACTCTCATATGAACAGACCATTAGAAAGCAAAGAAAGACCATCTGACTTTCTGGCTCAAATTAAACTGGAAACAGGGCTTGTTAACAATTGGTTCCTTCTTGTCAATCTTCCATCAAAGCCAGATTTGTGAAGTGCATGACTGAATGTCCTGCCAACAGATTCTCCAACCAAAACATTGGAACTCTGCAGCTCCCCCAGAGTTACCCTAAACTTTTTGGGTGCTTATCTGATTAATGCTCTCCTATCCTGGCCTGTGAGTTTAGGTGGACAGAAAACTCTTTAGTATATCATAAAATCTCAATACAGAGACGAAATATGAAATGTATTACTTTGCAAAGGCACTGTACATAGAGCTTCATAAAGCAGGCTTCTTTCTCCTCTTCATGCAGTCGTTCAGAGGCAGCTTCTTCAGAAAGTGAGCCCACAAGAGCAAATAAAGATATTTTATGCGGCTGTTTTTGCCAGCTTTCACGCTTGATAGAGAAGTTGATCATCGAAACTGATTGAATTAGGATAAGGCTTAGCAACAATCTCTGTGAAAGCAGTTCTGCATTCTTTGTGGTGACAACAAAGATCTGGAAGTAGAGCTACAAGCAGGTTCCAACAGATTATTAGAAATGAATGTGTCATTTGTTATCTAATACCCCTGCAGCAGATGAAGACACCTGCCAAATGGTGTTCTGTTGGAATATAATTCAGCTTTCAGATTTCATTTCACTTCCTTTCTTGTAATCATCATCAAAATATCAAAGATTAATGCTCATATACATCCCTATTTTTAATTAAATAGCATTAATAAAAGATCTACAACTGAAGGGAAAAATCCCTTTGGCTTGACCTATCTACCCGCTTTGTGGAGGCAAAAACAAAGGCAAGCGTTTCCGAAGCATGTGCAATTTCATGCCTGAGTTGCGTTAGGAGTGTTAGGAGCATGCCTGTGGCATTTGGGGCGGGGGGAATTCTGCAAAACAGGAGCAACTAAACAGACTGATGGTTTCTGACGAGGAGCGCCGAGGAATGTCTCTGTTTCTCTCCTTCGGCATCGAGCTTAAACTGTCTCCTAAATCCAGAAAGTCAGTGTGAAGCCAATTAGGCCACTGAAGTAGAGCTACAAGCCGGTTCCAACAGATTATTGTTACAAGGCCATTCCCTGGGCAGACGAGGCGTCGGACACTGATGAAAACACAACTCAGGAGGAAATTCCACCAAAATGTCAGAGGGGTTAACTGGGATGATTTCTGACATTCACATAATATGTAAGAGGTAAAAAGGCGCTACTGCTCCAAAATAGTAGCAGTCCAACTAGACTAACCAGATCAATTGTGGCATCTAATTTACTAGTAGGTGTAGCAGAGTCATAGAAAACCAACATTCATTATAGGCATGCTTCTGTGTCTGTGTAATTGAATAACTTATTGATTGAGGGGTGTAATAATAAAAGTTTGGAGTTCAATTACTGAGGTTATTCATTCTGTGAAGAAACAGATGTCAATGGTGAGAACTGAATCAGTAGACACCTGTGTGAAGCTAATCTATCGGCAAGAAGCCCCCACTGTTAAAAAGAAGACGTGCTGAAAAGGATACAATTTGCCAAAGATCACATAAACAGGCCTGAAGAGAAATTGAGAAACATTTTGTGGACTGAGGAAAGTAAGATTGTTCTTTTTGGGTCCAAGGACCGCAGACAGCTTGTCAGATGACTCCCAAACACTGAACTAAAGCCACAGCATACTCTGAAGATAGTGAAGCATGGTGGTTCAAGCATCATTATATGGGGATGTTTCTCTTACTATGGTGTCGGCCCTATTTATTGCATAAAGGGGATCATGGTTCAGTTGGAATATATCAAAATACTTGACAAGGTCATGTTGCCTTAGGCCAAAGAGGAAATGCCCTTGAAAAGGGTGTTTCAACTAGACAACAATCCCAAACACACCAGTAAGCGAGCAGCATCTTGATTCCAGGCCAAAAAAATCAAAGTTCTGGAGTGTCCAGCCCAATCCCCGGCCTTTAATCTGATTGAAAACGTGTGGGGGGACTTTAAAAATGCAGTTTCTGAGGCAAAACCAAGACATGCAGAGGAACTGTGGAATGTTGTCAAATCATCCTGGGCTGGAATACCTGTACATAGGTGCCAGAGGTTGGTTGACTCCGTGCAACACAGATGTGAAGCAGTTCTGAGAAACAGTGGTTATACAACTAAATATTAGTGATTCACAGGAATGATAAATCCTAAAGATGTTTCAGTTTCCATAGTAAATATTTGAGTTTGTAAAGAGAAATGCAGATACTGGTATTTTGTTGAATGAAGTTAATTTTTCTTCGTTTTCTGTAATTTGAGTAAAGACTGATACATTGTTCTTCATGGTTTGATTCAGAGTATATTGTGCAGTTTTTCCAATGCATGGAAATAGAAAGTATTGTAAGGATTTTGGGCTTTACTCACGCGTTTTAAAACACCGTTATTATTTTGAACACAACTGTACTTAGCGTGTCTTTCTGGTTTCAGCTCAAAACATCAGTGATGGACATTCTTGCAAAACAGAACCACTGGTGGATCTGAAATGTAACAGCTCATTCAGAGCAAGAAAAAGACAACGTGTGTCCACAACCGGAGAACAATGAGTCAATTTATGAGCAGGTACATTAAAACACAATTAAGGAGGCAGCTATAAAACACCTGCCACCAAATAAATATAAAGAGTCTGTGCTCATTTAAGGCCTCGAGACATTTGGCACTACTTCTCCTGGCCTGGCACACTGAGGCAAATAAGAGTCGCTCAGGCAATAATTGGAGTGGAGGAAGGAGCGAATGCATTTAGAGAAAAGACTGTGCCTTGTGGTAATGTGCCACTTCATTAAATTTTGTGACAGTGCAAGCTGCTTGCTCCCAGCTTTTCCTCTGACTGTTCAGTTACTCAGCTCAGCCGATGGCGATGGGCCTGCAGGAATACTGGCAATAGTCAGAGGAGGGGTCTCAGAGATTCCTCAAATGCACACCATGACTCACATCACTGTTGGCTACTCCCTTCTAGCAGTGTTTAAGAAACTAACAACAAGAACTGACTTTAAGAGTTTTTTTTATTACTTAACTTTAGAGATAAAGAATTCAGTTGCTGACTGGAAATGGACAAATATCAGCTTGATCGGCCTTGAACTGTGGCTGGCTGGTTAGAAACAAAAAACCGTGACCTTTCCCTGATCAGTGAATGCACCATACATAAGTGCTACCAGGCCACTCTGACAACAACACTCTTCAGTGTGGAAGTTGTTTCTGAGGGAAGAAGACTTAAAGTTAGCCATTTTCAGTGTCAGGCCTGTGTTTATTTCTTTATCATTTAATAATCTAAACTAAAAACATTGTTTCCTGAAGCTTTCGATAAAAGAGTCCGACTGATAAATTGATTGCTTGATCACTGATGAGTGACTGAAGCATAACATTGGCGGATAAATCTGCATTTTTTCCTTTTGTTTAATTTTATGCCATGAATTTCAAAGTTTAAAAAAAGGTTTTTGTTAGTTTATGTCTAAGATTAACTAATTTAATTTCTGGTAAAGTGGATGGTCTTGTGTATGAATGGAGCTACATAAACTTGCCTAAAACAGAAAGCAGAACCTGCTAAAATCAGGCAACGACAGGTCAAAGGTTAGATCGGAAAACAGCCACAAAATTTGGATTAATACATTTCTATTCATTTTCTTTTTAGGGCAGCTTTTATGTTGAAACAATAAAAATGTTCATAAATCTATTCAGAAGGATTTCTGCATGTTAAATTTAAGACTTTAAGGCATGTTTAAGACGATTAAGATTTAAATTTAAGATTTACACAAATGGAAAGCAAATATACCAAAAAACAAAATAAATTACTTACTTAATGGCTCATTTCTCTTACCAGATAACAGAAGCAAGACAAATATACATTCATCAACCTAAACTGGTGTTTTCTTGGCATGTGACCACAGTGCTTTTACATCTAGACATATCCAACTTCAGTGCCTACAGTATATAGTAAGTTTAATAAAAGTTAATGATGATGGGTTTCAGCAAACTATTGAAAAGTATGTTTTTAAGCCAACTGTAAACTTTCCCATGATGAACGAACCAGCAGTGAATAACCTGACATGAGAATGGTTTGATTTTAAAACATTACTTTTGCAGGTTTGAGGGGAAACAACGCCAACTACGTCTCTGAATCATGGAGCTTGTGGTTTTGTCACACCCAAGTCTCTTGGCCAGAATTACAGGCCACAGAACAATTGAAGGCTGTCAGTGGATTTATTTTTTCACGTGTCTTTATTGTTGGTCGTATTACAAAGTTTCATATGTAATACCTCACTAAATATAATTCAAGGCCTGGTTAAGACAATCAGTTGTCTGTTGTGAAATTGTGTGTATACTGGAGATCAACAGGGGAAAATGTACAGTGTTCTGCTGATTCATAACCAAGTGCATTACTTTTTTGTGACGCAACCTTTTCATTTTCTTATTTTGTTTTCAATAGGATCAACTTATGATCTGGAAACAAAATTTTAATGCTACATCGGTGCCCCCAAGTAGTCAAAAAAAAAAATACTGGTCATAAAATTTAAAACAGAATGTGGTGGTTTAGGATCTGTTGAGAGCTGCAGCGATCATGTGACTGACCTTTATGACCTATCCAAAAACATCTGCGGCTGGTTGGTTTTATTTGGGGATCACACCATGTATGCCGCAGTACATGCATGTACAAAATGATTTGGGAGAATAATTTTCTCATTGCACAATGTCATACAACTCCTTTGAAACGAAACGCTGATACAAAGCAGTGTGACAGGGTATTAGAATAATATAAACTAAACTTTGTCATTGAAAGGCAAAATATAGCTTTGGCTTGGATAAGCAGTTCAATGCCAGCAGTATAATTAAACTCTTAACTTACTGGCTGTCGCTCAGAATCCTCAAGGCAACCTTCAGAAGCAGAGAAAGAAGAACCATGCTACAAATAATAAATGTCCTGGGAGACAGAGTGCCCACCTGTAGAAATAGGAGCAGCCTCTCACTGTGTTGTGTGTGAAGTGCTCCTGGCTCTTCTCGTTCCCAAAGTCCTCCAGAGGGTCGGACCACAGCAGATCGCACATCGGCCCGTATGCTGGGGGCTCTTTGAATCTGTCTAGCTGTGGAAGAAAACATGAGGCTCCTGAGAAAGATTCACATTAAGAGCTTCGCTGGTAACTGCAGCTTAGCTCATAATTAAATCGCTGTTGAATCAATAGTAAACTATATACAGAGAGGATGATGTGTCAAAGAAAGAATTAATCTTGCAGTTTAGAGATGGATGTGTTTTGGACAGGCTAGGCAGAAAAAAAAACGGCCAATCTTTTTATACGAGCATAAATGGCTTTGCTTTCAGGAAATGATGGCTCTTTCTTAAACAAAAGCTAGATCGTGACTGCACGAGTCGCATGATGGACACTTTGATGGAGCAAATTCTATTATGCATGCCCTCTGATTGCAGCCACAAAATCCATTTGGATTTATTGAATTAGTCTGAGAGTAGGAACTTTTTCTTCCACATATTTTTCATTTAGATGGAGGACAACAATTCTCTGTATCCAAGTCTGAAGCCTTACCTCATGTTTTAAGTTACAAGCAAGGTGGCTAAGCCTTATTTTCAATAAATGCAGTGCACTTGTAAAGCAATCAAGAAACACCTGATGTAAAACCAAACATTAATTACAGATTTATGAAATAACTGTAAAACTATGTCAAATCAGACACATACTTTCCTGATGTCGTCAAGATTTGTGATTTCTGGAGACAGTCCTCCATGTACACACAGGAACTGCTGGTTCATAAGTGCAGCCAGGGGAAGGCAGTCGAAGGCATCCATACATGCATCGTATACCCTCTCTGAATACTTAATTTTACCTGTCAAGGAGGTGGGAGAGGAAAACAAGGCAGGGACAAGAAAACAGTTAGCCAAGTCAAACAAACCTGCTCTCACATACTGGGGCGGCGCCCTGGTCGGGGTTTTTCAACACTGCCAAAAAAACTTCCCAAAAACATTTTAAAAAGAGAATAATGTAACTGTGACTTTTGTTTTTGTTTTCCTCCTCCTTCCCACACTGACTAAGTCCCATAAAAACAGCTCTGACATGGGTAAATACAAAAAAAGGTAATAATAATCCACCTTTGGTGACTGGCATTTGGGGGTCAAACATTTAGCAGGAAAAATTGAGACAACATTTTTAGAGAGAATATTACTCCAACCGCTCGATTTAGAGTTCAGGGACTTGAAAGGGATAGTTTCGATGGGTTTTAAATGGGTTTTGCAGAGTGATTATGAGTAGCCAGTGTTTTACCTGCAGGAGACAGAAGTTGGAGTACAATGGTAAAGGAAAGGTAAACAGTTACACAAAAATAAGCCTTTTCAGGGGAAAATGATTGTGATTCTTACACCAAGTGACTTTTGCATGAGCCAGTTTTTTATATGGTTAATATTTTCTACATAGAGAGTTTGCACAGCCAAGCATTCACTGAGCCAGCTAAATTATATCTTTTCTCATCTACAGAATATTGAATACATTCAGAAGCCTGATTAATTGCTAAAAGCTACCTAGAGCTATTAGCTGCTAGCCTGGCTCAGACAAGCTGCTAGCGTGGCTACGGGTAGCTGTTTACCCAACTCCTGATAGCCGTTAGCTCAATGTCGGATAGCTGTTTGCCCGGTTCTGAAGAGCTGCTAGCTTGTCTATAAACAGCCTAGCTAAGAGTAGCAGTTAACTCACACATCGTACCTGTTACCTTGACTAAGAGTAGCTGGTAAACTGACTCAAAGTATATTTCAGCCTGACTCCAGGTAGCTGTTAGCCTGATTCAGGTAAAGAGGCTAGCCTGCCTCTAAGTAACTGTTAGCCTAGTTCCAGATAGTGGGTTGACTCACTCCGAGGAGGTGTTAGCCCCGCCCCGTGGAATAAATGTTAGCTTAACTCTGACTATAGGCAGACTATACCAAGATAATTCCTTATTGATTCACCCAGATCCAAACTGAGCTCATTCCACTATTGTCAGATTACATATTGACTGCCCATAACTACTTCACAAAACCCCTCTTAAAGAAGCACTAAAAAACAATAAAGAACTTCAGAAATCATTACTTACATTCCTGCTTAAATGTGAAATACTCTGTTAAATGTCGACATTCATGATTCCCACGAAGCAAAAACAGTGTTTTGGGGTATAGGATCTTTAAGGCCCACAAGTAGAGCACACACTGAAACAAGAGAGAGCAAAAATAAGAGCAAAACAATTGGCTTTTATCTTTCCTAATGGTAAAAGCAAAACCTATCATGTCAAACATCTTCAGTTTCACTATACAAGCAATCCTGCCTATACTGAAATATTCATGAAGTGCGAGAGAGATGAAACACCATGTTCAAATGAAACATCAGACCAGTCAAGAAAAGCACATGCTATAAATAATTTTCATTTAATATACACACACACATTATATATATATATTTTTTTTTGTAGAATATTGAAAAATCTCCTCGCATAACCCCCAGCTCCACTGTGACATATGCAATCCAGGCTAGTTTTGAAATGATCATAAGTGCTTTATCACTGCAATATCTGCAGCCTGATTATATCTATGCTCAGAGAAAGCTATTAATAAACCAAGCTTCTGTCAAGCACATGCTGAGCATCACACTCGATTAGGGCTGCACAAGAACAACAACAAACACATGGACTCACTTCAATACTGAAATACCCTCTGTCTACGTAGTCCCCAAGGAAAAGGTAGCGTGTGGATGCTGGTGATCCTCCTACTTCAAACAGCTTCATTAGGTCAAAGAACTGCCCATGGATGTCTCCGCAAACTGGAAATATGTCAGAAAGAAAACACCAGTTCGTTAGTATAAAGGCTCCTTAACAGCTGCAGAAAGATGAAAATACCAGTAAGACTGTGAGAGTGTTTGGATATTAAAATGCTTTTCAGAATCAGAATCAGCTTAATTGCCAAGTCTGTGCACACAAACAAGAAATTTGACTCTAGTACACTTTGCTCACAGTGAAGATTAACTATGTTTTTTTTCTTCAATATGAATAAAAGGAAATAAAAAAATGGCATTTTAAATGTACAAATATACACAATTGACTTTACAATTGAATATAATGTGAGACTCCAAGTATGCATGGTGTTGTTCTGGATCTCTGACTGTCAAGTGTTCATCAGAGAAACAGCCTGGGGGAAGAAACTGTCTCTGTGGCGCCTGGTTCTAGCAGACGGCGCTCTGTAGCGCCACCTGAAGGTAAAAACCTAAACAGTTTGTGTGCAGGATGTGTGGGGTAAGTAGAGATTTTAGCTGCCCTTTTCCTGACCCTTGACCTGTATAAGTCCTGGATAGAGGGAAAGTCAGCCCTGATGATTCTCTCTGCAGACCTGATTGTTCGTTGCAGTCTGGACCTGTCCTGTTTAGTGGATTAGCCAAACCACACTGAGATGGACAAAGACAGGACAGACTGAATGATGGCAGCGTAGAAGATGACCAGCATCTCCTGTGGAAGGTTGAATTTCTTGAGTTGCCTCAGGAAGTTCAGTCTCTGCTGGGCCTTCTTCCAAACATTGTCTATGTGTGAGGACCATCTCAGGTCCTCAGAGATGGTGGTTCCTAAGAACCTGAAGTGGTCCACAGCAGACACAGTGTTGTTGAGGATGGTGAGGAGAGTATGTGGGGGTAGTGTTCTCCGAAAGTCCACCATCATCACCACAGTCTTGAGTGGGTTAAGTTCCAGGTGGTTCTGACCACACTAGTGTACCAGCCGATCCACCTCGAGTCTGTATCCGGACTCATCACTGTCCTGAATCAGTCTAATAACAGTGGTGTCATCTGCAAACTTGAGGAGTTTCAAAGGCGGGTCCGCTGAGATGCAGTCATTTGTGTAGCAGGAGAAGAGGAGTGGGGAGAGAAAACACCATGGGGGGCGCCAGTGTTTATTGTTCCTGTGCTATTCATCGGGTAGTTAGAAGCAGAGGATTCTGCACAAAGGAAACTAATAATCAAACACTGATTTTGATTATTACACTAAGAGTATAATTCAACTTTGAGCATAGTATATCTAGAATATCTCTGAGAGCATAGAAGAATATTTAAGTCTATTTAAAAAAACGCTTCCCTATTTCAGAGACATGAGTTGATTCAAGAAGGGGTTCAGAGTTTTCAACTTCCAGTGCATCAGTAGATTGAACAGTTTGTGGCGCTGTTTGTGGACGAAGACTTATATAAAGTAAACGACGATTACTGTTGATGATGTGATGGAATGTAAAACTACTGAGATAAATGTGGAAATAATGAAAACATGTCAGCTGTGTGTATAGAAAACCAAGCTCTAACACTGATACTTTCAGAGTCATCTTAGAAAGGCTGTGTAGCTCATCTGAACAAAAGGTTATTTATGTCTCTTAACACTGATTTGCTAAACTCCAATAAAAACGATTAATTTATTGAAATGTTATATAGGATAAGCCTTTTCCTGACAAAACCAAGTAGAATGACATCTGACGCTGCATCCCTGACTGGTAGTATCTTAACAAATAATATAGAAATGAATACACTAAGTGGATTCCTTTAAATGATATAAGCAAACATTTGCCAGTTTCTGCTGTTCCTCAATGTAAGTAAAGGAAGAAGGGACGGGAAATAAAAAGTGATTAACTACTAGAATACAACTGGAACAGTTTATGTGAGAAACTAATATTGATAGAGCTTATTTGATGTTCTTAGACACAAGCTTCATATGATAAGAACTGCCCAAATAAATATCCAAATAAGCAGTAGATGTCTAAGCGACTACGGAAACATGTAAAAAAAATACCTTTCATAGGCAATTCATAAAGGTTAAAACAAAAGAAGCAGAGCAAAAATATAAGAAATACAAAAATAATTAGTATTATGAGGCAGAAGGGATTATTTTACCAAGTTACTGGATAAGAATAAAGATGATCCCAAAGGAATATGGAATACACTACACAGTTTAATTAGGAATAAGAGGTTCAAATTACCAAGATCATTTCCACGATGAGGACAGGGAAATTACCATTGTGAGTGAGGGGGTAAAGTGCTTTAATAACGTCTTTGTTAATGTTGGTCCTAAATTAGTAAATGAACTAGAAAAGACCGAGATAAGACCCGAGAAGGATGACTGTAGTATGACAAATATAAATATAATTTTAGGAACTATACAAAAACAGAAAATATTATATATTGCTAACAAATAGAAGTAGAACTGCCCCTGATATGGATCATCTTGAGATGTGTCTCATAAAAGAACATAATAGAGGGTATTGTGGAGCCACTAACTCACATTATTAATTTGTCATTCAAAACAGGCACATTGCCAGAAAAGATGAAAACTGAAAAAATAACTATTACTTAAAGATGAAGATAAACACCAATTTACTAACCATAGAAAATTATCTCAATTGCCTCAATTCTCGAAAACCTCTGGAAAAAAACTATATATTGCAAAACACAAATCAGTAATGAATAGCCAGTATGGCTTTCGGCCCATTTGATCTACTTCTATGGCGCTCAGGGAGCTTGTAGAGGATGTCGCCTCAAGAATAGAGAAAAAGGAATACACAACTGGAATTTTTTATAGACCTCAAAAGAGCGTTTGGTGCTATAGATCATAATTTATTACTCAAAAGGTTGGACAGGATCAGAGGTGTAGCCCTAAACTGGATGAAAAGTTGAATTAACAGCAGAAAACAGTTTGTTCAGATGGGTCACTATAGATCAGAGTGCTTAAACATTACCTGTGGTGTCCCGCAGGGGTCAGTCTTAGGACCCCTATTATTTGTTCTTAATATTGATAATACTGTTGAAGTGTCTGACAAACTTAAATTGATTGTCTTTGCAGATGACACCATTGTCTTATGCTCAAGTGACAATCTACAACAAATGTGTGAAATGGTCAACAAGGAACTGTACTTATTAAAAAACTAGTTTGATAAAAATAGACTAACACTCAATTTAAGTAAATCATAAATTGTAAATTAGTTTTACAAATCCATGTAGAAATTAACAATGTTAAAATAGAAAGCTAAAACACCTAAACTGATGTTTAAAGATGTAAAGAAAACAATACCTGATAACATACAGAAGATGTTTACAGAAACAGACAAGGGTTATGTTTTCAAAGGGGAACTTGAAAATAAACCATTTTATTAAAACTACTCTAAAAAGCATGTGCATCTCTGTAAGTGGGGTCACTTACATCAACGCAAAATAGTACTAATAGATACAGTATGTATAGGACTAAATGATCTTTGAATTTTGCCAATCCGATGTGTTGTTGTGAGACAATGAGAAAGGTCTATATTGTAGAGTAACTGATATGTATGAATTCAAATAGGCTTTTGGTTTCTTCTGTGTCTTCTTGAACTTCTGCGAGAGCTTTTTTTCTGGTTATTTAAACATGTTGAATGTTACAATTCCTTCACTTTCGTTTACTTTTATATCGTATTTTATTTTCTCTGAAAGTTCGAGAATAATAAAAAAGAAGTCATACATTTTAGGTTATTGAACCGAAAGAAAGAAGTACACTTTATTTCTTGTGCTGATGCACATTCATGGCTTCCAAGGGCAGAGTCCCAACAGGCTACAACATTTTATTTTTCCTATACAATACTGTTCAAATCCACTCCTAATGCCTTTATACTTTTATTAACAGGAGCAGACTTTCCTGTCACATTTTAAAGTGGCCCTGGCAGATGTTTCTTTTAAAAAGGGATGAGGGCCATTTAAACGTTTTTAAATGTTTGGTTTTGTTTGCATTAAGCCATCGGAACTTTAAAAAATTACAGAAAAGTCTGACTGGAAGAAAAATGTGAAGAAATTTGGGAAGTTTGACATCAAAGTACTGTATGTCCAATGCAGTCGGTATAAGATTATGACCAAAAAATACCACAGTGTCATGGTACTGTGGCGTTTACAGAAAAAATATAAATAAAAACGTATAACAGGATATAACAGCGTTATTTTAGGGAGAAAAGCCAGAATTATTTATGCTACTGCTAAAATAATATACCATTAAATACTACAGTTATAATTTTATCTATACCATTCATTGCTTTTTTGATTCTGATCCAGGCTTAACCAGAAATACAAAATACACGGCTGCTATTTCATAAAACCATTTTGTTGTTGACAATAGTTTAACAACTGATATTAGCTGAACTAGCTGTTCAAATAGAGCCTTATGTCTATAGAGTGATGGGTGATGACTGTTGTTTTTTCTTGGGTCTAGAAATATTTCCAAACTGACTAACTTGCTTTTGAGTAAGCCAGGAAAAATGCAGGATTCTTTCAGCCAGCTGACCTGTATCATTTAGCAACAGGATGGGGAGGGGCATCTACACTCCGTACAGCCGCAGAAACCATTGCTCTCTAAAAATAAAGCTTGCAGATGCATTTCATAAAAGTCTTGCTGTTTCTTAACAGCAAGATAGCTTTTATTAGTACAGATATAGTTAGTTAACCAACTAACTAACTAACATGTAAATGTAAGCATGCAAATTTGTCTACAAACAATGTCGGCTTGTCAGCACAGTGGATACAGTTAGTTAATGTTAATTAACATACAAGTGTTATCCAAGATGCCAATATTACCAAGATAACTAATGTTTGCATTTTAGCTAATGATACCATATACAGTGCAGTTAGCATGGAACTACTATTAGTTTGTTTGCTAATATTAGTATATTAGCGAATGTGAGCATGCCTCATTTTAGTGTAATGATAAATGCTTGCTATTGAAAGCAACATGCTAATTCTAGCAAGCTTTTGCAAAACAAAAGTCTGGCTTGTTCATGGTTTAATTATTACAAAGGTAAGCCATCACAGTGCAAAAAAAATGTTATTATGGTACAATGCATGGCAGGTACCACCTACAGGAATCTCTCCAGTTTATAAAATACTAATTCAGTACAAATGGAAAGCAGAAAAATCAGTCGCTTTTTATCCATTTCATTACTATTTAAATGCGTTGTTGTAACTGGCCTGTCAGGCTTCACTTAAATGTGTGTGTTGTTTTGTTCTTTGAAAAAGCAGAACTGATGTCAGTGTCATTAATTTCTAAATCTTTCATGCTAAGAATGTAAGCGTTGACTGAATACAAATTGGGCGTGACACAACAATTACTGACAGAAAATTTAGCAAATGCTACCAGTAAGAATCTGTTTCTACCTGGAATCCCAGTCCAATCAGGGCTGTTCAACATGACACATATAGTTACAAACAACAGAGCGGGCAGCTGTTAAATACCACCAGGGGAGCTTTTGGGGACGAAAACATCTGCATCAGAACGAGTGATTCACCCCAGATTGGTTTGGTATCTCCCCATGAGATCCGATACTCTATTACTCCCTGCGGAGACGGGAGCCGCCAAGGTCAGTGCAGACTTGTTGCTTACAGTGGCACCAACTCTCAGGCTGCATATGAAACCATCTGATTAAAAAATCTTTTATGCAGCCTCCAGTTTTATAGATACAATAAAAGGTCAGTGCAAGGGTGGGGCATCTCTAAATTTACTAATAAATTTGAGCTTTAGGTGTTCCCTAGCTTGCGTCATCTTTTAGACAATTTATTCATGCAAACTAACTTTGATTTTAATTTCCCCGGTTTAGAAATAAGAAAATATTTAACTGAACTCCTCTGCAAAATATCAACTCCTTTATGTTCAAGTTGTGCTGCAATTAGCCTTAAGCAGTGGTGAAAATCATAACAGAAAACAAAAGCAATTTTAATCATAAGGGCAAGCCAATACTGTTGTTTGTGCATTAAAAAATAAGCCAATTTCTACTTTCAGACACTGTCTCTACTGCTGTATAATAGCTGCAGTGCAATAAACTTGAAGGGAATCTTAAGGTTAAAATCATAAAACGTTACAAGGTTTTTACATGTGTTACTCCACCAAATCACTAGATCCTTTAATTATCTTCTGCCGTAACATGTAGCAATAACAAACTATCTTCAACAGAGTTATAGAAAGTCTTTCAAGCGATGGTTTGGCCCTATGAACTTAAAGGACAGAGTTCGTCTATGATTGCATGAAAAGGAAGAGGCACACCCTAAATTTTCAGAAAAACTGTGGGAGGTTCTTGGAATAGCCTGAGTAAACACAGTGATGCATTCATGTTGGTTTTATATTTAACAGCACAAAGCATTAGCCGATCATGTCATGGCTTTTCTCATAAACTTTACTTCATTTGTAAATATAAGTGAATTTTCGCGTTCTTTTCTACAAAATCCAAAAGAAGCTGGATTGGAGGAAACGTCAGCTTCTGAGAGCTGACTAAAATCAGCTCAGAGGCATCTGGAACAGATCATCACAGTGTAGGAGCAGGGAGATAAAAAGTTAGCATTTACTGTATACATTTCTGAGAGAAATATATACAGTGTGGTCCGTTATCGTCATCATATCCAAATGTCATGCCCCTGGATGGTATAGGGTAACCTTGGCACAGGTAATCTTTGTTTTTCCACAACCAGATGCCGTAATACCATTAGCAATGTTTGTGCTTCACAATCCTGACCAGCTGATCTCTGATTAGAATTTCATAAAGTACTCCAGACGAACGTTGTCTCAGGTTTTCGCAGTTAAAGGAGATTTTCCAAATTGTTCAATAATAATACAATAATACTTAATACTTCCAATACTGCATCTGTGTTCAGCTGCATTTAGTTTTTGAAAAATAAATAAATGAATAATATGGAAGTATGCAGTCATTGCTTATAGCTAATTCATAGTAGAATTTACCCAAAAACCTAATAAAGACCAGATTAGTTTTTATTACCCATTGATGCATAAAAACATTTGATTCAAATAAGGATGTATTTACTTATGGCCGTGGCAACATGAACCAAAACGATGTATAACTTTGCATCCTCATCACTGGAAGGTATTTTTAAACACTTGAACAGACAAGCGGTCATTTAAATTTAATCTGTCTTCTTATCATGGGTTAAGGTACACATTATTTGTGACACAAATCTAAACAGACGACCATTTACACATTTTCAATTTGAAACGTTTGAGACTGAAATTTTCAAATCATGCGTTTGATTTTCAAGTAAGTACAAATGTAACTATAAACGTGAACATCTGTGGGTTTTCAGTCACTAACTTGGAATCAAAATGTCATCCATAGATATTTTATGACACATTCTAGATACGAGTTGTTTATTTTATTATCTTGAGACAATGAAATCTCAAACTTGTGTTGCTACGATACCAGTTTTATTATCTCGGAAAACGAGACCTCAAGGTTGTTTTGCTGTGATAATATTGTTATAATGTAATGTCTTCTTCTAATGAGATAACAGTTTTAGTTTCTCAGTATATTGAGACAAGTTTTATTATCTTGCTAATTTCAGTTTACGAGATAACCGTTGACCTTGTTTTGTTGTTATGTCGCTATATTGAGATGATGAAACCTTAAGCTTGTTTTAAGATAGAAGATTTTAAGATAGCGAGAACTCAAGCTTGTTTTTTTCACGACAACAGCTTTGTTATGTCAGCAAACCTCAACCTTGTTTTACCCAGATAGGTTTTATTATCTTGTATATAAGGGTAATGAGACCTTGGACAGATTTTAGTGAGATAACTTGATTATCGTGTTATATCGAGATAATTTAACCTTCAGTTTGCTTTATCGTGATGGCAGTTTTACTATGTCATATCGAGATAAAGAGGCCGCAAACGTTTTTTGTGGCGATAACAGATTTATTATCTCATTATATCAAGCTTGATTTTGTGTCATAGCAATTTAATTGTCATTTTTCAGAAATAAGAGCTTAAGCTCATTTGTCTGGAAAACACTTGATTTAAGTGTTAGTTTCGACATTAGTTATCAACTCATTTTGTTGTAATAATTGTATTGCTACATCGCTACCTTGAAATGTCCCCAACTCACCTCCGTGTGATAAAAGATTATTATAATCTTCCACCTGAGAGATTCACAAACAATACTGCGCCGGAGGCGTCAGAAGGGAAAGCGAGCTGGCGCCCTGGAAAAGCTCCGCAAAAGAGGACTTCGCACACCACTGCCTTCAATACATCTGGCAAATGTCCGCTCTCTAAGCAACAAGATGGACGAGCTACTTCTTCTCACCGGTAAAAACTCGGACCTCCGCAGATCAGCGGTTCTCTGCTTCACCGAGACATGGCTGAGTGACAACATCCCGGACCGCGCACTGCTGATACCGGACTTCCAGCTGTTCAGAGCGGATCGCAGCACGGAGATATCGGGGAAGAAGCGAGGAGGCGGAATCTGCTTTTATATAAACGAAGCTTGGTGCAGAGACATAAAAGTGCTGGGGAAAACATGTAGTCCGGATCTGGAGTCATTTTCCATAATCTGTAAACCGTTTTATTCACCGAGAGAGTTTTCCTCGTTCATAATAATCGGCTCTTATTTTCCTCCGCATGGCTGCACTTCTGCCGCGGAAAAACATCTTGCTGAGCTGATTACAGACGTGGAGAAAAAACACCCTGACTCTTTCATCATAATACTGGGAGATTTTAACAGCGCAGATCTCTCTAATGAGCTCCCAAAATACAGACAGCATATTAAGTGTCCCACCAGAGACAAAAACACACTGGACCACTGTTACACAGCTTTTAAGGACTCATACCATGCTGTTACCAGGGCTGCTCTGGGACTTTCGGATCATTGTCTTATCCACCTCATCCCAACCTACAGACAGAAACTAAGAGCTTCCAAACCTGTGGTTCACACTGTTAAAAAGTGGACTGAGGAATCGAAGCAGATGCTACAGGCCTGCTTTGAATACACAGACTGGACTGTTTTTGAAACCTCAGCCACTGATTTAAACGAACTAACTGATGTGGTGACATCATACATCAGTTTCTGTGAGGACATGTGTGTGCAGACCAAGACCTTCTGCACCGTTGGGAACAACAAGCCATGGTTCACTCCACATCTCAGGAACCTGCGCAGGGACAAGGAAGAAGCTCACAGCAGTGGAGATTGGGCGCGGTACAGGCAGGCCAGGAACAGACTAACAAAGGAGATCAAGGCAGCCAAGAGAAGCTACAGTGAGAAGCTGAAGAACAGCCTTTCTACTGGTGACACTTCGGCTGTATGGACTGGTCTGAGAAACCTGACTGCCTACAGAAGCCCCACCACTCATCCTGAACAAAGTCCTCGCCTGGCCAACCGTCTGAATGGCTTCTACTGCAGACATGACAAGAAGCCATTCACACCTCAAACCAACTCCTCCACATCCCATTCAGGAACACGTTCGACCAGTAAAGCAACCAACCCCCTACCTTCAGATCCTCTGCCTGCACTAAAGATCTCTGAGGAAGATGTAAATAGGCTCTTTCAGCGCATGAAAACCAAGAAAGCTGGAGGACCTGATAACGTCTCCCCATCATGCCTGAAAACCTTTGCACATCAACTCGCTCCGATCTTCACCCGGATCATCAACTAGTCACTGGAGAAGTGTGAGGTCCCCTCCTGCTTCAAACGATCCACCATCATCCCAGTGCCCAAGAAACCCACCATCCTAGGATTAAATGACTACAGGCCTGTAGCCCTGACGTCTGTGGTCATGAAATCCTTTGAGCGGCTGGTGTTGAAGCACCTGAAAGACATCACAGGCCCTCTACTGGACGCCCTGCAGTTTGCTTAACGAGCAAACAGGTCGGCAGATGATGCTGTTAACTTGGGTCTACACTTCATCCTGCAACACCTCGACCGCCCAGGGACCTACTCCAGGATCCTGTTTGTAGACTTCAGCTCGGCCTTCAACACCATCATACCAGACATCCTCCACCAGAAGCTCACCCAGCTCAACGTCCCAGCCTCCACCTGTCAGTGGATCAACAGCTTCCTGACGGACCGACAGCAGCAGGTGAGACTGGGGAGCATCTTCTCCCGAACCAGATCAATAAGTACTGGTGCCCCCCAGGGGTGTGTTCTATCCCCACTCCTCTTCTCCCTGTACACAAATGACTGCACCTCAGCGGACTCGTCCGTGAAACCCCTTAAGTTTGCAGATGACACCACTGTCATTGGACTGATCCAGGACGGTGATGAGTCTGCATACAGGCAGGAGGTGGATCGCCTGATACACTGGTGTAGTCAGAACTGCCTGGAACTAAACCCACTCAAGACTGTGGAGATGGTAGTGGACTTTCGGAAAACACCACCTCCATACAACCCCCTCACCATCCTCAACAACACCGTGTCGGCTGTGGACACTTCAGGTTCTTAGGAACCACCATCTCTGAGGACCTGAGATGGTCTTCACACATAGACACTGTTCGAAAGAAGGCCCAGCAGAAACTGTACTTCCTGAGGCAACTCAAGAAGTACAACCTTCCACAGGAGCTGCTGGTCATCTTCTACACTGCCATCATTCAGTCTGTCCTGTCTTCATCCATCTCATTGTGGTTTGGTTCATCCACAAAACAGGACAGGTCCAGACTGCAACAAATAATCAGGACTGCAGAGAGAATCATCAGGGCTGACCTTCCCTCCATCCAGGACTTATACAGGTCTAGGGTCAGGAAAAGAGCTGCTAAAATCTCTGCAGACCCCACACACCCTGCACACAAACTGTTTAGAGTTCTGCCTTCAGGCCGACGCTACAGAGCACTGTTCACTAAAACTAGAAGCCACAGAGACAGTTTCTTCCCCCAGGCTGTTTCTCTGTTGAACATTCAATAAAATACAAAACAACAGCAGACAGATGTTGCAAACGCACCTTTTTATTTATATATGTGTATATTTGTACATTGTAAATATGTATATTCTGTAGTGCAAAAACAAAAACTAAAGAGCAAAGTGTACCGGAGTCAAATTCCTTGTTTGTATGTACAAACTTGGCAATAAAGCTGATTCTGATTCTGAAGAGTCTGACCAACACCTCGAGCAAAACAGCTGATCTGACTGACTGACTGACTAATATAACGGCCTATTAACCAAACTGATATGTAGATTTGGCTGGTCTGACAGGGTTGGTCCTAATCTCCCATTCAACAATCTCAGGATATTACTGTAACAGTGGAGTAAACACTTTATTATATAACCTATATGTAGCTTGACTAATGCATTTATAGAAGAACAGGCTGGATCAGTCAGAGGCTGGTAACCTGGAGAATAAATTTAGGTATAATATGTTTTGGCAGGACTCCAGAAGAAGAGAGCAGAAGACTTTGATTGAGGAGAAATAGGCCATCCAGCCTGGAGAAAGTTTAGAAGAATTAGATCAGTGATAAATTGAAGGATCCAGTAAGACTTGGCCTCAAAAAAGGCGATGGAGGCACATTTCATTTTGTGGATCCAACATATCTACTGCAGGTGGAAAACTATACAGCCTGCATCGTTTCATATTGGAACTCCCCAGATAGTTATGCAGGAAATATGTGTACACTAAAATTAAAGGAGCACTTTCTTTGTTTTTTTTACAAACTAATATGGAGTCAATGGAATAACCCTTAATCATTGGTTAGGGGTCACTAATCATGGTAATTTAAAACAAAATAATAAATCTGGTCTTCGTTAACATCTTATAATGGACGTGGCCCTGGGTTAATCTGCTTTTGAAGAAGCAGGTAATTTAACTTACGTTAACTTTATCAGCAAGTGCTGACCACCTGCACAGTGACAATGACAACAAACAAGAAGTTGATGCTTCACATCTCCATGTTTTGAGTCTAGCTGACGTGTAATGGAGAAACTGCGTCATCAATTGGGTCATCAATCTGAAAAAGAACCTGGGTTTCTCAAACCTTTACGAACTGTATCCCACAGAAAGTAACGCAATGAGACTCGGAAAGAAAAGAGAAAATCTGACGCTGTGATACCCAATTAGTGGAAGCAGGAGGACAGCTTTCAAGAGCAATTATCCCAAGTTATGAGCCTCCTGAGACGGCTGTGAGAATCCTCTCTCCTTGACTGCATCGTAAACCTCTGCTTTACCCATCGTTTTTTATTAAACCCACACCGCACCACCGTTTAAATCCACAGCAGCGACTGACTTCAAAAAAGGAACCTTATTATTTTCTGCTTGATTTCTACGGATATCGTCATTCTTTTCATTTCCTTTCCATTCAAGTCTACGTCGCACTGCTAGCCTATTTTAGATTTATTGTTAGGCTTCAGGAGGAAATTGTTTTAATGGAACTAAGAATTAAAAAAAGGATCTTAAACTTCATTTTTAAAAAGGAGCAGGAAAAAAGCCACTAACTTCGAGGCAAGAGAAATCTATTTTGTAAGAAGCACTGTAATTTAGGATAATCCAACTACATTTGACACAGAATACAGCCTAACTAAAATGCATTGTGCCTTATCTTGGTTTATCCTGAGGATTTTGTGGCTTTAAGGCTGGTTATTGCTATGGAGACATCCCAGAGGCTTTGGATCCTCTCCATTATGGCAGCTTCAACCAAAAATAAAAAATAAAACATTAACCTGCGCTGCTACTGACCTGATAAAGGATATCTTCGAGCATCACCATTGGCAACAATGCAATGCAACACAGAAGTATGGAAAATGCAATCCTGTCTTTTGTAAAGCTTCTGTGCAACGGATAGTAAAGCACTGTGATTACCTTAAAGCAGTGAAAGATTTCTTCTGAATTTTACAGACTGATCTAGAACAATCTAAAACAAAAAAGAAGAAGAAAGGTTTGATTTATTTTTTTATTTCCTTTTTCAGCAGCAGGGGAGACGTGTGCATGAAGTTGACCTTTTAGGGAGCTGAGAAGAAAAGCAAATGAGATGCTGACAGTTCAATTTCTAGCCAAAGACTTGATTTGATGGTCCCCCTGAATTGCAGTCAATGCATCTGTGGAAGCGTGGACGATGCTGATCGATGCAAGTCAAACAGAAACAGCAGCTTCCTCCTCCAGCTCGGCGCTCTGCTTCATCACAGCAAACACACAATCCTTCCCATCACTCTGTTCCAGTACACCTACAGACACGCTTCGCCTCCCTCCCTCTTGTCACACAAAAACGAGGTGAGAAGCAAAGCCCACATAAGAAGAGCAGGTGGGAGTACATTATCTGGAGTGAGAAACAATTCGTTCAGGCTATCTCCTGCTTGTGTGCTAAAGTGATTCCCCCTGAGTAGCAGCATATCAGCGGGCAGGAGCTATTGAGTGGGTGGTGGACATTACACAACCTGGCTTCAGAACCTACACAGGCCACACAAAAGGCCAGGCTCATTGAGCGACCGTGCCAGATCGTGTTTTGATTGAGACGGGGTGCAATAACAATACCGCGGGTTTTATGATGCCTCTCTCAGAGAGCCCACATCCTGATCAGCATGACATTATGCAAAAGCAATGGAGCTCTGTTATGGGCATCTATCTGTCTGCAATGTTTATGAACTTAATCTTAAAGCAGCGACGAAACAATACAAATTAAAAGGTCAGATCTATGTTCGGGCTTTGAATAGTTAATTTTAAATAACAAGGTTGTGAAAGTCCCTTTTCATCCACAGAAATAAACACAAAAAGAGTTTTCAGTTCTTTTTTTAACCAATATTTTAAGTAGAAAATGTAAATATCTACAAAAGTGAGGTGGTTAATCTGAGTCAGTGACGGATGGATCGATTTCTAGACTGTGAGATGTTCAAAGATTACTATATTGTTTTATAACCTAACCCTGCTTTCTTCACGACCTTCTCCCTGACCTGATTACTGTTTTCCTTGGTCTTCATGATGCTGTTTGTTTGAGGCATTCACAGAACAGCTACATCTTTATACCAAGATTTATTTACACACAGATGGACTCTAAGTGTCTTCTGAAGCCTTTAGGTTGCACTCAAAGTGTATTTCGAGGAACATCTCCAATTTTTTCTTTACTGTACAAATATACTCTACTTTGTGTTGGTCCAAAACTCTCAATAAGTTACAATGATGTAGAGCATTTGGACTTTCTGTGGCTCTAAAGTCCAAACTGGATTTTTAATTTAAAAGTGTTGCATAAAAAACTACTGGAGGCATTTAACAAGAGCAAAGCGCTTCAACCCTAATCCAACTTTTTAAAGATGCACACAGGAATCCCACAATCAAGGTCTTTATATTTTCTCAGAAGAAATTCACATTTTGTAGAGCAGTTAAGACAAAGTGCATCTGATGTTTTAGAGTCCATTGTGCAGAAATACCACCGAGATTTCATAAAAATGGTATTACTGGTTTGGGGGAAAAGCATGTTTTATTGTGTTTTAATGAGACAGGAGGCACGCTCATGGTGGAGCTCGCTCTTTGCAGAGACTTATTAAGGAGTGTAAAAGCTTGCCGTTGCCTGGTGATGTGGTTATAGGAGCTCCTTTGATGGCAAGAGTTGAGCAAAGGCCACGGGAGCAGCTTGTATTCAGTATCCTAAGCCAGCACCGTTTGTCACACTCCTCCCTTTTCAAAAAAAAAAAAAAATTAAATAAATAAAGAACCCACCTGCCATCTGGTCCAACAAGGAAGTGACTGAGCGAGAGTGAAAAGCAGAGAGGCGAAGAGAGAGATACCCAACATGTCATGGTGCTTTGCATCCACGATAAATATTTACATACTAATTTTCTGACCATGTGTCATGCTGGAATCAGGGGTAGCTGGCGGAAAGAGAGAGAAAGTTAAAACAAGACGGACGGAAGAGAAAAAAGAGCAAGCTTGGAAGAGGACAAGAGAGGTAAACACAGCGGGAAGACGAGCACGCGCAGCAGAGAAGTCCTCGCTGAAAAAGACTAGTGAGTGGGAGAGGGGTTGAGACAAGGTTGGTGAGTGGGAGGGCAAGAAGTGCTTCGCCGTTGTGCTCGCATACACAAGTTGATGAACACAAACACACACACATGGTGCCCCTCAGGATCGTGGCGAGAACAGAAGCTGTCCGCTGTTTCCATGTAACACAACAAAGCAGGCAGGTTCACCCGACACTTGAACTGCCACGAAATCTAAAAATTTGAAGGGATGAAAGCTTCAAAACAAACCTTTAGGATCAGGTTGTTGGGAGAGATGCACCAATTGCTCTGCAGAGGTAATTGGAATTGGCCAATTTTTAGCCTGACTGGTGACTGCTAGACCCATCTTATCCATCGACTTCCACTTATCAAGATTGGGTAGGGGGGCCAACAGGCCAACGTCTTCCAAGTGATATCCTCCAGCCAATTATGGGGGAACCACAAAACGTTCCCAGGCCAGACAGGAAATATAGTCCCTCCAGCAAGTTCTGGGTCTCCCCCCCAGGGTTCCTTCCAGTTGAACACGGCCAAAAACCCACCAAAGGGAGGTGCCTATGGGGCATCCTGATCAGATGCCCAAACCACTTCAACTGACTCCTTGATGAGGAGAAGAAGCAGCTCCTCACCCTCTCTCTAAAGCTGAGTCCAGACACCCTATGGACATGGCAAAGGACCTAATAAGCAGTTATGGCACATCTTCTGTATGGTCTTTAAGTTTTTAAGTGAATAAAGCTTTAAAGTTAGCCATTTGTGGTGTTTGTACACATTTTTAAATCAAACTTCCAGACTTTTTCAGACTATTTCCAGAGAGTTTTGCAAAACAGTTTTTAAATAAAAATTGGACCAGAATAAAATTGGATTTGTGGAGAACTTCAATAAGTGCATCTCTAGTTTTTAATCAGGAAGTAGCCCAATCTAAAATTGGTAAAAAAATATTTTTTTATGCTCTTGCAGAGAGAAAAAAAACGTGGGAACCCTCCTCACTATGTTGACTGAAGGATCAGTAGACTTTGAGCTTCGGCCGGCAAATGCTGAATAATTAGACATCTAGCATTGTTTCACCATATGTCAACCTCTGCAAACACGGAGCAGAATCAAAATGCAGGTCCTGTGCAGCTTGTTTTCATCTTTTTGTTGTTAGTCACGATCTCAAACACCCAGACAAGATATTCCCGTATCATGATGGCCTTAATAAACACTGGAGGCACACAAGGGTCATGCATTCATGAATTTAAGTGAGTACATTTCCTGCCAAATGTGAACATGGAGCCTCTCTGGACTATATTGTGGAAATGATCCGGTATTAGGAAATGATGGGTTGCCATAGATCCCTTGAGTAGGTCTCTGCCTCTGATTACACCAACATCAAAGAGGCCTCATCAGAAAGTCTAATGGAGGAACAGCACACTTGACCAGGGAGAAAGACAACAATAGCCAGAGTGGATGCATGAATATGCATCAGCAGCCACCCTACAACGTTCACCCAGAGGCAGGCAGCAGAAAGCTCAACTATCACTCCTGGTTGCAATAAATCTAATTAATCCCAGAAGTTAAAGAAATGATTTCCACTTTTATTTTGATATAACTTTCTTAACACATTTATGGTTTAAAAACTTTAATTGAAGATACAGGAATTGCAGCATTTCGAATATTTATTGCATTTTCACATGATTCAGTTCTAGTATTTCAGCTTCGTGCAGGCCTGAGTGCATCTACTGCTCAACAACTGCATGCACATTAAGGCTCTCTTGGTATATGAGCAAACAGTGATTGACGTCATTCTATCCAATCTGAGACAATGATTGGATGTGCTTTATGGATCTGTCACCTAATGACAACAGCAGGGGGAGGAGAACCAGACGGTCATCACAGACGGCATGTATGCAGAACTGCAGCACTTGCAGCTGCATCTCACTACATCAGAATATTGTTGAAAAGTTCATTTATTTAACTTCCTCAATTCAAAAAGCGAAACACATTAATAGAGTTATGTATCTCAAGTATTTTCTCCCGTTAATTTTGATGATTATGGTGTACAGCAAATAAAAAACTTGGTTTATCTGGAGATTAGAATATTACATGAGACAAATTCAGAGAAGCGTGTTAAGTTCTACACAATTGTGCTGAGTTGACCGTTTGTCCAGCAGACAGTAACTGACACCCTTCACAAGGAGGGTAAGCCACCAGGCGACTGTGGATCAGTAGGAAGAGTAGTCGTCTTGCAATGAGAAGGTTGTGGGTTCGATTCCAGCTTCCTCCTGCCATATGTTGATGTGCCCCTGGGCAAGGCACTTAACCTCAAGTTGCCTACCGTTCTGCGTATCAGTGTATGAATGTGTGAGCGTTAGTGAGTGCGATTGGGTGAATGTGGCTCTAGTGTAAAGCGCTTTGAGTGGTCTGGATGACTGGAAAGGTGCTATACAAGTTCAGTTCATTTACCATTTACCAAAGTCCAATTAATGGAAAGTTGAGTGGAAGGAAAAACTATTGTAGAAGTAGAAGATATTTTAATTTCTGAAGATGTAACTGTAATGTTTTCAGCATCTATCACAAAACTTTTCTTTTATTGAGTGCGCTACTGGTATGTTTCGTTTCGGTCATCATCCTCATCAATGACCGGATCTCTCTTTGAAAATAAATTTTAATCTCAATGAGATTTTGTAATAGAATATAGGAACAAATAAAAATCCTAACTTAAAAAAGGTTTTAAAGCAAAAATGAATGTTTCATTAACAATATAATCAATGAAGAAAACCTCTATAATTCCTAAAAATACAAGAATGCTATGAATAACTGCATTACCTATGTTTGGAATTGAGGCCGAAATTACTATAATTACAATACAAAGCTACAAAGAGGAATCCATTGCTAGTTATGGATAAGAAAAAACAAGCAAAACAAGCTGAAGTAGGACAGCATTAGAACAATTTTTACCTGCAGAGTCCTTGCAGCGATTAACAAATCGGCTACAAGATAAGAAGCTCATAATATACTCATGCTTTAATCAAATCTAAACCTGTGGAGCATTTTTGAGTGATTGCATCCAAACCTGTGTATGTTGCATTCCAAGTCTGATATCCTCAAAACAGACATAAGAAAAAAAAATGATTGTAAACACAACATTGTGGTCCTATTGTGCCCTTTACAACAGCATCACTTTGGTGCATTTCTCAGGGAAAACGCAGCTCATGGGGAAAATCTCCAGCTGCGAAGTGCATCTGCAAGCAGAGACTGCGGGGAAAAAAAAAATTCAAAGCGAATTCTCTGCACATTGTCCAGATATCTTCTGATGAAAGCTAAAAAAGGAAAGTAAATGAAAGTAAATGAAAATGTCGAACACAGAGCAGGTCTTCACTAAATTCAGGCTATTTATCTTCAAAAGCCTAACCCAAAAGCAACTGAAAAACAGAATAAAACAGAGTAATACACTCATCTATGATGCCTTTTGAAAGTATTCATACAAGATATTTACATTTTGTCACATTTGACACAGTGGGAGGAAAATGATCAATGGTTTTTAAATTGCTTTTTACAAATAAACTAAAAACATAGTGTTGCATATGTATGCTATCCTCTTTACTCTGATACCAATGAATAACATTTAGCACAACCTACTGCCTTGAAAAACCACCAAATTAGTAAATAAAGTCCATAAAGTCCACCTGTGTAGAACCAGCTGTTCTGAGAAGGCCTCAGAGGTCTGTTGAGAACAGACAGCATCATGGGGACCCAGAAACACAGCAGACGGGTCAGCGATGAAGACGTGGAGATAAAGTTTGCTATTTGCCACAAGCAAAGTAGGGAACCCAGCAAAAATGACAAAGAAGATGCTCGTGTCAACTTTTTAGGTTGATATGAACAATTCAATATGTGGCATTACCATGAACCCATGCTTTAGATCAAACCATTTTCATGTGTTAGAATGGCCTAGTCAAAGTTCAAACCTAAATCCAATTGAGAATCAGTGAGCTTGAGGTATTCTCCAAAGAAGATTGGGCAAACAATTCAGTCTGTGCAATGCTGGTACCAACATGCACCTATAATTGCAAGGAAACGGGGTTCTGGAAAATATTGACCCAGGGGGCATGAATACTAATATTTTTATATATGGAAAAAGAAAACATGAATCATTTTCCTTCCACTTCACAACTATGTACTACTCTGTGTTGGTCTATCACCTAAAATCCCAATAAAGAAACGTTAAGGCCATTACCAGCCTTAACCGGCCGTTATGCGACATGTGTCTCACTGGAACATCTGCTAACTAACACACGATCTGTTCATTGAACTGGTAACAGCTGGAATTGCACCACAACATAACCTATAAAAGGTATGCATACTTGTGATCCCTAGAGGAACCTCCATAATCATTTTTTACACAATTAATGAAATAAGTGATGTTCAGCCTTCATCGTGACAAAACCCCACAACAGCCGTGTATTTGGGGGCTCATTTCAGGTGTGTTCTGACCTGTCACAGGGGCCTCGATGTCCAGCAGGTTCTTCTCTGAGCGCAGGATCGCAGCGCCCTCCCCTATGAGCCTGAGGGCCACCGACTCGTCCACACGGCCCTCCTTAGTTAGGTGAGCTTTCAGCACATCCACTTTGGGCTTCCCATCGCTGTCAAACACCTCTTTAGCTGTCAGCCGGTGACTGGGGGGGAAGGGGACAGCTGCAAAAGGAGGAGGAGGAGGAGAGAGAGAGGGGTGGGGGTACAAAAACAAAAAGAAGAACAATAATTACACCCAATATCGTTTTTATAACATATCAACAGAGCCATGAATTTCATCGAACAAAAGACTGATGCGGATCAGCGGTTAAACCCACGTCGACGAGGAGCGACATTTAAAGCCGTTTGATTAGCAGGTACTCTCTATCTTCCTCGCGGATCGACTCCCTGCAGGAGTTCACCGCTGTGCTTTCAGCCCACCCTCGGAGACAATTTACCACGTTGCCGCTGTTATCCGTGACTCATTTCATTTTCAATATTTATAACAGAGCTGCAGATTTTCTAGTTTGCTCTGCAATATTCACAGCTAATGAGATGGCACTTCTGACAGTGACTCAGAGAGCCGAGACATCTGTTGTTTTACTTAAAAAGCCGCTTGCATGAGGACGAACTCTAAATAACGTGTGTACATGCATAGTTCTTATGGGGGAAACCGTTTAAATACGCCGTGTTTTCTGTGTTTGAATGGGCCGATGCAAACCTCCTACTCGCTGTAGCATGAAGAGATGACTTTAATTCAACCCCTGAGAGACAACTGAACACTTCTGCTGATCTACTCCGTGCACAACGTTTAAAACCAACATTTTAATTAAGCTGGACTTTATTAAGGCGTATCAGAGTTAAATAGGGTGAATATAAATGCATGCCATCCTTATCAGATTTCACTTTACTTGCAGACACTTTTAAAAAGCTTGTATTAATTTCCTATCTTGTGTTGGCCTATCACATAGAATATGTTTAGGTTTTTAGTTTTAACATGACCAAATGTGAAAAAGTGGGAGGGCTGTGAAGGCTCTGTACCTTGTGCCACTGACACTAGCTTGAAAACGATGTATAAGAAGAAAGTAACAAACAGTCTGCTGGAGTTATTAACCATCCCTCCCAAAGGTAAGATCAGAGGTAATCAGACCAGCACTTTATCTGCGTCACAGTGTGCATGCTGACAGGAAATAGTTGCAATCTAAGCTGCAGTAATTAAAACTTCCACACGGATGCATGCTGAATTCAAGACTTAATGAACTTGCACGATTGCATCCTGGACATTTTCAGCATGAGAGCAAAGATATCACCCTAATCTCTCCTCAGGCTCATAAATGCACACTAAAGACCCACATTTTTAAGGAGGAGGACACACACCAACATTTTTATTTCCTTTTAAAGTCACATTATGCTGAATGTTCCCTGGGGGAAAAAACTCTTACAACAATACATGACTAATGACTTTTCTCAGTCTACTGGGGCAAACCGTGATCCATCCTCATGTTAGATAGAATTACCCAAGGCCCTTAGCTGGCCTCCTGTGAGCACCTGCTGTGCAACTCTAGCTCGGGGCTGGGGCCTTAGGGCTTTAGACTCCATAGAGGCAGACAACCTCTACAAGTTAGGGCCCCTGAGATGCTAATGAGAAGCAGTGTGAATGCTCATGTACACTTAAATGTACGTGTTGTGCTTTTTTCTACAAAGTTAAAATAACAGCTGTTCAAAAACCTTTTGAATATCAGTCTGAACACTAATTTCTGAGTGATTATCATTGAAAAAAAGGGTTTATGGTTTAGGCTCCAACCACACTGCACTGAATATTTTCATTTTAAACCCATAACATAGCCTCTACCCATGCACTTAACTACTGCAGTTACATGCATTTTTGATGATTTATGGAGCTTAATAATGACAATAAATAATATTAAAGTTTCACATATAATTTATATTAATATAATTTATCTGAAGATTTTATATTCAACCCTGTTTTCCTTAATTGTTAATCTGATCAGCATAAGGGACGGCTAACTTATGAAACCTGAGAGATTATGACCCCTGATCAAACCAAAATAACCCTGAGCATCTCCCTGCCTGAAGATAATATTTATTAGAGTCACATAAGGAGATTTCCTGACAGCGGGCTATGAATAAACTATAGAAAACGTGCTGGGAGTGAAAGCAGGTTCGTGGCGCCGCCCTGACGGATAGGAACTCGCACTTGGACAGTATGAAATGTTGTGTGGCAGATGGAAAAGATGGGAAAGAAGCAACAAAAGATGTAAAAGTCAAAAACAAAGAATCTAAAACAACCAGCTCTCTAAATATCTATTAAAATATATCTCATACGTTTGATTACAAATTCTAAGAAAAACGCTGAAATACCCATACCGTGCCACTAGGTGGCAATAAGAGAAACGAAGACTTTAAAACTCAAAGGAAGAACACTGGCTGCTGATGATTGCCAGACGTCTTCTTGGCTTTTCCACATGGTAAAAACGTAGAGGAGACAGAGTCGCCGTCTTATTTTTGTTGTTGCCACTAACCAGCAGAAGACATTTATCCAACTGCTGTTCTATGCACGGGAGCAGACCCATTAGTTTGCTTTTCCTCCTTTTCCTTTATCTTCATGACGGAGCTTTGATGGTCAGGAGTGGACCTTACCTGTGTGGGGTTACTGGCTCCCTTCTGAGATTAAATACATCTTCTAATTAGGTAAAACAGTCCAGACCGGGTGTACTTTAGGTCCCTCTATGTTCACTAAACAGCAGTTCTTGGTTTTGATGCATTTAACGAAGAAAACTAAATAAAAAATAAAAAGTAAACCCTGATTTTTCAGTGTTCAAGCTGCCGATCACTGATCAGAACCAATCACAGAAAATATCGGCCAACTTGCCAATTCTGATCCTGGGCTAATTTCTGGTCTAAATGTTCTGTTGTATGCTTTTCTGAAACTGCTCTGTTTTTATTTAGGAATACTGGGACACAGTTTAGATTTTGAAGAACAAAATAATAATGTAGATTTGCCAGAACACACACCTCTTAACGGATGCACCTGAAACTTAATTTTTCCAAACCTCTTAGATCTGGAAAGTGCTCTTCTTTTAAATCTCAGATTTTAAAACTATTTTTAGAAAAGTATTTATAAAAATCTCAGATTCAGAAAGTTATTTATTTTTTAAATCTGAAATACAGAAAGTATTTCTAAAAATTTCAGATTGAGAAAGTATTACTAAAAATCAAAAATGTGTATCTAAAAATGTATGAGAGGTGAAATCTTTATTCTGCTAAGTATTATAGTTATTGTTGATGAGGCTGTTTTTGAGGACTGCCAAACAAAAAAGCGCTGTGAGGACAAAGAACAGGTTGAACACCTCCTCTGGTACGTCTCTGTCAGCGTTATGTCATCTTTATACCAGTAGGGGGATGTTTGCGTTGCATGAGCACTGCTGTACTACGTTGTTTTTGTTGCACCGCTGCAACCAGTTTTTCTAAGACAAGCCTTAAGAGACTTCGCCAAACCGCCTGTTGTGTAATCTATGTTACATGATTTGAGAAGAGCCATGAAGCATTCAACTGTTCTCAAACACCTGCTCTGCGCTTACTGCAGTGTGAGGGTAAACATCAAGTGTTCAGCATTGCATTGAGAAGCACTTCACTGATACTAAGCACACATGAAAAATATTACATGAATCACACAAAGCCTGGATCAGTTTGTTGCAGACTTCTCCAGTCTCCTTCCCACTGGGTGCCGCAAGCATCCAGGCGTGTCTAAAAAGTCAAGTAAAAAAACACCAAAAAAATTTTTTTAATCAAGTTCTGAATGATTTTTAGCAAATATTTTCAGATTCACCTAGGTTGGTGTTTTATGACCCATAGAGGAGTCTGGACGGCGTTCAGCTGCAGCGCGGTTTGATTTAAAGCCGAGTCGCGTGTGATGCACAGTTGGTGGGGGCAGCACATGCTGACGTCCTGCACACACTGTGATGTCTGTGTAAAAGCCGGACTAATGAGCATAATTATTCTCTCCTTAAACATCAAAGCTCTAAGTAGACTGTCACTTATGTAGTTCCCATGGGCTAATCAACAGAAGCAACACTGTCCGTACGACTAATTTTAAAGTCGGCATTAAGGCGCTGTACCTTAGAAGATATAGAAAAACAGAAAAAAAGAGAATTAAACAGAGTTTTTTTGTACATTTAGGCTCAAATATCAAAGTGATGCAATAATGACCATTTTAAAAAGGAGACCTGAGTGGCTTAAAGATCCTTATAGATAAAGCACACAGTGTTAAAGTAACCGCCAAAGGAGGCGCAGTCCACTACTCCACTGAAAAAGGAACATAATCAGACTAAGCAGTTATTTTTAGGACCCTTAGCTGAAATAATGTTAATAAGGCCATTGGTTTTACATTCAGACACTATTCAACCCATAAATTGTTTAAATTTACAACGAGATTTCAACACTATATACCTGTGTTTCATATAAAACTTCATGTTATACAACATCTTTTGCAATTAAAAAAAACGTTACTAGTTGAACATTAAATAACTTATTTATAAGAATTAAATGGTTATTTAAATGCTTACCGGAACCATGAATGCAGCAAGTTGGTGATTTTAATATAATCCGTCATTAAAATAGTACAAAGTGGAAATAAAACAAGCTTGTGTTGACATGTCTTTTTCATGAGGTCATAAAGAGTAAACCAGTAATTTACAGACTTTCGAGCTTCAGAAAGCGACAGCGGCAGACTACCACTGTTTGAAGCGTGGGGACGGGATGTACAGTTATTTGGAGGAACCTGGACCTGAATAAATGTAGTATTTTCCTGAGATCATCACAAAACTCCATATTTGGTTTTATGAGTCCCAACCTCACCTGTACACGGCCTCTGTTTTTAGGACAGGAGTGGAGAACCTCGGGGCCATCAGAACCCTTTAATCAGACCCGTCACAAGATATCAAACCTCATAAGGAAGCGATCCTGGCAATCTGGGATAAAACTGACAGTAATTCATTAATCCAAGCTACGATTAGGGTCAGTAAACACAACATAATTGGTCAAGCGCGAGAAAAGCTAGACTGAGAGGTGTCGAACACGGCGACTGTGAGAAAAAGAAAGGTGGAGGCAGGGTTATAGTCCGACTGTTCAGAAGAACATTTGCAGACCAGCAAGAGACGATGTGTTAGAGAGAAGCAGTTCCAACCAGCACAGCCCAGTGTGATGAGTGCATTACCATTAATGCACACAGCTTCATCGATGGTGCCCATCTCCAGCAGTCTACAGGTGAGAGGCGGGGTACACCCTGGACAGGTCGCCAGTCCATCGCAGGGCAACACAGAGACACACAATCATGCTCACACCCATTCAATCCTAAGGGTAATTTAGAGAGACCAACGAACCCAACAGTCACGTTTTTGGACTGTGGGAGGAAGCCGGAGTACCCGGGGAGAACCAACGCATGCACGGGGAGAACATGCAAACTCCATGCAGAAAGACCTTCTGCATGTCGAACCCAGGACCTTCTTGCCGCAAGGCAACAGTGCAACCAACTGTGCCTTGTGCAGCCACAAAGAAAATATATTTCTTGATAATAATCATTTGTACTAGGTACCATCTACTGTAGATTCCTCATTTTATTCATGGATGCATTTTATTATGGTATTATTTTGTGTTTTGAAAGGCTGCAACTGTTAAAAAAACACTACAAACCGAAATTTACAAATGTACAAATACTAAACAAAAGGTATGTAAAAAGCACACTTATTCTTAGTACTGATCAGTACCACTTGCACAGTGATTTAAGTGACTTTGAACGTGGCATGGTTGTTGGTGCCAGACGGGCTGGTCTGAGTATTTCAGAAACTGCTGATCTACTGGGATTTTCACGCACTACCATCTCTAGGGTTTACAGAGAATGGTCCGAAAAGAGAAAATATCCAGTGAGCGGCAGTTCTGTGGGCGCAAATGCCTTGTTGTTGCCAGAGGTGAGAGGAGAATGGCCAGACTGGTTTTGAGCTGATAGAAAGGCAACAGTAACTCAAATAACCACTCAATCAAGGCATGCAGAAGAGCATCTCTGAACGCACAACACGTAAAACCTTGAGGAGGATGGGCTACAGCAGCAGAAGACCACACCGGGTGCCACTCCTGTCAGCTAAGAACAGGAAACTGAGGCTACAATTCGCATAGGCTCACCAAAATTGGACAATAGAAGACTGGAAAAACGTTGCCTGATCTGATGAGTCTCGATTTCTGCTGTGACATTCGGATGGTAGGGTCAGAATTTGGCGTCAACAACATGAAAGCATGGATCCATCCTGCCTTGTAGCAACGGTTCAGGCTGGTGGTGGTGGTGTAATGGTGTGGGGGATATCTTCTTGGCACACTTTGGGCCCCTTAGTACCAATTAAGCATCATGTCAACGCCACAGCCTACCTGAGTATTATTGCTGACCATGTCCATCCCTTTATGACCACAGTGTACCCATCTTCTGATGGTTACTTCCAGCAGGATAACGCACCATGTCATAAAGCACGAATTATCTCAGACTGGTTTCTTGAACATGACAATGAGTTCACTGGACTCAAATGGCCTCCACAGTCCCCAGATCTCAATTCAATAGAGCACCTTTGGATGTGGTGGAACGAGAGATTCGCATCATGGATGTGCAGCAGACAAATCTGCAGCATCTGTGTGATGCTATCATGTCAATATGGACCAAACTCTCTGAGGAAAGTTTCCAGTACCTTGTTGAATCTATGCACGAAGGATAAAGGCAGTTCTGAAGGCAATAGGGGGTCCAACCCGGTACTAGCAAGGTGTACCTAATAAACTGGCTGGTGAGTGTACTTCAGAACATGATGTCCTGCTCTACTGCGGCTGTTGTTTGCATTATGTTGCTTTCAGGGTAACTATGTAGAGATTGACATTAATGGGGAAGATACATGCTCTTTCCGTGGGTTTTTGATTTTCCTAAAAACAAATTCTTATCTCTAAGTAAATGAAATATCCCCAAAACACATACTAAATATAAGTAAACTTTTAGGTGATTGGAGATGATTGCTGATTCCAACAATTGGGCAGCTTTTACTCACATTCCAGCTTTTTTAGAGGCTTGGAAAGATCCACATCTTCCCTACATGACATGTTCTGATATAATAATATTTGATAACAGTAACAAGCCTGCAGAGATGCTGTTTGTTGGCCTGCAGCCTCCTCTTTCAGAGGACCAGTCGTCACAATGGCGACACTGTGAACTTTCCTCCTGTGGAACTTTTAACAGGCCTCTTATTAACAAGGGTAACACACCCGCCCTGCCAAAAGCATTACAAAGCAAACTGTAATGGTAGGTTGTGTGCCAAGGAAAACTCCCATGACAAAAATTAAAAGGTGTGAGCAAAGGAAAAAGATCAACAGCTCCGTCAAGTTGGGGTCTGTCAAACCAAAGTTATTCATGGGTCAAATGTACTCCAGAATAATAAACCCGCAGGAAAATGGAAACGAGCAAAACCTGACCTACTGTAATCTGCTTGAGTCAGAAATAGCCTCCATTACCTTGAGGCTCACGCCTTCATTATTTTCACCATTTCCTTGTTCCCTTCTGTTACATAATGAGGAAATTGCACCAAATACTTACATTTAACATGAGACCGAAATGGCAAAAGTGTAACCGAGGGTCGGGGAAGCTGAGAGGAAAAAAACAAAAACAAATCTGGAGTCTAATTTAACTTTCTGTGGTAATTTGTCTCAGATTAGCATTGTAATTTCCCAGCTCCAAATTAAATCCATCCATCAGCCATTAGGTTTAAGAGCAGTAAAACCCTGGATGTTTGGCCGGTGTGCTTAATAAGCTCTACGGTTTATTTATTGGCATCGCACCATGCTGCATTCACAGGGTTGATGGCAAATTTGAATGATTTGATGAGTTTGAGGTCATGAACTCGTCAAACCTCAGATCAGCAGTGGCCGCCTTTTGTTCACGCAGCGAGTGGGAGAACATATAAAAGAGCAGACTTTTATTTCTTTTTATTTTACGACTGCGCCTCGGTGAGCTCCAGAGCTGGAACTGTCGAGAGAAGCAGGGGAGAACGGGCAGCTTGAAATGTTGAAATTGGTTGTAATTCAGAGCGAATACACCTTCTCTGTGGAACGAGGCAGCGGGAGGCGGGCCGTTACGTGGCGCTGGACAGATCGGTTTAATTGGAGAAAGTGAGATACTGTTGCAGAGCTCTCAGGGCACCTGGCTTCATTTAACCAAGAACATGAAGTGTAACTGGGAGAGACTGGGCTGAGCTGATGGTTCAGGTGTCTGCGGTTCCTGCACATCATCTTCCTTCTGTAGCCGCCAGCTACATAACAGCTGGGCGCCCAGTAACTAACATAAAAAGAACAGACATCAACACAACCGCTTTTGAAGATTTACAGGGAAAAGCTTTGGGAAATAAAAGAAGCAGTAAGATTCACATCATATTTTCTACACCAGACCCCCAATAAAGCCAGCAGATACAGCAATACAGCAGGTTTTCTAATCCAGTTACTGATTGTTGGAGCGGCATGTTATAGCCACCCTGCACAAACACAAAACATCTGGCGCTGTCAGGAGGAACTGGAGCATCTTGAACGTCATCGGCTGCTGAAACAGCCATACTACTGTAGAAAAAAGACGTAATGCAGTGTGCCATTTTCCACAACGGACCGGCACAGCATCCCCATTACTGCGGCCGCCCCACCGATCCGTCTGTCGATGTCCCGCTCCATTCCCCCCTTCACTCGTGAACAAGACCCCGAGATACTTGAACTCCTCCACTTGAGGCAGGAACTCCCCTCCAACATTAAAGAGATCTTCTCATCTAACATCTAAGGTACTAATTCTATATTTCTACCTAGATCTACCTAAAAAACAATAAATAAATGTCACACATAACATTATTACTATTAACTGTATTAAAATGTTACATGATTCCAGCTGAAGCAGAATTGTGCTTTTCTGTTCTAAATCAAAGCAACTGACACATTCATACTGACATTTTCATCATATTTTCATCATTGCTCTATTACTAAAACAATTGGAACAGCCCGGCATCCTTGTGTGAACGCCCTGTAGAGGTAGAGCTAACAACTAGGGCAGGTGTCTGCAACCTTTACTGTTCATGGAGCCATTTTTGCTTCACTTGTGCTGAATACATTTTGATTTGGGCTGCAAAACCTCAACGACCCGTCAAAAAAAGTTAGCTCATCATGTTTTAAAAATACTTACTGAATAAAGTTTGAGAATGAAAGAAAAACTCAGACCTCAGCTTATTCTGAGTCACTATGGAGGCCCTGTAAGATTTACATGCAGCTCCAGAGCTGCAGGTTGATTGCCCCTGGACTAGGGGGAAAAACAGAGGTCACTTTAAACAAAGTATAGGATACCAAAGGTAATTTGACTCCTTGGACAGGCATTGGTATGCAAACACTGCATTTTTACCCTGAGCAAAGGGTCCAACAGCAGAGGGAAGATCTCTTTAAGGAATAACATAAAAAGTGACATGAAAGCCAGTTGCTCAGCATGAGTCGAGTTGCATGCAGCGGCAATGGTTTGCGATCGCCACCGCAACACGGAATATTAAAGTGTCAGAGTACGCCTCCAAATAATAACATCAGATTACCCTACAACAGAAAATTAAAAAGCAACCGCATGCTCGTTCTATTTAGACGCCCTTTGGTTATGAGCCACCCTCTGCGCGCGAGTTGTATGCACAGAGGACGGCCGCCAAGAGCTGTGCGTGCAGCTCTCTCCACTGACAGCCAGAGTTTGTTAATTAAATTACATAACAGCAGTGAATTAGAGTGGGATAGGAGAACAGGATTAGCAGAATGCACTAGCTTCTGTGGGCGGCAGGGAAAAAAAGGACAGGCTGTGCCCCAAAAAGTACCACAACTTCAAATCTTATGCAGCAGCAGCAAAGTTGGATTTTTTTATTACAGCATTCAGATGGTGGGAAGCTGAATAACTCGTCATGCATTATGCAAAACGCTGAGATTGTATGGCTTTATTCCCCGACGAGTAAGAGTTGCAGCACCTGAACCATTTAACCCTTTATATGCACATGGGGATGAATTACTCGCAAAAAGCTCCAAGTCACATATTGAGCAGTCTAAAGTAAGTTTAAATTCTTTAAAGTGATTAGAGATTTCAGTTGCAAGTAATAAAAACATTTTGAGACCTCAGAGGTATATTTATGTTTGTATAGTAAGTAATATTGCTTTAATAAATTAAAATCGTCCGAGCTTCTGCTGGCAACAACTTAATGCTCACCCTCTACCGATGATCCACATGGCCCTGTCTTTCAGTGTTTAACCCTTTCTCTCTCCTAGACATAGCTGCTGACTGAGCTTTTACTGTAACTAACTCTATGTGCTCTCTTCAGACTCTAAACTTGAAAACTGGCTCAGAGTTTATCTTTTGTTTCTTTCTAGGTGAAACGACTAAAGGAGCTACATCCATTAACATTTACTTTTCCTTCCCATAGAAAGTACTCCTGGATCAGTGCTTCTTTGGTCTCTTTGTGTCTCTGCTCTGTTCTCTCTAACCCCCAGTCGGTCGTGGCAGATGGCCGCTCACACTGAGCCTGGTTCTGCTGGAGGTTTCTTCCTGTTAAAAGGGAGTTTTTCCTCTCCACTGTCGTTACATTCATGCTCAGTATGAGAGATTGCTGCAAAGTCAACGCCAGTGACTGTCCACTGTCTCTACATGCTCATCCGGGAGGAGTGAATGCTGCAAGTCACTGACTGGATGCAATCTGCTGGGTTTCCTTAGACAGAAAAACTTTTTATGCAATTTGAATAAATAACTGAATCTGACTGCACTGTTCAATGATTAAGATTAATTGGAATGTATGTACCTGACTTTTGTGAAGTACCTTGAGACGACATGTGTTGTGAATTGGCGCTATATAAATAAACTGAATTGAATTGAAACTACAGAGCCAAGCATTCAGATGTAGCAGAAAACATACTAAAGGTGAATGGACGAGCCTACAAATACCTCTTTTCTACATATTGTAGCTAAAAAAACAGCTGGATGTAAAAGTCACTAAAACTCCTATGCACATTCTTTAAAAGGTTAGTGTTGTTTTTAAATGATATGATATTAGTTTCCTCTAAAATAAAAAAGGTTCTAAGCACTCTGCATCATCGTAGTAAACAGTGACATGTGCAAAGTTTTCTCTCATTCATATGGCTCAGGCACTAAAAAAATAAAATAAATTGAAACTGCCACATACATCTTCATGTGACCATTTCCAAACATATGAAGAAGAAAAATTATCGAAGCCCTGGTGCTTATTTATTTCATGAAATACATGTAAAGTCAAATACAGGAAGTAGGTAATCGATTGCTAGAAGGGTGACGACGTTTTCAGAGGGATTATTTATTCTGCCATTCTGAATTTAAGTAAAATTACAAAAAAAACTTAAAAATCATATTGAGTTCTAAATTATATTAATGAGAACTTAAATAAAACCAATATCAGCAGGTCAGAGCACCACAAAAAGCTAATTATATTATATTATATATATATATATAATTATATATAATTATATTAGCTGTTTAACAATAATTTTATGTTGGTCAGAGGCTAATTTAATGAACTGGATTATAGGTGCCATCTCAAATGTTGCATGAAAGGGTTTTCTAAAAATGCGTACTTTCTTTTTACCATGAGGGGATTATAAAATTTTCAATATTTTTTAACTAAAACCTTAAAAACAAACAGACCTAAAACAAATGGTCTAAAATATAAACATGCAGACCCTCTGGCCTCCTTTAAGGGCTACATTAATATGAACTGAGGTGACATTTTCCTAAAGTAGCATTTACCTGGCTGATAAAAAAGGGAAAAAAAAATTCTAGATTAGATACACCTTTTGTCTTAAATTATTCTTCACTTTCACAAAAATCTTGTTTTTTAAGGCTAAAAACTTCATTGGATATATCTTTGAATATTTCTGGGTCATTGAACTAATGCAGCCACAAAGTTTGCATGACCAAGTACCACAAGGAGCCAAACTCCCATCTAATCCTGCATAAAGGTGTATTAAATGAACCTAAAGGGCGTCCAGGACACATCTGCTCAGCGAGACCACAGATTCACAGAAAAAGGCTCACAGGCAGAAAAAAAGGTCAAGTAGAAATTGGCATGAACTTCTTCAGTGTGCATTAGTTGGGACAGATGCCAGCTCAGAACGAAGCGCTTAGCGCAGCACAAGCTCAGAGTCTGCTGATTTTATCCGTGCGGTTATGGAAATGGACGGAGAAATAGGAAGGAGAGCAAAGCCAACAGCACCTAACTTCCAAATAGACAGAAAGGAAATAAAAATCTAAAAGGGGCTCGGAGCAGAGCAGTGAAACACTCTGTACAGAGAGATACAGTGCCCAGAAGGGTTCATAATTTCTGCACACGTTATCACTACATCAGAAAAAATAATAATACATCTTTTGTTTTGGTTGCGCCATTTGCTTTTTTTTAAATCACCTCATGCCCTTAACTTGCTAAAACTGTGTAATTGCCATAATGTTTCACTCCTTTAAAGCAGAGGGAGTAAGGTTACTTTTTAATCTGCAAGTTGTTATTGCAGTAGCACCCTCCACTATTATCTGCCCCCCTGGTAAAGATGTATATAAAAAGCTTAAAATACTGGGGTTGGACAATGAAACTGAAACACCTGGTTTTAGACCACAATAATTTATTAGTATGGTGTAGGGCCTCCTTTTGCAGCCAATACAGCGTCAATTTGTCTTGGGAATGACATATACAAGTCCTTCACAGTGGTCAGAGGGATTTTAAGCCATTCTTCTTGCAGGATAGTGGCCAGGTCACTACGTGATACTGGTGGAGGAAAACGTTTCCTGACTCGCTCCTCCAAAACACCCCAAAGTGGCTCAATAATATTTAGATCTGATGACTGTGCAGGCCATGGGAGATGTTCAACTTCACTTTCATGTTCATCAAACCAATCTTTCACCAGTCTTGCTGTGTGTATTGGTGCATTGTCATCCTGATACACGGCACCGCCTTCAGGATACAATGTTTGAACCATTGGATGCACATGGTCCTCAAGAATGGTTCGGTATTCCTTGGCAGTGACGCGCCCATCTAGCACAAGTATTGGGCCAAGGGAATGCCATGATATGGCAGCCCAAACCATCACTGATCCACCCCCATGCTTCACTCTGGGCATGCAACAGTCTGGGTGGTACGCTTCTTTGGGGCTTCTCCACACCATAACTCTCCCGGATGTGGGGAAAACAGTAAAAGGTGGACTCATCAGAGAACAATACATGTTTCACATTGTCCACAGCCCAAGATTTGCGCTCCTTGCACCATTGAAACCAACGTTTGGCATTGGCATGAGTGACCAAAGGTTTGGCTATAGCAGCCCGGCCGTGTATATTGACCCTGTGGAGCTCCCGACGGACAGTTCTGGTGGAAACAGGAGAGTTGAGGTGCACATTTAATTCTGCCGTGATTTGGCCAGCCGTGGTTTTATGTTTTTTGGATACAATCCGGGTTAGCACCCAAACATCCCTTTCAGACAGCTTCCTCTTACGTCCACAGTTAATCCTGTTGGATGGGGTTCGTCCTTCTTGGTGGTATGCTGACATTACCCTGGATACCGTGGCTCTTGATACATCACAAAGACTTGCTGTCTTGGTCACAGATGCGCCAGCAAGACATGCACCAACAATTTGTCCTCTTTTGAACTCTGGTATGTCACCCATAATGTTGTGTGCATTTCAATATTTGAGCAAAACTGTGCTCTTACCCTGCTAATTGAACCTTCACACTCTGCTCTTACTGGTGCAATGTGCAATCAATGAAGACTGGCTACCAGGCTGGTCCAATTTAGCCATGAAACCTCCCACACTAAAATGACAGGTGTTTCAGTTTCATTGTCCAACGCCTGTAAATGGTAATTATGGAGACTTTGTTACCCCAGGATGTAAATCTTTGCTCCAGTTCTCTCACTGTGTGTGGAGTCCATTATAAACTTGGGTTCTCATCCTCCCTTTTGCTTGGACTGTAGATAGGAACGGGTTTAGTATTTTCCTGTAGCAATTTCACCGATTTATAATGATCACTTCAACACCTGCCTTACCTGAATGGTATGTTGTCTTGTCTTTCCCATTTTAAAGAGTAGCCAAGAGTTTAGGAGAGATGGGTCTTGATGTCACAGCTTATTGACTGAAATTAAGATGTTAGGATGTTTGTAACGACAAACCTCTGTTACTCTTGTTGTTAGGAGGAGCTGAAGACCCCGGGGGTACATTAAATCGAAGGAGAGACAAATCTTCGTTGGGCCGACTGTAACTGCATTGACTATCTCATACTGTTTGTCTGTGTTGTGTTGTTGTCTGAAGGCAGGTGAGCTCATGTTCTAGGTTCTTTATGCTGAAAACATAGAAGTCGTCCTAATCCCGATTCCTTATTTTCTTAACAATAACTAGAAAAATGAAATCAAAGCATATTGTTAAGTGGTGTGAAAAGACAAACATTTAGAGCCACCAGACATTTTTGTAACTCCAATTTGTACATTATTATTCAGGACGATCTAGCTGCTCATTGGTCTCATTGTAGATTGACAGTTTCAATCAGCAATGCATCAGTCCAGTGTTTGCACAAAATAGTTTACTTTGCGAGTTCCGGGTCAATCCGACCCTCATTCATTCCCAAATTCTATTTAGTCCCAAGAAAGCTGGAGATAAATAGCCGTTAAAATACTCCCGAAGCCAGTTGAACGCCACATCGCAGCTTGGATATTCTGCTTTTTTTGTGCTGGAAACGAAGTTGACCAACTACTGATTTTGTGTTTTTTTGTGTTTTTTTAACTTGACATTTCTGCATTGGCAGGATGGGAATCAAAGCATTTTGCGAATCAGTGTAAAAAGAGCAAACCTTTAGAGCATCTGCATGAATTGCTACAGCTCTGTTCAACATTTGCCTAACTCTGTACTGGAGTTTGCAAATGATGATTCAGGATGCCTCTAAAGAAGGACTGTGCCTGCATGGGAAGCAGATCAAATTAAAAATGCAAAAGCAAAGTATTTGCTTAAAGTTAGTTGCATTTAATTAACTTAAGAGTACAACAAAAAGTCAATATTTAGTTTGATTTACCTCAAAACTTTACATATTTCTGGTCTTTTTCCGACAATCTTCTCCTTGTTATTTTCCATCAAACATAACATGAATGTAAACATGTTGCTCCTTTAGAAAATATTTTTTCCTGAGGTTTTTTATTTTGCAGTTGAGTCAATGAATTGATTCAGCCTTATAAACCCGACCATATCTTTATTTAGTGTTTGATTATGTCAGATTTTGTAATCCTTGCATGTACACATGCTGACCTTTAGCTACCCTGAAACACGAAACCTCTATACAACCACTCGACAAATAAACTAGATCCCTTTAGATTACCACAACTTTAGTCAAATGCCTCCAGTGGATAATTTCTGTGCCTCTGAAAGCTGTTGACCGCCATCATCTGCTGCAGAGATGTAAGCTTTTAAATCACATCAACAAACAGGAGAGATAAAAGTGAGTCAATGGGTTGCCAAGGAAACTGCGCTGTGGAGTCTTAATCTTTCATCCATCAAAATATTGGCTTAAAAATGATTTCCTGCCAGCATGTTGCGTTCGGCGTGGATTTGATCCAGCGCCGAAAAGCTGAGCAGGTGTGTAACCGTGCGTATCCTCCTCTTACATGGTCCTAAATTATACACCGGCACAATGAGGTGGGAACAACCCGTACAAGAGTAATGGTGCATCTGACAGCTGTTCGCTGCATTAACATCTGTCTTTGTACAGCTTCCTGTCGACGATAGTGATGTAGGCATGCACCTTATTAAAACAGACAGGCAGTGTGCTAAATACCTCAACAGCATAACTTAAGTCAACAATCCTGGCCATCAGAGTAATCTCACAAAACGGCCCAGAGCTCCATTTTAAAGACCAGCAGCAACGGCTGCATGAGTGATAAAGTAAAAGTAAGTCCTGGTTTTGCCTCAACAGGTTTTAGCAGACAAATACGGATAATAAATGCAGAAGCAGAAGATGGAAACTCACTGCAGCTCTGAGAGTATTCCGACTACCTCTCTGAGTAATTAGTGGGGTTAGGGCTGAAGCGTGGGAGGCTGACGTGGGAGAATGTAGGAATGGATGAATGTTTATGCATGTGAGGATGGATGGAAGGGAGTAGGCGGCGGAGTAGGCTGCGGTGGGGGTTGGTGAGGTATTTTCTGAGGGATGTCCATGCAGTGAGTTTCCGTTGGGAGTGTGTGGGGGTGTGTGTGTGTGTGTGCCCGCTGCAGATCAATAGCTCCATGAGCGGCCCCCGAGGAGCCGAATCACAGCAGGCAAATGACTGCAGTAATTTGTAGCAGGTCCAGGTGAGGGGCATGAGTCAGGAGGAGTGAAAGATCGATAAGCGATTTTAAAAAAATGGATCGAAATGCACGTGAAAAAAAAGGAGCCATCTGCCAATATAACACCCCACCACTCCCTGATGCACAGTCCAGTGATGGGATACCCCTGCAGATTTACAGTTCTTACAGTCTACCGCAAATTACAGCTCATGCTCCGATGGAAGTCATTTCTGTGTCTGTAAAGCTACGTTTAACAGAAAAAGCTATCACATTTCTCTTAGCAAAGAGGGCAGCACTAAAGGGCGATGCATTATGGTTCTTTTGAGTGTCACATTTTCATACAGTGGTACAGTTGCATAAATCTTTAACTGCAAATTACCTCCTGGCGGAACATAATCATGTTTTTATCTTTCGTAAGTGACGTCCAAATATTGAACTCCATTTACAAGAGAGCTGTAAACATTGTTTCAGTGGATGGCACAAGATTGCAAAGAACCTCTGAGGTTTTCGTAACTCGCAGAACAGTGACTGACTTAATGTTAGTAGATGCAGAAATCTCCATAATGGTTTTGCCTGCAGACTAGTAATTTGACCCTTACAGGAAATGGGATAAAAGGACGTGAGATGCACGATTAGTCAACAGAATCAAAATGACTCAAAAAGACTACACAAAACATTTCTGACCCAACATTTTGTTGCATCATAACCAGGTGCATCTGAATAAGTCATCAAAAATATTATATTTTAATTATTTAAATCAAAATGTAAAAGTTAAAATATAGATTCATTACACACGGAGCGATATCCTGTTTAATTTAGGTGATTATGTCTTACAGCTAACGAAAACCCAACATTCACTTTCTCCGAAAAATTAAATATTTCATAAAACCAGACATTAAAATGTTGATTTCTTAAAAGTGAGGCCGACACAATCATTAAGACAACTGCTGACTCGACAGTTGTCCAGCAGACAGAGGGTCATTGCTAAGGATGTTAATAGAAGGTTGAGTGGAAGGTAAAAGTGTAATAGATAAATAAACACAGACCAGGACTCCTAAAAACATCAACACTGATTCATTGAATCACAGTTGGAAATTTCTTAAAACCTTAATTTCATTTGGGGAAAACAAAAAAAAACTAACTAATCAAGTCAGTCTTTTTGGTCTAAATGCCGAATAAAGCACTTAAATGCCCATTTTTGCGTTTTAACAAAATAAAAGCAATCAACAAGTCTTTTTAGGAATCAACAGTCACAAAGAAATAATCCAGGTTCAAGTATTTAAGGTTCTGATTAAAGAACAGGAAAAGTTATTTTGAAATCCACAATTAAGAGTCATTTTTCTTCAATTAACTGGGAGTTAAAATGATTGTGTGGAGCCATCAGGGGACCCACAGAACGCAGATATGGATTAATTATTTTAATGCCTTAGTGATTAGTCCTAAAAATATTGACAGATTAGTCGACTAAAATAATAATTATTCAAAGTTTTGAAAAGTAAATTGTTATCCCACCCATTTGTTTCATTCGATCGCAAAAGTACTCACGCCATCATCAGATTAAGTCGATACCAACTACCAGGTTGCCATGAGGAGAATAAACAGCCACTATTTATTCAAAGGTGTTAAACACCTGCAAATCTAAGTAAAATAAATATTTTTCTGAAGCTCTCTAACTCTTCTGCTGGTTATCCTGCAGCAGTTCCCTCCGAAGCAAACAAAGACCAAAAGGTGACGAGAAGCGCCATTACTGTTGTTGCTGCACCATCTGATAGAACATCCTTGCATAAATTTTGCATCCCACTCAGCTATGGTTATTGTTTTGTTTTTTCTAACTGTTTAGCAAGACAAATCGGCAAACGTTTGACCCGGTGTGTGCTGTGCCAGCAGCATGTGTTGAAATAAAATGAGAGGAGATCTGACTTTTGCAGATAACAATATAGAACAATTGCATTTATTAAAAAGACCACAAAAAGGAAATATGGGTTTAAGAAAAAAACATCCCCTCAATGACATGTCTTACTAAAGACTATAATTGGCTTTTATGAAAATGTAAAAACCATAGCAACTGCTCAGAAGATACATGCAAACAGAAGAAATGATGATCATGGTGCTTACAGAATGCAAAGTACTTTACTAAGATGTAGCTTAGATTGGTTTCTGTACCCATATTATCCTTACAGATAACATATGGTGTCATCTGCAACACACTAGTCCTCATAGAATCAACATTCTTTGTTACATACATGGCAAACTTGAATAAAATGGTTTACACTTGACCTTTGATGAAGGGATGTCTATTTATCTGGGACTGAGAGCCAGTACTGAAAAAGACCTTGTTTATTACTGCATGTAAACAAATGTCGCTGGTGAGTCTATCGAGTCTTAAAAGACCCATACAAAAACGTCAACACATTTCACTGGCTTACCCTCCATTTACACGTCGTCCGTCTCTGCTCCACCACGCTACCAACATATAGTCAATGAGAGCATTTATATTGGGCGGTAAAGGGCCATCCGGCAAAATTTGACCTGATTCCATTTTTGCAAGATCTTAGTCTACACAGATTACACCAACAGGACACCTAACAAGCACAACATCCACATTTTCTAAATAATTCACTGAAGATGGAGTAGATATCCTTAAAGGCCTTGCTATTTTAATAAATATATACGCGTATTTTTACATATGTGCATATTGGCAGTTGTATCCATTAGATCTACAACTGGGCTATACACATTAACTTAGGTTATCAAAACCTCATTAAATGCAACAAAAGAAGCAAGAAATAAAGTTCGTCTCTTCTCGGTGTACACACCCATTGTAAAACAAAAATATGTGGATGCAAAAAAAGTAAGTGAAGCAGTTTAAACTGTTTTAACTTCCACAGAATGAGTTGCTTTGGTCTGACTTCCACATTTATCACTGGTTTTTATTGTGCGGTCTGCGCATGCTTCCAGGAGCACCTCTTGGCTTCACAGCAAAGCGAGTGGAGCCGAGCACTTCCAACAGTGAGTGTGAGAGAGCGAGACTTTCAGTGGAAACCAGGAAGGCTGAAGTACAGCTGAGTTGCTCTGTTGAATCCTTTTTTAGCTTTCCATCTCAGTTTGTTGTGGGACATGATGGTTTCAGAAATGATGGCAGCCTTTTGAATGACACAGAGTTAAAAGGTATGGATTTAACTCTTCTAGGGAATGAACACAGAGACTGGTGTTTTATTGCCGCTAGCCGCACTAATCTCTTACATCAGATGCCCAAGACGATTTAAAATGTCAACTCCGTAGTCATACTGCCATTGTTTTGAAATTGTTAAGCCCAGTTTCACAGCGACTTCTCTCTCATGCAGCTGCCTGATGTCACTTCTGGTCCTAGGATATGATTAATAGATGACTACTTATTGCAAGAAGGCCGGAAGAAACATATTTAGAATAATGTTCCAATATCTTTTTATATTACAGCACTTAAAGAAAAATCGGCACTGGCTAAATCCGGTACTATCCAAATTTGTGATTGGTGCATCACTAGTTCAAACAGCCATTGGAACTGGCTTTGGACAGCAGGTACGACATAATGTCCTTTCCTAAAGCTGTTTTGCTGTTTTACGCACATCTAAACATGAGGAAATAAAGCAGATTTTGTGGAACATCAAGTCCTATCAGATGTTTGAAGTACATTGGTGCTTTTAGTATGCTCCCTGACTGATATGTGCCCCCCCATGTTTAATGGCATTTGGTAAGCATCTGTGCCATAGGCTATAACTTGTGACTGAAATCTGGCATGCCAACAGACTTATTTTTGTGAAGGTAAATTAAATGGACAGAAGATAAGAACAGAGGAAAAATAAATGCGCGTCACGCTCCTGGTTGACTGCCGCCGCTGTGGAGACGTTACCACTCTGGCATTTTTTTGTGTAAGCTGCTCTGACAGGTCTTGAAGAAGATATTCCCTGCTCAATCCTGCACCCCTCCCCTTTCGCCTTTTCCTCCTCCTCCTACACAACGCCGTGTCACAGGATTAGCTTTCATTAGAGGAGGCGCTGTAATCAGCTTTGGAGCATGGCAGAGACGGAACAATGAACGAGGCTGAAAGGCTCAGGAAGACGAAGTACTACAGCTCCGTGTTCAGCTGTGTGCAGGCTGTTAGTAACCTGCCGTATACACAGTGTCATTGCAGCTTATCTGGGTGTTCCCCGTCCCTTGCCTTAAAGATCGCATTAACGACAAGCAAAGCAAATAGAGTCACTGCAAAATGTTAATTACTTTATTTGTCTTTCAGGGTCCTCATACTACCAGCTAGGTAATCTTATCCAAGGGCAGAGGTTTTTAGTTCAGCATTTAACATTAACATCATGTTTCATGGCGGTCTGTGGACGACAGGAAAGAACAGTGAGAACTGCATCTGTGACACCTGGCAACATAAATATGCAGCATTGTATGAGAGTGATCATTTGAGGTAATTATGATCAGATCCACACAGTTCTCATATTTTTCTTCCTTTCACAAATTTAAAAGGTTTTAAATAAGTGTATTAGTTATGCTGTTTTCTACAGTGAATATGTCCTCTCTGTCTTCTGCAATAACAAAACTATAGCTTTCTTTTATTTTGTAATATTAATACATTAAAAACAGATTTACTTCTTTAAATTTTTAGTATGAGATCATTATTTATACCACACAAGAGCCAGAATCCTACAAATGTGCTGATTTAAAAAACAAGATCAACTAGCAGGGCCATATTAGTAATAGGTAATCAACATGTTTCCCCCATGCATGCGTGGGTTCTCTCCGGGTACTCCGGCTTCCTCCCACATGCCAAAAACATGACTGTTCGGTTAATTGGTCTCTAAACTGGTATGAGTGGGTGTGTGCATGGTTGATTGTCCTGTGTTGCCCTGTGATGGACTGGCGACCTGTCCAGGGTGTTCCCCGCCTCTCGCCAGTAGGCCACTGGTGCCGTTCTCCAGTGCGACCCAGTATGGAAGAAGCGGGTAAAGAAAATGGATGGATAGAGTTAATCAGCAATCCATTGTTTTTGATATTTTTTGCATCAACCTGTAAGTTTTGTTAAGAAAAGGAAACATCAGGATTTAATCACAGAAAAAAAAAAAAACACTTTAAAGTAGCGATTCTTCAAATTTAGCCAATTAAATCTTTATTGTTTATGATTAGTGATCAGCGTCAAAAATAAGATATTTTTCCTGGTCCACTAAATGCATCAAAACTGAAAACTCCCATTATTTTCCTGCCTATAAACACGCTCTTTAAAGCACTTTGTTTTGAGTTGAGTTGAGTTGAGTTAATAAAGTTTAGGGTCATATGCTTTGATGTATAAATGGGGGTAATCTTGTAAGCAGGGATGTCCGGATTTGACCCAAAGCACCGGGTCAGGGTCCCAATCACGGCATTACAATGACTGGTTTCGGAGTCTGTGACTAAACTTGGCTACCGATCCCTGTTGTTGGTTTACTGTGTGTGATTTTTAGGTGCAGGGTTTCTTTAATCGATCCTTACAGTATACGGGTTTTTCACCCTTTACAGTCACATAGGTTTGGAATAAGCAGTGATTTTAATAAAGTATCAGACTGGGACTCAGTGCCGGTCGATGCCTATTCTGACATTGCTCCAATTAGGTATTGTCAACTGCTGTTACATTTGACTAACAGCAACGAAGTCTAAAACAAAGTTTATACAAATGAATTTGTTGCATGAAAAAAAAAACGCCAGGAAATGTCTGATCAATACATTTCCAACACATAGAGTGTAATTATTTAGATTTTCTGAAACTATTCATTTCAAAACAAGCTATTTGTAATAGTTTTACACACAACGTGACATGCTAAAGCTGTATAAGTATGGGGGTTCACCACATGTGTAGCAAATGACTGGAATGACCCGCTTGGTCGGGGACGGGGAGATCTGGCACTCAGAAATCCTCCTGCCCCACTTACAGAGCAGTTGCTGTTAATCAGGGTTTTCTTTTGTTTCAAAACAAAGACACAATAAAGATGAAGTTAACAATTTAAACTATCTCTAGCATAGTATATAGCCAATTAGCACTGTTAGCATCCATGCCAATAATCATCAGTTTCAGTGTGTATTACCTAACGACTGTAAATCCTTACTTTAAATCTAGGATTGCCAACATTTTCAGACAGAGGTTGCAGGTTTAAAAGAACAAAGCAGAGCAACATGACTACAGTACCTTTAGCCTTCCTGTTACCTCCTGTAAGTCTCGCTCTCTGTTTATAAGTGCCAGCCAGACATACCTCAGTAGAAAATACAGTTCCCATTTTAACACCTTCCACCTTTTATGTTTCACCTGATTCACAAAAAAAGGTTCTACTTAAGTCTCCCTCCCTCAACAGCATCTTCCACACTGACGAGTGTAACTAGCATGACCCGGTGGCGCTTACATATGGCGAGTTCATTGATCAGAAGTAGATCAGATCTTTAAGTTTCTGACCGGCAGGCTGGTTCCGGCTGAAAACTGTCCGATCCCAGTCACCAGCTGTTTTCCAGATATAACAAAAATCTTTATTTTTTTGATGGTCAATTAAGTGAAGTCAGAAGTTTGCTGGTCATAGATTTGAAAATTTTAAATGGCTGAAAAAAAGCAATCAGTGCAACTTTAAATATTACCACAAACTGGTTCTGAATAAAATGCAGAGGCTCTGTATATCAAAATCCATCAGATCATCTAAATACAATTTTATACATAAATCTTATTAAACAATCTAACAATATTCAAGGGATGAAAGGTGGCTCAGCTGGCACCATGTGGAGAGACTATAGTCCTGAAAGAGGTTGTCCTGGGTTCGATTCCTAATCTAGGGCCATTTGCAACAATTAGGGTGTGGGAATTTTTCCCTCTACACCCTCTATCCTGTCAAATTACTATTCAATAAAGGCCAATAGTGCCAAAAACCTAAAAACTGGTCCAGTGTAAGACCTCTGACATCCAGTCTTTGATATGTGCCATATTTACACTGAGCTTCAAAGCCACGACTCCAGTAGTTCCCCAGCTGGTTAAACAGAAAGATCACACTACTGAAGAATGGCTGGTGGCCAAGTCTGGATTCAACTACGGCCCAAAATCCAGCCTTGTACTGTACAGAACCACCTTTGTATGGGGCTTCAACCACTCTCAATCATGCTGTCAACTGGCGCTTGTGTTAGGAAGGACTGACGACACAAGTCTATCGAGAACATATGTCCCCAATAACCCTGGAGAGCTCTGCAAGAGCACCAGCAGCTATTGCACAAAGCCTTCGTCTTGTTGGTGGTTTGTTCTGTGTGTGTGCGCTGACATGCAGTCAGGTGGCTGGACATGACACAGATCCACGGCGTGCAGTTCAGCTGGGGTAAGGGCTGCAGTGACAGGCAGAAATCTGACTTCAAAAGCATGTGAAACTAAATACCATAATGATAACATGTCAGGCAAGTCAAAATATAATTCTGCATCCAAACAGAATTAAAGCAGGCAGCTTGACAGGAACATCTGCAGAAACGCTTTGAAATGTTTGTCGGCTGTTAGCTCAAAAAAAAAAAAAAACACTAGATTTTGCACCCGGTTTTGTTTTTTGAAGCTGCTGCTAAATATATTTTCATCTGCCCCGCTGCTTGCTGTAGTAAAACCATCTAGAGTCATACTGAAGTAGCATTTCCAGCCCTCTTTTAAATATTTAAAACCTCAGATCTCATACAGCATGTAGGCCTCAGGGGAGAGCAATGAAAATAAAATTCAGCTTGTAGAAAATATTTGCTCCAGGTGTTTTGACAAAATATGGAAATATTATAAGACGTTTAACAAAATGACGTGTTAGATTTACATCCATCCATCGTATGGGCTGGTGCCTATCTCCAGAGGTCGAGAGGTGGGATACACCCTGGATGGACAGGTCTGTAGGAGGAAGCTGACGCACCCGGAGATAACCTAAGCATCCATGGGGAGAACGTGGAAACTCCATGCAGAAAGACCCCATGCCGGGAGTCAATCCCAGCACCCTCTAGCTGCAACAGTGCTACCAACTGCACCACCGTGCAGCCCCAGTTAGATTTACAGTGTCGTGCAAAGATATTCACACCCCGAGTAGCTGCAGGGATCCACAGCTCAGGTGGGAGAATCCATTGATAATCATGCACTACTCAAATCTTCCCTTTACGGAAGAGCGGTAAAAACAAAGCCTTTGTGTGTGCCAAGGTGGGGGCGGCATCATCCTGTGGGAATGCTCTGGTATATCACGGACAAGGTATCTTGTCAGAGTCGACAGAAAAAGGGATGGAGCTAAATACAGGGCAATGCTGGAAGAAAACCTGCTAAGAATATGAGACTGGGGTGCATATTCAGCTTCCATCAGTCTAGCTGATTTCTCATCAGTCCAGCTGATGGAAACTAATGTTCACACATGCTTTCCATGCAAACTGAATGAGATTGAACCATTTTGTGAAAAACTGTCAAAATGTTAATTTCTAGGTTTGCGAAACCAGTAAAGGCATAACTCAAAACAATTTCAGCTGTATCTGCAGCTGTACCTGCAAGTAATTATTGTTTATAAAACAAAATTTGAGAAAAATGTATAATTTTTCTCCCATTTCCTAATTATGCACAAGTCTGTGTTGTTCTACAAGATTAAATCCCAATAAAATACATTAAAATTTGTGGTTTCAACATGACAAAAGTTTAGGAAGTTCAAGGAGAATGAAAATTCCAGCAAGGCACTGTATACCATCCATCATAACATACAAGATTTTTGACATTGTGACCTTGAAGTCGACATTGTGGAAATGGCTGCTTTGTTTACAGTTCAAAGTAAGTCATGAACTAAGTGGCACTGATTAGAAATCCCCTTTTACAATACGGATATAGATAAGGAGAAAAACGCTGTCCCGTTCCAGAAGCTCCAAGTGATTTCAGTGTTTTCTGTAGTCATTCACAGCTTGCTTCTGAGATAATATGCCTGAACAGGCGTGATCGCACCTCCCAAGAAGGGCTACTTGGCAGTCGCGATGTTGGCATTTCTAGAATGCAACTACTAGACACATACAGAAGGGTTGAGGCCAGTCTATATTTGCACCAGCGCTCGGTAAACGGAGCACAACGGACCTGAGGTCGACCCAAATGAAACACAGTATAAACTGTGTACAACACTCCTTATAACTAATCAACCCACCCACACCGACTGGTCCTGGCTTGGAAGATTTACCTGCTGCACTAAAAAATGTACAGAGTGCTGCCGACTATCACAGCGATCTGTGGACTGGGGCAAACCCTCCCGACCGTACAGGAATAGCCACATCACATGGATGAAAAGGCATTCCTGCATGAAGTGACAAAAAAACGGGGCTGGGTCAGAGGCTGCAAATAAAATAAGGCATGTTTTCTACAGAATAACCTGATATGAGTCTTAATGACCAAGATGCAAACGCTCAGGCAGAGTGGTGCGGGACATTGTGGTAATAAAAAAAGAAAGAAAGGTGAGGTAATTGTAATTGACATCATCATTTATGGGCAATAATATCGCAAGTTCTGCTTTTCCAATCGTGCAGCCCTCCTTATAAAGTACTGACCGTCTGATAGCAATTCCACTTTAAGGACTATATTATAAAATGATGTCAGAACAATGGGTTTTTTTTCCCCAAACGTCACAGAGTGAGAAAGCAATCTTACTCTTTTAAAACAAAGGTAAAAAGATTACAATGATATTTTGAACGGCCTTCCCAAAAGACGACATTGAAAACTGAAAAGGATAAAACAGAGCGACTTTGCCGTACTGTTTTCACGCTTCCTGTTATCAGCTCAGAGTCTTGCTCTCTCTAGCAGCCCGAATGAACTACAGACATGTCTCGGCATGTCATAGAAAATGCAGTTTTCTTTTATTAAACTTCTTACATATCCAGGCTTCCAAACGCTTCACTTATACTGAAAATAATAAGCTTAAGAGTCCTCTACTCACAGTAACAACATCTACCCAGAAGAGTGTTCTTGGCAGAGAAACACAATTGGCCTTAGGTATGGTGCTTTTACTGAATAGAAAAAGATTGGATAGGATTTTGAGGCGCTTGTGACCTTTATGCAAAATATAAAGACAGAAAATGGGAACAGAGAAAAGGGGGGAAGACTTGAAATAAAGGTCCCACGATCAGGAATCAAAGCCCGGACAGCGGCAATGAGGACCGAATATGTGGTTCTTGCTCTACGTCTACACAACTTCCCAGCCACAAAGATCAGATTGTTTAGTTTCTGACTGTCCAGTAACTCGGCATGGAACACCTGAAAAACATCCGTTTCCAGTCATCAGCTGATTTTGCTGTACATCTCTTGTAATAAGTAGTCTGAGTTTGCAGCTTTGGCCCAGTGACTGTAGCTCTGCAGAGGACAGGTGGCGAGGCAGTGGGATGGCGCAGTCAGCCGCCTCCTCCCACCTCTTGCCAGGACAACAAGGCCCCAAAGAGCTCTCTTCCCCTTCCCCACACCCATCTCTAAAGCACAGCTCTGTTTCTGGGCCATGACTGCGGGGGTGTGGTTGGTTTTCGTGCCAGCAGGAGTACCCGGCTGCCAAGACAGAAAAGCAAAAACAACACAAGAGAAAGGGAGGGCAACAAAGGAATTGCTTCTCAACAGACCAAAGGAATTCTGAGTCAGCATGAACCTCAAACACATTTCTCATCTCACCCCCCCACACCCTGCCCTCGTTCCACAGATGAGATCAGTACCACAGGAGCAACCCACAAACCCCCTGGAGTAGCCTTTATCGTGCAACCTTTCAGGGCTAGAAGCGACTGTTAAGTAAATCATCAGTCTCTGCTGCAAGCCAGACCTCCATATTGCAGAGAAAGCACTCTCAAAATTTACAAGCGGAGTATAATGCTGAAGACACCATCTGTCCAGGCTTTCCTAGCAGCCGTGAGATTAAAGGCAGTTAAGGCATCACACTCGAAAGCCTTCTCCACGGCCGGCATCGCAACAGATACCACAGCCTTTAAAAGACTCTGGGAAGCATTTGACTGTGTGGGTCGAGCAGCCGAGGGGCATGCCCTGATCCCTTAACGGCAAGGGGTCTTGCGTTGTTGAGGACAGGTCAGTGAGTAAGCTCAGTCCACTTGACAGCTTGGCTGCCTGAGGGAAATCTCGACTCTTTTCAACTGCACTTCATTGGCTGATCAAGCAAATCTTGGAGACCAGAGATGCGATTAGTCAGTATTCCCAAATTCTTTAGCTGCATTCCTACAGCGTGTGTTGCATAAGGAAGCCACCCGGCTACGAATATGCTAAATAACTGCACTGTTCGCATCTAGTAATGACAAAACACACTTGCATATAAAACATTTGGGTGTTTAAGTTATCTAGCTCTCATAACAACCACACTATATTTACTTTTACCAAATGTAAACAGGCTTTTTAAAGACATATAGTGCTGTAGAACTGCCCAGCTCGGTGCTGCATACACCATCTGTTAAGCTGCCCTTTCAACTGCTGGCTAAAAAGCACACAAAACTCAACAAATGTTTAATGCAGCTATTCCCACATCCCTACTTCCATGGGGTGTTTCAGATTAAATATAGCTGTGAACTGGGTCCAGGGTACAGAAATAAGGAACCGATTTTAGTCTTCAAACAGCTCTCAAAGCTCCGGCCTGAAATGACTTAGGCAATCTGCTGAGCCGACCAGCTGATTTGTACCTCGATTTGGACGTCCTCAAGGTTCTTCACATTCCTCCAGAGACAGGAGGGGGTTCAGATTACGTTCTATACAGGGAGATGTGGTATAACAACATGGCTCAGGCGAGAAAGTGCTCAAAGGAGAGAGTAAAGAAACACTAAATGAATGACACCGAGGGGCACAGACGAAGGACTTCAGCTGTGGTTAGAAAAAAAGGGAGGAAAAAGGTTTTAAAAAATATGTAAAGACAGAAGCAGGAGCAGCTGAAATACTGGCACAGAAAACTTTTGAGTCAGTGAGAAAAAAAAATGGTCTGGTACAGTATGTCTCCACTTTAGGCTGACAGAGGTAAGTGTCGAGCCTCGGTAGAGCCTGTCAAAGACATTGCTCCCCTAAGTACCCTTCAGACTGTCTGACATGGATGGAGAAAAACAAAAACTGCAGTAACTGAGCAGCACTTTCTCTGCGAGTAGACCACCAGTTCGAGTTTGAATGATAAAGAAAAAGACAATAAAGCTGCCAGGAACATGACAGCCAACAAGATCATGCATGTAGGTATAGAGCAGGGAGGTGAATGTATTATATAAAACCTGCAATAGACTGGACAGAGAGTCAGGAGTAGAAATGCATTGTTTGATTTGGGTTCAACACATTTCTCTTTCGCTAGAAGAAGAAAACAGTCTCCTTCCTGACTTTTATGGAAATGAAAGGCGCAGGGTTATGTGACAAAGTACTAACTCAATAAGTAAACTTGCATGAGAAGATGTTACAGTTCTCTACATAAGCTGTTGCCTTTTCCAGACAGTCAGTGATACAATTTACCCGGCATGCATAAGTGCTCTTTTTAACAGAAATTTTGCTTGTAGCACTCTGCGCTGAAAGGAAGTGACGCTGCTTGGAGCAGTTTGTGAACCTTTTCTCCATTTCATACATTTAACTAGAGTGTGTTGCAAAAGAGTTTATACCCATTGAACCTTCTGATATCTTTTCAGGGCTACAACCATAAATTTCAATTTATTTTATTGGGATTTTATGTGGCAGACCAACACAAAGTAGTGCAAAATTGTGAAGTGAAAGGAAAATAATACACGGTTTTAAGAAAAACATCTTTCAAAAATATATCTAAAAAGTGGGATATGCAATTGTATTCAGCTCTCTGCGCTCATACACCCTTAAAGAAAGCCAATGCAAACAATTACCTGTTCTATGATGCCCTCAGGGGTTTGATGGTGGACATTTTTGAACAAATATAATAAAAACCCACCTTCCCCACATTAAAACACGGCGGTGGTTGCATCATGCTGTGTGGAAGCTTTTCATCTCAGAGACCGGGAAGCTGGCCAGAGATGATGAGAAGATGGGTGGAGCTAAATACAGGACAATACTGGAAAAAAAACGTTAGCGGATGAAGTAGACTTGAGGCTGGGGCGGAGGTTCACCTTCCAGCAGGAAAACAACCCTTAACATACTACCAGAGCTACAATGCGATGGTTTAAATCAGGGGTGTCAACCTCCAAATTCTTGAGGGATGCTGTCCTGCAAAGAGATGATTCCCTGGTCCAATACATGTCAAACAAATGAATGAAGTACCTTCTAAGCATGCAGTCAAGTTCCACAAAGTCCTGCTAATGACCTAAGCTAATGACCAGAGACACATCTAAAAGTTGCAGGACACCAAACCTCGAGGACAGGAGTTTAACTCCCCTGGTTAACATTATGTGTTAGAATGGCTCAGTCAAAGTCCAGACATAAATCCAGATGAGTATACTTATGCAAGCCATGAAAAGAAAAAAGAAAAAGATATTGCCAGGCGCTCTGCATCCTAGCTGACCAAGTTTTACATATTTTGTGAAGAATGGGCAAAACTTTTTAGTCTCCAGATGGGCAAAGCTGGTAGAGACATACTGCAAAACACTTCAGAGATTAGTTGTAAATTAGTTTTTTATTGGTCTGATGCAATATTCTAATCTTAAATGCCTTGTTTTCATTAGCTATAAGCGAGAAATCATAATTAACAGAAATACCAGCTTTAAACATCAATCTGTTTGTAAATAGTCTATATGATGTGTTTTACTTAGTGAACTGAGTTACTGAAATAAATGAACTTTTTAATAATATTCTAATTTATTGAATATGACTGCATGTAGTAGTGTTGTAAACACCCCTTGAAGTTGTTTTCCCAGGCCTTTTTAGGTGAAACACAGCTGTCTGTTGAGACATAACCTCCCCTTTAAAAAAAACCTATCTCTCACTAAGAATACTACAGCTATCCATTTTTTACTTATATTTATATATAATGTTTAATACATGCCTACTTCAAACTAAACGTTTTGATCAAGCCTAGCGGGATACTTGTTGTGCCATGACGCTGGCAGAAAATGACTGAGGGATAACTAGTGAAAGAGGGACTTCTAACTTTCCTTAACACATAAAAATGACTTAAAGGTGAATATGCATGAACAGTTTCTTCCAAAATGATCACCCCTTTGAAATGTTCCCATTTTGTCCTGTTACAGACAGGAACTCTTGGGATGTGTGTCTACCAGTGTTGCAGATCTAGAAGTTTTTGCTCATTCTTCTTTGTAAAATAGCTCAGCTTCAGACAGATTGGATAGAGAGCATCTGTGAACAGCAGTTTTCAGGTCTCACCACAGATTCTCAGTTGGATTTAGGTCTGGGCTTTGACTGGGCCATTCTAACACATGAATATATTATGATCTAAACCATCTAATTGTAGTTCTAGGGTTGTTGTCCTGCTAGAAAGTGAACCTCCACCCAAGTCTCCAGTCCTTTGAGGCATCTAACAAGTTTTCTTCCAAGATTGCCCTGTATTTAGCCCATGCAAATTTTCTTCTGAAGAAAGCAGTCCCACAGCATGATTCTGCCACCACCATGTTTAATTGAGGGGATGGGAATTCTCATATAACCAGAACACCCTCTCACTTGTTTGCTGTGTCTCCGACATGGCTTGTGGCAAACTGCAAAGACAGTTTCTTCCAGCTTTCTTTCAGCAATGGCTTTCTTCTCGCCACTCTTCCATAATGGCCAGATTTTCCCACCTGAGATGTGTATATATTTGCAGCTCCTCCAAAGTTATCATGCTTCTCTGATTAATGCTTTCCTTCGCTACCCTTCCAGGTTAGAGGGACGGCCACATTTTGGTAGGTTTGCAGATGTGCCATTCTCTTTACGTTTTCAGATGATGCATTGGCCAAAGCTCTGCGAGATGTTCAAAGCTTGGCATATTGTTTTATGGCATAATCCTGCTTTGAACGTTTCTTCAACGTTATTCTTTGATGCTGTTTGTTTACTAATGTTCTCCAACATACTTTCAGAGGCCTTTGCAGAACAGTTGGATTCATGCTGAGATAAAGTACCCAAACACGGACTCTGGTTAGATGACTTCTGGAGGCAATTAGTTGAACTAAATGTTATATACCTCCATTTGTAAACAAGTGTTGAAAACCATGCATTATTTCCTTCAACTTTACATACTTTCTGTTTGTAATCAATGATGCAACTGGCGTTAACCGCCTGGTCCATTTTCCAACAAAATGTTGCAGTAGGATGTACTCTTAGCAGTCCATCAGGATGTGGGATGACATTAAAGCTCAGCCGATTGGTCACTGTAATGTATGGCTTCACGTCGATGAATCAATCCGAGCCAAAGGACACAAACCCATCTCTGATCTGGCTAACAGAGACACACTGTAGGCTCAGATTGATGACTCTGAACCTTGGCTCATCGATTGTGGGGGGCCACCATTTCAGAAAGCAAACTACTTTCAGAATTTAAATATAAATATCCCAATTATCCTCTCAGGAAAAACTCAGGAGACAAATTTAATGGAAGTCTACCCCAGACGCACGCACACAGAACCCCACAGTCATAACCCTGACTGTGGCCGGCCTCCGTGGAGTGCTCCGGGTGAGTCGCACTCTCTCTCCTCTTCACACAGGAGGGAGAGGAGTCCCATCATCGGCTGCAAGGCAAACATTAACGCCTGTTTGCACCTCTCTGTTTTAGTCAAAGCCACAAAAATGCGACCTAATATAGCCATAAATTGTCTTTTATACATCCACGTGGACAGCAAACATCCAGGACTGTCAGTTCTGATCACACAAACTCCAATCTCACAAAGCAACATCCTGTCAGGTCAATTATAGACCGTCCAATGATAGCTTTTTCCCTCCGGTGGTAAACTAAGATAACCAGTCACTAAATTTACCACCAAATACAATACGGGGGTCAATTTTCAGCCAGGTGGGCTATAATTAACACATGTGAACGTGTGCAAATAAACCTTGGGAACTCGGCTTACCCCCAGCTGTATTTGTATAGATGAAGTTTCTCTCTCTGGCGGCCGCATGCCGGCTATTTTAGCCGCTCTACTGACAACACCTGAAAGAAAACTCTACCAGAAATATAATTTCACTCACCGGGATAAACGGTGAACTCACACAGGAAAACCTCATGCCACATAATCTGCTTATTTACCCATCTGTTGAAAGGACTTACTCCAATTAAGCTTGTTTATTTAAAGCAATAAATATAATCTGCAGTGATAAAAGGCTCCACGAGGAGCCTGAGAATAGCGTTTGCCTTTCAAAGCAGAGTGGGACAATGAGTTAAAATGCTGTGTGACTAAAGAGGAGTATCCAACACACAGGAAGTGGTAAAGCACTCCCGTTATCATCAGGGTTAATTATAAATGCAAAAAACACTTCAAGATGCGATCATAAAAACTGTGAATTGCTCTATTAAATAAAAGGAATCCCAATAAATCTGACTGATTGGTTGCATTGAAGTTTATATACCAATGCTTTCCATTGTAGTCAAGTATCAGATTTTAAAAGTTTGCAATTCAGTACTTTAAAGCAGACTGGAAGCAAAACAAGAAATAACTTCTGTGCTGGACATCTGCGGTGGGGAGAAAATGAAGAGAGAGAGCTACACTTCCGGAATTACTTTCATCTCTGGGGAGATCAGGGATATTAAATCATATCTGGGAAGATGCCAGTCATCTGAAGGCTGAGAAAGGAAACAGCTGATGAATCAGATCATTCCAAGTCAGGCCCAGCTCGGGAAAGTTGTTTCTGACCCGCTTCATCAGGTCTTTATTTATTTATTTATTTTTTTTGCTTGTTAGAGCAGTTTAGACAATAATGTGCCATTAATTTCGTCATACATTTCTTCTAGAAAACATTTCTATCTAGTTGCTGAGATAAACCAACACAAAATGAATGAAAAGAAAAGAAGCAGCCAAAGTCCAAGGAAAAACTGAAAAAAAGTGTTTTTAGAAAGCCTGGAAAACCATACCTTAAATACCACTAAAAGACCATTACCATAAAAAAAACCATTAAAAGTTTACACAATGCTGGTCAAAACAGCTTTAATACGGCTTTCTTTAGAATTTAAATGTGTTAAAAAACATATGAGCTAAAAGGGAGGGAAGCAAAGAAACGCTAAGAGGCTCAAATTGCTGAGGGTAGACTGAATGCACATTATTGTAGTGCGGTCTCAGGTCTCAAGTGTTTGCAGAATTGCAAACCAATTCAACTTTGCATTGCTGTAAAGAGTTATTGCAGCAAACAACAGGAAAGCCGCTACACAAGACATTCGATATGAGTCACTGAGTCAAACACCGTGGATCTGTCCCTGGATGATGTCCAAATGGATTTTAAAGACTACAGCTCATCTGTTGCCAGAAACAACTTTGGGGAGGGCTGCATGTCTGAATGCACATTGCCAATGCTGCCATGTTGGCTGATCATGCTCCAGAGCGATGTGCCAAAGCCAAACTCCCGCCAAAACAAACCTACAGTGGAAAGCAAAGCTATGCCCTGAAGACAACTGGGACTTCTCTGTGAGATCCTGTTACAGGGACTGCCTGGCTTTATCAAACAGGCTCAGAAGAGAGAAAAAAAAGTAAGTAACGAGTGTGCCACATTGCATGAGATGAGAAAATCAGGACTTATTGGCGTTAATGTGCAGGATTTGTTCCAGTACACTCGTTTAGAAGATAATTTGCTCCCATTTCTGTCCATTTTTAAAGTTAGCCCTTCATAAAACATGTCAAGGTTTCACAACTGCTCAAAAGTTGTATTTTGAAAAGGAAAATCGAAACTGTATTGTCATATGAGCAGCAATACATGCATATTCAGAGGTCATGTCAACAGACATTTACCAGCAGATACTGTACATTACTCTGATGCACAGCCATCTTTTCCTGTGCAGTGGCTTTTCTCAGCCTACTAATCCACCATTTATAGGCAGCCCGCAAACAGCCTTACTCATTTTGCCCATATTTAAATACAAACACCCGCCTGGCACGATGCAGAAGTGTGTCTCAGTTTGCGCCTGGTTCACAGCAGCGTGCATGGGCCTTTCCCAATCAGCTCGGGGATTTAGAAAGGGGGAATGTCCCTTTTACTTCTTACAGTGTTGCAAGATGCATGTTTCCAACGAACATGAGTTAAATAAATTTCAGCCTACAAGTAATATGCGAACTAATGCCCTTTTGTTGATAATCAAGCTTATCATAGAAAAGTAGAAATGATCGCATCTACATTATTACAATTTTCTTTTTCAAGACATTTTTCAAGGATTGGCTAAAATCTCTCTTGGCAGGTCACAGCTTTACATAAAATGGACTTCAGAAACCGACCAAAAAAAGTAAATGAATCAAACGGATGCACAAATGTAGCTTAAACTCTGATTAAAACACTTTTCTAGTTTCTGATTTCCCCAGAAATCAGCTTTCTTAAACATCTTGAAGTGACCCATGCATGGCCGAATGTTTGTGTGAACACGACTGAAACACAAACTCCAGTGTTCTCGCAGCCTGTTGGCGCTCGGCTTTCTCTCTCTCTTAGTGGGAGCGGAAGGGCCTACTCCACAAGCCGAACTAGCAACCTTTCTGCTCCCAGTTCACGGTGTCATCCTCTCCTATACCATTCGCTGCAAGCTGCTAAATGTGCAGCAGACACTATATCGATTAATTTGGGTGACCCACTCTAAAGAGCTATCTAATGATACACAACTGCCGCCTCTGCTCCAAATGGCTTCTGTTCCCAACTGTGTGCTCCCGTCTGCCATATGAACTGGGAAATACTGAGGGTTTGTTTGTACACAGGATGCTTTTCATGAAATATGAGAGCAGAGTACTATGATCTACACAGTCATACATGGCCACTGTCGGTACAAGCAATCACGAGGGTAATTTTTCTGTTTTGCCCAAAGCAAACAAAGAAAATAAGCTCCATGTGGTGCTCATAAGGAATCTTAATGAACAGACAATAGTACAAAGCAACATTAAAAAGATGTTTCCATCAGCACATAGTATAAGCTACAAAACCGCAGCTTGTAACTATATAATAAGTAAATCAACAGTATGATCTTTAAGGCTTGAAAATGCTTCCAATTGTACTTAGCAACGATCAAAAACGAACCAGTGTAGGTAAACAGTTGTACTCCACTCCTGTTCTTTCATCAACACCCAACATCTATTTGTTCACATGAATTAGCAAAAGCAGAAGCTAATGCATGGAGTCAGATAACAACCTCAGAGCAGAGCTGCCTTTATCCCCCTATATAGATCTTAATCTGTCCAAATCCACTGCTTTCTCTGTGCCCCAAATCCACAACAGAGTCTAATTCCTCTTTAATCTAATGAGTGGTAAAGGTGCACTTACCGGGGAACATAATACAACAGAGCGCCCTATCTCAGAAGATCATAACGGAGGTAGCAGCTCAGGTCTTAACTCCTGCACTACTGTGCAATAAAGAACAGGAGAAAGTAAGTGACAGCAGTGCAGCAAGCAGATACTTGCAGGCCTGGTGCTAAACGCTACAAAGCATTCATACTGTTGAAATCCTACCGGTGTTAATACTTTTGTGTTTTTTGCTCTTTAACTACTACTGCTATTTCAACCACTCAAATATCAGAACTTTCTGCTCTTTGCGACTTCTGCTATTTATAACTTTTATACTTGTATTTTCTACAATTATTTCTGTAAAAGTGAATGAGGGAAACTTTTAAATCATCCAAACATTTTATATGAAGGCTAATCGCTTCAGCTTGTTTATGCCTTTTAAATTTCATTTACAGTTTTATAAAATTACAGTTTATTTGGCATAGATTCTGATACCAATGTTAACAGTTTAACATATATGATGTTAGCAAATTAGCTCCTGCTTACTATTATGAGCTAACATGCTTACATGCAAATGTTAGCAAGTTACCTAAATTTGACATTTTGGCTATTGATGTGACATACATTTATTTAAGCAGATCAGCTAGTGTTAACTAATCTGAGCTACCATGTATATGTTAGCATATTTGTTAATTTTAGCTATTGTTAGCCAACATGCTTACATGCTAACGTATCAGGGGAGCTAAGGTTGGTATTTTAGCTACAGCTGTTGTATAGTAATTTAAATAACAGCTAATGTAAAATAACTCGAGCTAGGATGATAATTTTAGCATATTGGCTAATATTTGCTATTTGTAGCTAACATACTTTAGCAATGGTTGGTATTTTGGGTAATGCTCTTACATATTCTGTCTTTAGAACAGGAGCCAGAGTTAGGTAATATGAGCTAACATGGTAATGTTAGCATATTTGCTTATTATTACGATTGTTTGTTAGTACGTGGTAATTTAGCAGGTTAGCTAAGGCTGGTACTTCGGCTAACCAGGGCCTAATTGCTTATGTGAGCATATTAGCAGAGCGGCTCACCCATTCAGCTCATGGTTATGGAGTAAATATAATATTTCTAGTTTTACTTCACTTCTTTCACAAGTACTTTTTTGCTATTCAGACCGGTAAGATGGCTATCATCAGTAGCAACACCTGTCAGCTTCAGGAATAAAACCAACACTGATATTTGTTCACTTGAATATTCCACGTAAATTCAACATATAGGAAATCTGCAATGTACACTGGAGAAGTTTAGATAACAGAGTATGACACCACAATTAATAACACTTATCTTGCTGTTTTTTTACCCTCCTGCAAACAATTAACCTTGACTGGGAATGGTATTGACGACCAGCCATTAAAACGTCTACTTTGTTAAAGCAAATCAATTGTGTGACCAGTCACAGTGTCCGATTGAATATGCTTCCTTTGAAAACACAGGAGGAGCAACAGCTTCTTCAGTCACGCAATAGGCAAAAAAAGAATAAACATCTGCCATTTGCAAAGTGATTCTACTTAGTAACCAAACAGATCTTAGCCCACTGAAATATAATATGTAATAAATATTAACAATAAATCATATGCTTAACCATGCTTAAGCACCGACCTTTAGCTGGTCCAGAGAAAAGAACCAATTAGTCAGGCAATGAATTTGGGCTCATGGAGGCCAGGATCTATTTCAAATGTTCTGACTGTCATGCTTAAAACTACAGTTAAAAAAGTTAGTTTTTTATCTGCCAAACTTAAAGCTAAAAAGAAAATATTAAAAACTTTATATTATTAAAAAATAACATCAGCTTTCATCTTTCCACTGTTTGTTTTAATATCACCAGTCACGTAGTGGTTATAGATCAGTGCGTTTCAGAGAGCTACAGTCACAGTTGCTGTTTTCAGATGAATCTATAAACATGGTTTGCAATATTTAGAAACGCAGTCAGGTATTTCAACATTAACCAGTGTTTATAAATTCTTTTTGAAACACTGTGAGTAGCTTATATTTGCATTCTGTTAGCAATGATCGATCAGTAACACTGATCTAGAGGACCGCCCCGGGAAAGGAAGACCAAGAGTCACCTCTGCTGCGGACGATAAGTTCATCCGAGTCACCAGCCTCAGAAATCGCAGGTTAACATCAGCTCAGATTAGAGAACAGGTCAATGCCACACAGAGTTCTAGCAGCAGACACATCTCTAGAACAACTGTTAAGAGGAGACTGTGTGAATCAGGTCTTCATGTTAAAATAGCTGCTAGGAAACCACTGCTGAGGACAGGCAACAAGCAGAAGAGACTTGTTTGGGCTAAAGAACACAAGGAATGAACATTAGACCAGTGGAAATCTGTGCTTTGGTCTGATGAGTCCAAGTTTGAGATCTTTGGTTCCAACCACCGTGTCTTTGAGCAGCGCAAAAGAGGTGGGCGGATGGACTCTACATGCCTGGTTCCCACCGTGAAGCATGGAGGAGGAGGTGTGATGGTGTGGGGGTGCTTTGCTGGTGACACTGTTGGGGATTTATTCAAAATTGAAGGCATACTGAACCAGCATGGCTACCACAGCATCTTGCAGCGGCAGGCTATTCCATCCGGTTTGCGTTTAGTTGGACCATCATTTATTTTTCAACAGGACAATGACCCCAAACACACCTCCAGGCTGTGTAAGGGCTATTTGACCAGGGAGAGTGATGGGGTGCTGCGCCAGTTGACCTGGCCTCCACAGTCACCGGACCTGAACCCAGTCGAGATGGTTTGGGGTGAGCTGGACCGCAGAGTGAAGGCAAAAGGGCCAACAAGTGCTAAGCATCTCTGGGAACTCCTTCAAGACTGTTGGAAAACCATTTCAGGTGACTACCTCTTGAAGCTCATCAACAGAATGTCAAGAGTGTGCGGAGCAGTAATCAAAGCAAAAGGTGGCTACTTTGAATAACCTAGAATATAAGACATATTTTCAGTTGTTTCACACTTTTTTGTTCAGTATATAATTCCACATGTGTTAATTCATAGTTTTGATGCCTTCAGTGTGAAGCTACAATATTCATAGTCATTAAAATAAAGACAACTCTTTGAATGAGAAGGTGTGTCCAAACTTTTGGTCTGTACTGTATACAGTAGGTTTTAAAGTTTTAGGTCCTTTTACTTATTTATTGTCCACAGATGAATGTTCAGGTGTACGATAATCTATTTAAATGCCAATTTTAAGCAGTGAGCTTTGCTCTTAATTATTCAACCTGCAGACAAATCTGATTGGATGACTCATACATGTATGTATAATACATTTTGTTCATCTGTTATCTATCTTTTTCAAATAAATTAAAAGTTGTTCATGGTAACTCTTACATTAACAATCTCTCTTGTAACATCTCACGCAGTTTACTTAACAAAGCCTCATACCAGCTTGAAGTAAACATGTTGGCATGAAAATTCATGAAATATCTCCAGGTATTACGAGTATTTAGTGCTTTGAAAGGTTTGGAAATTGTTTAACAAGAAGTTGTTAAAATTTAATATAACACTTCTTGTGGTTGTTTTGCATCATCGCTAAAGTTGTTTGGGATTTCTTCGTTAGTTTTAGTCATTTGTTAAAACTAATTTATAAAATTTACTTTTATGAGAAATTTGCTGCCTGAGCACCTAGCACTGCACAACTCAGCAAAATTCTGTTAATTTTAGTCGAAATGTGGTGCATTGTGTTTACTGGGCATCCTTCTGGCTTTTTAAACCGATAGAAAAAAATACAACTAATCATATTTGGATGTACAGAAAAAAAAAATTGTTACCTTAAAAACAAAAAGATGATTCAACATTTTCATTTGCATACCTTTATTAGGAAAGTTTTTAAGCATAATCTAAATTCCTCATTAAAAATAATCAATGTCACAAATAAACAAAAGACTAGACGTGTAATTGTTATGAAATCCTTTTAAGCTACGTGGCTGCAGAGAGTTTATGGAGGCTAATGAGGTAATATTTCTCAGAGTTAGAGGAACTTCAGGAAAAACTCTTCATAACAGGAACTCTTTCATTTCTACACACTTCTGTGTTGACATCTGATAAGAACCAAAAATACTACTGTTGGCATACAAACAAGAGGCAGGTGTGCAGGTGAGGTCCTCGTGAGGAGAGGTCCCGATGATATGTGGCATTAGTTAACCTCCAGTTCTTTTAATGAGTCGGGCAGTCTAGCTGAGATCAGCGGCTGAGATCAGCGGCTGGGATCAGCGGCTGAGATCAGCGGCTGGCACTGCGCCGTGGGCACCAAACACAACCTCTCCAGCCCACGCTGGTCTGAGCATGGGGGCCCTCTTCTCAAAAAGTCAAATGTCAGATGTTATCCATCCCCGCTCGCAGAAAAGCACCTGGCGCTCCATCAGGAGGTGCGCTTGGGTCTCACCAGCCAGGGAGGCAGGAGGCCCCGCGTCTCAGGCCAGTGACGGAAAAACATCATTACCATGCTTATTCTGCTTCGGAGCGCTGCTGCTGTCATGACGACCAAATTACTAACTGCAGTCAGTTGCAAAAGTATTCATACCCTCTGGACTTTTTCACATGTTGACACGTAACAACCAAAAACATTTAGTTAGTGCATCATTTTGAAGTGGAAAATTAAACATGGTGTTCATTTTTTTTTAACCAAGGAAAAAAATGAAGTGTGGCCTGAATATGTATTCAGCCCCTGGAGTCAGCGCCTAGTAGCACCACTTTTTGATGCAATTACAGTGTATCAGGTCTTCTGCTGCCTCCAACAGGTTTTCTTCCAGGACTGGAAGGATTTTGTATTTAGCTCGTTCTATCTTTTCCTTAACTTTAACCAGCTTGCCTGCACCTGCTGAAGAAAACCATCCCCACATCATGATGCTTCTACCACCATGTTTCACAGTTAGCATGTTCAAAGCTTGGGGTATGGTTTTATACCTTCACCCTCCTTTTAACTTCTCCACAGCTTCACTCCTGATCTGGCTGGTATGTTCTTTGTTGTAGTACATAAAATCTCTGTGCTCGGACAGGATTAGCACTGCATGATATTTTAAAATATATTTTCATATTCTGAAGTAACAGAAATCTGAGGCCCTTCATTCAGTTTGGGTTGTTTTAAACATCTAGTCATTGATTAACTGATCAATCAATGCCAGAAATAGCTCTAGAACTAAGACTTTCAGCAACACATTAACAATGATGATGTGCAGAACTTTTGAGAAAATAATAGGGATTATCACAGGTCATGGATAATCCCTATCCCGCTGCTACTTAATCAGGTAAACCTTAAAAACTGCAGTAATGGTCTACCACCGAGCCAGATTTCTACACATGGTTCATTAAAGTGAAATGCTTCGAACTGACATTTCCTCATACTTTTATTTCTGTCGAGTATAAAAACATAAAGAACCCCCCCCAAGTTGCCCTGCCGAGGCGGATTAAAGTGGACGGAATAATTACTCTGCAGCAGTGGCTTTCAGGAGCATTATGGTAATGCCTTCTGAAAACAGGTGGCTGCGGCGCGCTCGTGATAAGTTGGACCGACGCCTCGCGGTGTGACAAAACAGGCAGCTGAAAACAAATTACCTCACACCTATAGCCTGCAGCCATGTTGGTGCTTTGTATGTATACAGCCTGGGTCCCGTGTTGTCACAACACTGATGCAATACCAAAAACACTGGACTTCTCGAAACTCGATGAATGAATTTACTTCCACGAGCTCAAGCCGACGCCTTTTCAATCTGGAATCTCATATCGCCTGACAACCTTCAGCTAATGCCTAATCAATACCTGATTAAGATAATTGTGGACCTTTACTAAGCATTGCAGGAAGCTGCTGGAAAACAAAGCACTGGGATGTGCAATATTGTAATCTAATAGTCAACAAAGTGGTGCTGTGCCTTGCAACTTTCTTAGTCTTTTGTCATATTACAACCAGAAATAGAAATGTATTTTATTGGGATTTTATGTGAGGGAAACCGTATAAAAGTTATATTGGCTGGAGAGCAGCTGACTTGCTGTGGCCCCTGTTACGCTTCTGGCAAACTGCAAACAGGACTTCTTCTGATTAAAGCTGCAGTAGAGAGTTCTGAGAAAACTGTGGACTTTTTGAAAAAGCACACCTTACAGGTCCCTCCCCTTGCTCTCTGCTGTGCTACAGCGCTCCCTCCTGTGCAGGCTAGTAAGCAGGACCACCGCTGACAGAGGATAAACAGTTATGGCACATTTATCGGTAGGGGCGAAACATCAACAATAAGCTTTACATTGACTATGACCTACCCTTACTTTGACTACAAACCTTATCCTCAAATCATTAGCACAGCAGAAGCTCATGGCAATATTTAGCTTGAATGACTGTACGCACTGTGCGGGGGAGGGGGGTGAGCAGCACGTACATCAGTGTTATTGACATTGCTAAGACATTTCTCCCAGCTCTGATTGGTTGTTTCTGACCGGGAGCTTCGTATTTCTGCAAATGGCAGTAGGACCACTGGGAGGAGCCAGAGGACCTTGATGTCATCACAGATTATATTTCTCATATTCTGCTGTCAGGACACAGTGACAGTTTTAACAAATATGTATAAAATACATTTATACAAAAGTTACCTGCTGCAGCTTTATATTAATATATATAATAACGCAATGCTAATAATCAATTAAAGACATTAACGTATGTGGTTTCAATGCTATCACACCAAAATGTAAAAAAAAATTTAAAGAGGTATTAATACTTTTGCAAAGCACTGTAGCTCCAGATCTCAGCGGTTGCCCAGAGAAATTGTTAATCGCTTTACAGCTGAACCTTGTCATATCAATTTTTCATTAGCCTTCAAGTTGCTGGAGACTGTAGGGGTATGATCTCTTAAAAAATTCATAACAAAAGCACCCAAGACATTCTGCGATTCTCTCAAAACTCACTCCACCCATCCAGCCTCCACTTTCCACCAGAAACGTAGCCAGAACCCACTGGCTTACTCCACTAAAGCTTCGATACCGCTAATAATTTCCCCCCTGATCTCCTTTCTTTTCACAGATAATCAAACCGTTTCAATCGACGAGCTTAGCCCGAATAAAAATCCCTTCCTCAATTCCCTGATGTGCTGTTGTACACTGTGATCCCTACACATGCCTGTTGTGATGTAAAGTCAGTGCAGAAGCTGGAGTATTGATTTGCAGCTAGAGCTGGATCAAACACACACAGATTATATCCTCTTACTTTGCTTTTTACTCATTCAGTGACGGATTAATCGCTCGTATCCTTTGTCTCAAAGTTAAAACTCTGCAGCTTTTCACTGAAATGAGTTTGGGCTGGCTGAGTAGGTAGGGTCAAACTGATTATTATCTTTATTGCATTCTTATGGTACACTGCAAAGGTGGAATGTCAGACCTGTAAACACAGAGAGGCAGGAAGAGCCACCCCATGTGGCATGAACAGTAAAAGCAACCCCCACAACCAAATATACATCGAGTAAAATGTTGCAATTGTTATAACAGGAGAGATAAATCTCTGTTTGATGGTGCATGCACAATGAAGTGGGGGGAGGAATCGCATTTGGTGCTGATTGCAATGCCTGATCTGCATGCATACTGTGCACCAAATCCATATATACATACAAATCATGACTATCAACGCGCTGGCTGTGCATTCACATAAAAACACACATTTAAAGAGATTCTTTTGTTATACTAGATATACATGTATGTGTGAGATTCGTGCAGTAAGTTACCCTCACTTCCTAGTTTACAGCTGCTGTCACAGCTCGGCTAACACCCTTCTTCCTCCATAAGCCAGCGTAATTTTCGACTACATTTTTGCCGCTGCGACGAAACGTGAATTCTTCCACACACACATACACACACACGGAGAGAGAGAGAGCCCGTTTCACCGTAACGCGTTAAAAAATACATAATTTCCACTTACATTTCACCACCCTGTCCGTCGTAGATAACGTGGGCTCATCATTCGGCTTGTTTTCGGACATTTCCAGTGTGATATGAAATTAGAGATGTGTAAATATATATGAAAGGAGACTGAAAACGGGTCCCTGCGTTGCTCTTGCCGAACAACTCTTCGAGTGTGTCCGAGGAAAAGAGACCGCAGTGATATCACCCGGGTTCCTCTGAGCGGCCAAAAATACTTTCAGCAGGGGTTACAGTTTCACTGCAGGAGCTGGAGGAGCTGTTAGGAGCTGCCCTGTCTGATTTACTGTTACTCTGAACCAAGTTGGCTGGCTCAACGCAGCGTGCAGTCTAACGTGCTGACGGCTGAAGACCCGCCCCCCGAGGTTTCCTATTGGTGGAGAGCCACGGCTCGACAACGTTGTCCTCATGCTCGCTTTTATCACAGGTTGTTTATTCGAACTGCTGTTAGTAAGCTACAATAAACTTCAAACACAGCAAGTAGTGTTATTATCTCCAGGTGATGTGTTCTAGAGATAATTCTTGTTATTTCGATTCCATTTGTGAAAAAGCGTTTGACTTTAATCTCGAAAGAGGAGAAAAATACATTCCTTTAATGACCCATTAGTTGGTTGCAAACAGTTGGTTTGCAAACCTAAAAATCAATAATGACCACTTTCACTCTCTCTGCTACATTCTCATACTACTCTCCAATTTTGCATTATTTGCTGTTATTTCAGCTTTTAACTCTTCCTAGAAGCTACACCTGGCCTGACCCTTTATCTACCTGTTACACCTTCCTGGAGGGGGACATCTTCCAAGCTTCTGCTGCCAACATCTTAATGCTCGCCTTCTACCGATGATACACTTGGCCCTGTCTTTCAGTGTTTAAACCAAGTATTTAACCCCATTTTTCATGGCACATATGATATTTTTGCCTACACTGTTTTTTATTTTTGTATATAGCTAAACTAAATCAGAATATATAGGATATATCATAAAATAATTCATTCATTTACCACTACTACTACTTATCAGGCACGTGCAGAGAGGGGGGACGGAGGGGGCTGGAGAACCTGCCCCTTTTGCTACTTGCCTAAAAGTGCCTTGTTGATCAAAAGATTTTTTTAAATTCATTTATTCCTACAGGCCCTTATCTGATACCTAATGAAAACACGTATTAATAATGCTATTTAATATGTTAATTCGTATGAGAGATGAAATGACAATGCCCTCCAGTCACCCCGTTACCTTTAACTACTTAAAATACGATTTTATACAGTCAACATATAGCTGTATGGTTGTGCACTTATGTTGAATTTCACAAGCAACCAGGTTAAGAGTTGTTATGAAGACAGAAATAAGAAGACACACTGAGCTACAGTCAACACAGGGAGGACAAAACAATGAGGAAAAGAGAGAGACGAAAATAAGAAATTAAAAGAACAAAATGTATATCAGTAATCACAAAAACACAAACACACACAAATAGAAGAGGTTTAACCGAAGATTTGGTGGTCAGTTAGCAGTGTCAGTAGGCTTTATGTTTTCTCATGGTGACATGTAACACTAAGGTAATATGTGTTACCTTAGTGTCTCCTGTGTTTTATTGTCTGCAGTTCCATGTTAAAGTTTGATGCAGCTGTGGTGTTCCGAATGGACCATCTTTGCCCTCACTGTAAGTACAGAACATCCAGGTTGCTTTATTTATTATTAGGGCCTGTATAACTTTACACCAAAAGGCCCCTGTTTATATTTTTAACGGTGTAATTGTGTAAAAACAAAATATGTCTGGTGACCTAGCTCTCTAAGTTTTATCATTTTGGATTTTTAATTTGCTCTCTCTAGCACCACCCTGAGGACAAATCAGTACTGGCCACAGTATCTTTTGCAAAAAACAGACACCCGCTTCTGAACTGAGGCTGCAAACCAGGACATGATAAAAAAGAAAAGTCATGTGGTTCTTATAATTATAACTCTTGCTAATAACTTATAACTGGTCTACCAGTTGGTTCAAATAGTGCCACAGATGAGTTACAAGTTACACTGAGCCAAAATTCATTCAACAAAAACTTAGCTAGTCAATCCGCCCAACCTTCGGTTTAGGAGGGCATGGGATGGCATCTTTAAAAGAAAAACATTCCTTTCCTTTTCCACAAGAACAAACAAGAAAGACTTTAGCGGAATTGCCAAATGTAAGAGCTAAGGGGAGGGACTGTAATTGGTCATAAATAATTCCTCACTACAACCATAATATTAAGAGAGTACATTACAGAGAGTGCTACAACTTGGATTCCATCATCACAGTGAGGACTTTTAGGTGCAACACAAAAGTTTGAAATAAAGCTGAAAAGCTAATTTACTGAAATAATTAGGTTCAAATAGTGAAACTCACATTTTACATAGATTCATTAAGTACAGAGTAATATTTTTCAATCAATTATTACTGTTAATTTTGATGATTATGGATTACATCTAATGAGAATCCTCGAATCAGCGTCTCAGAAAATTTGAATGAGACCTAAGATCAATAAAAAAATCAATTTTTATTTCTGAAACCTTATATATGGTCTCCTCAATCTGCTGCAGTTATTGACTATCCCCCTTTGCGGAGGGTAATCCTAAAAACATCATCACAGATTGCTGTAACCATGCATAACAATGGAACGTTGAGTGGAAGGAAAAACTGAGGAAGAAAAATGATAATGCTATTAAAGCAACATGGGCTTTCTTAACACACACGGATTGCCTCCATGTCATGCTGCATTGAGGCAGTAATTCATGCAAAAAAAGCCATGACCAAGGATTGATGCCACATAATGTAACATAAGATAAAATGTCTTTATTGTCATTATTATTCAGATGAAATAACGAGATGGCTGCAGGTTGGTTCAGTAAAATAAATACAAATTAACATAGTTAAATATAGAATAAAATAAAAAGATACAAACAGAATTAAGAAAATACACAAGTGTATTTACACATTGGAAGATTATTGCACATGTACCCAGTGTTGCACATACTGTGTCAGCTGTCAAGATTGTTCAGTGCAATTATTGCTTCCAGATAAAAAGTGTTCTTCAAACAGGTTGTGCGTGTTGTAACTGTCAGTGTCTCCTTCCTGGGGGGGAGGAGCTGGAACACAGTGTGTCCCATGTGTGTACAATTTTTAAAAATGGTCAGGGCTGTTGTGATGCAACGGGTACTATGAAGTTCTTCCGGGGTGGGGAGGCGGCAACCAATTAGTTTCTCTGCAGAACTGATAAGCCTCTAGAGGATCGTCCACTCTGTGGCTGTACAGCTGCTGAACTACGCACACATAACAGTAGGTCAATATGCTCTCAGCAGAGCAGCAGTAGTAGGCTAAGAGCAGCCTAAGTGCAAAACTGTGTTTTCTTGAGGACCCTTGGGAAATAAAGCCTCTGCTCCGCATTCTTCCACAGCTGCTTGGTATTTGCCCCCAAGATCACACTGTATATTGACATTGTTTTCAATTGGCTAATGTTTCTGTATTAATATTCTGTCCATCTATTTTCTATACCTGCTTCTTCCATACAGGTTTCATGGGGGAGCGGGTGCCTATCTCCAGCAGTCCACGGGTGAGAGGCGAGGTACACCCTGGATAGGCCGCCAGTCCATCACAGGGCAACACAGGAAGAAAAACTGTTAGAGGGTGTAAAGGTTTTGAGATGGGGGTCAAGGTTCACCTTCCAGCAGAACAACAACCATCAACATACAGTCAGAGCTACAAATGAATAGTTTAATTCAAAGCATATTCATGTCTTAGAAATGGCCTAGTCAAAGTTCAGACGTAAATGCAATTAGGACTCTGTAGTAGGCTGTGAAAACTGTTCTCCAGATTTTTGTGATTTTGATAGGTTAGCGAAACATTATGCTCTACTTTATGTTCGTGTCTGTGAAAATGAGAATTAGTCATTGCTGAAAAAAGTGGGTCTATGAGGTTTACACACAGTTTATGTGTTTATCTCTCTTTTTTGTAAAATCAATAATAATGCTCTTTAACACTCAACACTGAAGGCTGGTAAGGAGCAAACGAAAATGTGTCTGTATAACTAACACCTTCAAACTTTATAGTGTGAATTTATTTATCTATCTTAATAAATAAAATAAAATAAATCATTAAATAGTTTTGTCAGTTTTCAAGGTTCAATGAACATGATTATAATTTGAAACCACCTCCATATCTTTTCTGCTGGCACCACCCTCAGGGCAGCATTTACAGTTTCACTCTTGCTTACATTGGCAACAACATGACCACAAACTACATTTATATTAGCTTTTGTGCCACAACATTAGGCTGCTGTGATACTGTGACTGTGTGCCATACAGGAAGTGGTCTGTTTAACCGAAACCCATCGCAGATCTTGAAGATTTCACCACGACAATACGACAGGGTGAAATGTGTGACTGTGCATGCATGGGAACGGTTTGATGCATAGTACCAGAGGTTTGCATAAAGGAGATCTCACCTTTTACATTTGTGCTTTCCCTCTCGTCACTCTATAAAAAAATGGTGACGAACTGGTATAAGCAAGACACCAGTTAGGTATGAGTCAGTTGTTTGTCAGGGGCTGCAGCCATTAATGAAGCCCTGTTGTACATTTCCCTCAATAAAGGAATGCTTGCGTGTCTGGGTCAATGCAATCCTTTTTATCGGTGCTCGCACTGGAGACATTTTCACCAGATCATTAGTTGTAACACGCCTCAGGTTCTTTTGGACGACGGCTTAATTAAACTCAGGTCTGGACTGATACGCTGATTTATTTTCCTGGTAACCTGTTGTATCGCAGGAGGTCACCTTTGTTATTTGCCATTTTCCCTCTTTGCATATGCTCCTGCCCTTTCTGTCTTCACAATAATATAACAAGCAGAGCTGTGGTCTGTGAAAAGTTTTTTTTTTTTTTTTTTGCTGCTGGTGGATTTTGTTACATTATTTAAATTAGGTGAAGTCAGAAAAAAATAGTTTACAGAACATTATTACAAATAATTTCGAAACTGGGCTGTTTTCTAATTAGGTGACTTCTGAAGGCATTTGGTTGCAATTGGTTTTATTTAGGGGTTTCAGAGAAAATTGAGCTGAATATTAATGCACGCCTAACTTTTTCCAATTTTTACATGTAAAACCATCTATCAGTTTCCTTGACTTTACATTAATTTGCTACTTTGAGCTGGTCTATCACATAAAAAATTTTATGCAACTATGTTGAGCTAACCAATCAATGTGAAAGGATATAAAGTGTCAAAACCTGTCCTGACTGTGAACAGGGCAGGGATCAGAATCCATGTTGTTTTAAAAAAACACATCTGATTCCTTTTAGCATAGCAGGAAACACCTTCTTATCTGAACTGCTCCGCACAATAGCCCTTCTGTTTTTATGTTACTGTGAGGTGAGACCTGCCAACAGGAGCACCACTGTAGAAATGAGCCGCACAGGTAAGGGACCTTTCAAATGAACAGTTTATCATCTAATTACACCACGTAATAATTAATGAAGATGATTAATGCTTTAATATGTCGGTAGCCTCATAGCATATTTGCCTAAGTCATATTATTATTTAGGCAATTATGCTATAAGGCTAACGATGTGAGTCTTGATAGTTTACATCATGAGTTAGTACAAAATAATTAGGGTTGTGTGGTTTATATGAAGGGAAACTATCATGTATTCCCTTAGAAAAACTGCTCATAATCTATGAGACGGAGGCAAAGCAGTGGGCGACCTACCTTCAGTCGGCCTTCATTGAGCAAATCCCAGAGGATGGGATCTGCTGCTATGATGTTACCACAGTGTCCAGCCAAAAGGATGACTTCCTCAGGCTGTCCGGCTACGCCTGCAAGCTGTTGATCCTTTCCAAGGGAATGCTGGAGGGTCTTAACCAGATGAAGCGCTTCTTCCTGTCCAGGGTGTTGAGTCCAGCAGCCTGTGTGGTGGTGCTGCTGTGTGGGGTGGAGAGTATAACCCCGCTGCTGGACCTAGTGCCCATCAATGGTGATGAGTGCCTGCAGATCTCCTGTGAGCAAGATGCTCCTGAGTATGTGTGCAATGTGATGGATATTATACAAAAAGGTAGGGCTCCAAAATCAGTCATTGCAATGATCACATTTTCTCTCATTTGGTGGTTAGCACAGCTTAAGGTTTTCAGATTAAGAGCAGAAGGAAGGTTTAATATCTCAAGTAAGTGAGGACTGCATTTTAGAGTCCAGACAAGTAAGATTACATCAGACATTTTCTGCTTCAAATCAAATCTCAAATTAAATCAGTTCAGGTTTACCTTTACATAACATTTAAAACTACTAGGGCTCATCAGGCATGTGCAAAACAAACATAGTAACAAGAATAAATGAAAGAATGGGCAAACACATTACAAACTATTACCTTGTAACACAAGTTCCTGAAATAAAGTTGCGGTAGAAAAATGAAAAAATGAAAAAACCTAATAAAATCTCCAGCTGTGTTTCGAGAGAGATGATAGATTTCATTAACAAAAGAAGGATGAAATGTATAGTTTTCAAATGGCTGTTATCATGGTTATAGATGTTTAAAGTGAAGGCAAAGACTTTTGAAACATTATGTTTTTTATTTTAATTTCAGGAATCTAATAGCTGTGTTCTGTCATATGATCCATAAAAAATATGCCTTTTAGGCTTAGAAATGTTATTTACAAGAAAAAAGGAAAAATGCCCTTTACCTTACAGTTTATTTCAGTTTTAGATTATAGGTTCAGGTGGCATTGGCATCCATTTCTGAGATGGAATAAAAATGTTATAACATCCCTTGGTGTTTTAATTGGTTGTAAACCAAATAACATCAAACATAAATTAATGAGAAAGTGGTGCTTGTTGATCATCTATTTTTCGTATGTGGATGAACACTGTCAATTGAAGCCATAGTGAAACATTTGTCATAATTTTAAATGTTCTATACTAAAAACCAATATTTTTAAAGCTTTTTCATGAAAATTAGGCAATGTTGTGGTTGTAAGACTGTATCTGTTTCTTGTTCCCATCTGCTCCATAAGTCCCTCCATCCTCATTCTTCCAAAGTGCACAATTTGTTTAAATACAGAGGAGTGGGCTTGTGTTTAAACAGGAGTGTTAGGAGGAACATTCAATGCAAATTTGGCCTTCACTGATTACTCATTGCAAGATATGCAAATTCAATAGCACTCCAGATCACTCCAATGCAGTGATAGAGCGCAGTGTTTCAGGAGAGGCGCCCACGAACAGTAATATTTTAACTCAGTAGTTCTGCTTTTGACACAAATGAATGTTATTTATTAATTATTACATGTAAATGACAAGGATGTTTTTTTTTTTTGGTCTATGTCTAAAAACTAGTTAAGTAAAGCATAATAAAAATGGGCACAATATAAAAATAGGAACTGAAACTCACTGATCAATTGTTCAGGTTTGATTGAATAAACATGGGGTCAAAATGTTACTTTTCATAAGAAAAGCTCAAAAATTGATCACTGAACTCCACCCTTCCCATATATTTTAGTACTTGTGACAACACGTTTGACTGGTGATGTATGGTTGTTCCTGGACTAAAATATCTGATAATAACAACTGACAAAGTATTATCCATGAGGGAGAAAAGCCTATATGACTGAAATGATCCAAACTGGCTGCAGGTATCAAAATGCAGTTTGCAGATGTGTAAAATTCTCCACCTATCCTTCACAGGTGCATCAGCAATGGCAGCAAATGTGAACCCCATGGCACATAGACCATCTGGATTTGAGCTTAGGGGTGTGCAGTCATCTGGAGCTAACAAGGTCAAATCCAGCATCGTTATCATTCCCTCAAGGGTTCCCTGTGGGGTGAGAGACACTTCTCTGGCAACACACCCATTAATTCAGAAAGGAGCCGTAACACCAACTAACACAGCAATCCCCCATACTAACTTGTCTGGCAGAGCTCCTCGGAGGTGTTCGTACTCCTGAAAAACAATTCGGCTGCTGGCGACTGTGAGGTCGAGTTCAAGGCAGAGAAGCAGATAGTAAGAGTGAAGCCTGTGTGCTGGAGTGAACAGATCCTGTGTGTCAGCACACCAGGTAGACAACTATGCATGACTAATGTATGACTGAGTAAATACTTTTCTGTTGTTTTCTGCCTGTTTATTTCTCCTTCATGTTTTCTGCAGCTGACTTTCCTGCAGGAAATGTGAGGGTGACTGTCTACAGTGGTGGAAAATCACTGAGCCACTCTAAATTGCAGTATTACACAAGAATTGAAGAACTCGCTAGTCTTCTGTCAAGTGTGGCAGACCCTGTAGAGTTCATGTTTCAGGTAAAGCCTTCGGTGGTCTTTTATTTAATGAAAACATACATTAGATGTTCACGTCTCATATCAGCCCATTGCTTAGACTAGCAATGGGCTGAAATGAGAGTCTTACAGCAAAACCTTCAGTAAAATTAATCTCTGCCATGTATTGTTTTTGATATATAGAGTTAAGACTCACCCTGAGATGCTGAAAGCTTTGGACATAGTTAGGCTTTTTTTTCACAAAACGCTTGTGACCATGTCCCTTAAGGCATTTTGTGGGGAATGCTGCAACAGTATAGACTACTTGGGTGGTTTTTGGGCAATCCCGTCCTTGTATATCCAAGGCCAGAGCTCTGTCCACAATCCTTGCACAGGTCTGTGCCTAATCAAGACTTAAAATGTGATTTTTAGGCCCGAGCAAGAAAACTGTAAGGGCCTATTGTAATCGCAAGAATTCTTATTCTTTCTTTCTTTCTTTTCTTATTATTAGGCCCGAGCAGAAAAACTACAAGGGCCTATTGTAATCGTAGGATTTCTTATTATTCTTTTTCCGCTTTCTTATTATTTTTTGCCCAAAGTGAAAAAATGCAATAACTTTCCCAAAAAAACGCAAAATCACACCAAAGTTGGCATGAAGGAGGACCTTTGGGTTCCCGACGATCCTATGGGGTCATATGCTGACATCATCAAAGCCATGCCCCCTGGGAACAGGAAGTCACTTTTCTCACTTGGAAAGGTGCCTCTTTGACCCTGTTGACCCGATCAACTTGAAAGTGTGTCAGAAGACAGATAACTAGTGGGTCTAACTTCGTTTGAAGCACTGTAACTTTTCATGAAAGGGCGTGGTCGTGGCGGCACGGGGAAGTTGGACGTCACGCCATGGCCATACGTTTGGCTCTAATTTCCACATACATCATCTGATCTGCACCAAATTTAATGTGATTGATCCTAGTCCAGTCCCCCAAAGAAATCTGATGACATATTTGGTGGGCGTGGCCTAATTTGTCCACAGCGCCCCCTAGAAAATAAAAAAAAAACAGCCCCAAGCCATGCTTTGACCGAGGAATCTGAAATTTGGTACACATATGTATCTTCTCAGGACCTACAGAAAAGTCTCTTGGAGCATTGGTCCAAACCCAACAGGAAGTCGGCCATTTTGGATTGAAGTTGCCATTTTGACCCCTTTTTTGCGGTTTTTAGCCCACGTATCTGAGCGAACTCCTCCTACAGCTTTTGACTTAGAGACTTGAAAATCACTCAGTATACTCTTAAGGCATTGGGGATCAAAAGTTATCAAAGGCTTTTTGATACATGAAAACGTGTGGGCGTTTTCTCGCCATAAAACACGAAATTGATATAGCTCCTACAAGGAAAATCACAGACACATGAAACCTTCTGGGATTGATCTGCCTCTAGGCCTGAACAATATTCACTGATCAGATGCTGACATCATCGAAGCCGCGCCCCCTGAGAACAGGAAGTGTCATGTTTCACTTAGTGTGGTCCATGTTTGATCCCCTCCACCTAATCAACATGAAACTGTCCCAAGTCACAGATAACATGATGGTCTAAGTTTGTGTCTAGTACTGACTGGTTTGGCTGGAGGGTGTGGCTATGACAGCGTGGCGAATTCTGATGTCACGCCATGGCCATTCGTTTGCCTTTAAATTACACATGCATCGTCCGATTTGCTACAAACTGAATATGGTTGATCTTTGTCAGCCCCTAAACACCTCTATTGGATTACATTGAAATTTGGATCAACAGCGCCCCCTAGGACACTTTAAGGGCTATATCTCCCTCATACATCAACGGATCCATTTGAAATTTAGTATACATCATCATGGATCAATGGTGGACATGTTGACACAGTCAATTGATGACATCACTTTAGCCCCGCCCACTAAGAAACAAATGAGTGTAACTTCCATCAGGAAGGTCCGATTTTCTCCAAACTGAATATGGTTGATCTTTGTAAGCCCACAAACTGCTCTATTAGATTATATTGGAATTTGGATCAACAGCGCCCCCTACGACATTTCAAGGGCTCTATCTCCCTCATACATCATCGGATCCACTTCAAATGTAGTATAGATGATCAGGGATCAATGCTGAACATGTTGCCACAGTCAGTTGAAGACATAATTTCAGGGCTGCCCACTAATAAACAAGTGAGTGCAGCTTTCATCAGGAGGGTGAGATTTCAGCTCCATTTTTAATGCTTCTCACCAGAGCAGTACTCGGCTTCACCGAAGATTGTATGACAGCCTGCTTACACTGCCGCCTACTGTTGATGTGCACAACTGAGCGGCGCGATCGTCGGTGGCGTGGGGTAGGCGATGCCAGGCTCCCGCGGTCGCTGCACAGGCCGAGTTGCGCAGAGGTGCGAGGGCCTCCAAGGCTGCTTGCAGCTTTAATTATTTTTGTTTTGTTTCCACAAAAGTTAATTTCTTAGGTTTTTTACTAACACTTTCCTGATTGTGCATGATAAAAAGATCCACATTTAAGAGAATTAAGAGCTGGGAATAAAATACACATTGGTTTTGGTTTGACAGTAAAAACTGCAAGTTTGTTTAATTTACAGTAGTTAAGGAAAATAAAGTCATTCTTGTTTGCATTGAGTAAATAACTCCAAAAAATATTCAAATACCTGTAGTAAATAATTAGCTTGGTTATGCAGGAGGTGTCTTGAATGCAGCTTTCATATCCTCTGATACTTTTGCAAGACACTTTTACAAACTTGATAAGGTAATCTTGCAGAAGAAGCTATTCCATCACTGCCTTGTAGCTGATTTATAGCCATTGGAAATGTACAAATAACAAAAACAAACATATAAACAAAAGAAAAAAACAAAACAGAATTTAATCAAAATATGTCCGATATTTAGATGAAGTGCTAGTATCTTTCTGGTCTCTTGAAATAAAGGGAGAAGAGGTTTCAGCCGTCTTTCAGTGATGAACACGTGATTTGATTAGGTCAGTTTTGCTGAAACAGCAAACTTAAGCAATGACAGAGAAAGAATTTATAAACAAAAGTTAGGCCGGAGTTTGATTCTGGTATGGTAAAATTAAACTTGGCATTTTTATTGTGTCTCTAAATTGATTTCCAATATTACTACCACTGTTTTCTGAGTTGGTGCATCTAATTCAAGATTTATTCTGGTAGTTTTAAGTTTCTTTTTGCATTCATAACTTAACGGACATTGTAAACTTTGTCTGCATTGTAGGCTCTTCAGGTTTGCTCTGTGGATAACCTGGATCAGAAGTTGTCCTCCATGCTGCTGGAGCTCATGCCCACAGGAGGCTTTCAGGGCCTGCAAATTGAAAACACACATGAAAGAGGTACAGCAACACTGCTGCTTACTAGGTTTAATGTGAGAAATGCCAAAAACAAGTAGGACTGAGTATAAATTTCATTCAGACTTTGAACATGAAAAGAATCTGCACGACAGTTTGACAGTTCAGTTTCTTTGGATTTAACCATGGATTTAACCAGGGAATTATCATTTAGAGCCTCCTATTAGTGCTTATTATGTTACAGGTGGGAAGAAGTTATTAATGCAGTTACTTATTCTTTAGACAGCCATCACATTTGGATTACATGACAATATAAGGATTTATCTGAGAAGGAGTGGGTCAGGGAACATGAATCGTTACTTTTCTACATCCAGTAGTGTGCTAAAATTTAAAACTACCTCTATTTATTATCTTGGACTTTGTTTAGTTTTTTTATTTTATGAAAAATTAATTTGGGTTTTGGCTGTCGTATTGAACACTACTATTGGAAATACAAGCCACAGTAAGAAGTACATTTTATTGTTAACAATACAAACTACTGTTAGCAATACAAGCTATTGTTAGCAATGTTGGCTACTTTTAGCAATAGAAGTTATTGCTTGCAAATAGCCTAGTATTTGTAATACAGTCTACTATTACCAATAGGCGCCACAAATAAATAGCATTACAAGCTTCTGTTAGCAGGATAGGCAACAGTTACTAGCAATATAGACCACAGTTTGTAATACAACCTACTACAATGTATTTCCTCCCATTCTACAGATGTTAACACTTAATGAGTATGTTATCTGATAGCAGCTGACAGCATGTGGTTTGATAGAAAAAGTCCAAAGTGCAAACAATGGGTTTATTCCTTTAACTCTACAGTTGCACATAGCTGTATTGGAAATTGACACCAGGGTATCCTGAGTTTCCAATTTTGAATTCTTCAGCTGGCATTTACTTTGGTTCTTACTTTTGAGTCCAAATAAAACGCCAATAGTGTACAGTGTATCCTTATAAACAAGGAAAGTGGAGAAGTGATGACAAAGGAGGAAATTTAGGGCCTACAAAAAACCTTAATAACCAACTTAAAGTCCTTAAGGAGATGATTGGAGATCTCAAGAGAAACAGAAATAGGTCAAACACTATTTCCATCATGGGAGAAGAAGTGGATGTGTAGAGGAGTATAAATACCTTGGTGTTCACCTGGACAAGAGACTAGATAGGGAACGCAACAGTGAAGCCATCTACAAGAAGGGGAAAGAGCAGACTGTCCTTTCTGAGGAAGCTTTGGTCCTTTTGCGTTTGCAGCAAGATGCTGCGTATTTACTAGAAATTGGTTGTGGCGAGTGTGATCTCTTCTGCCATTATCTGCTGGGGTAGCATCATCAGAGCCAGGGACGTAAAAAAGCTCAATATGTTAATAAAGAAGGTTGTTCTGGGGACTTCTCTGGAACCTCTGGAGATCATTGTGCAAAGAAGGATTCTTCGTAACATGAAGAACATTATGGAGAACCCTGACATCCTCTTCATGAGACTCCAGTAAAACAACAGACTGTCTGCAGTCTTCTGCACATCTGCTGTAAGACAGATTGCTACAAAAGATCATTTTTGCCCAAAGCCATCGCCATCTACGATAACTCTTCGAATAAACCTGTATAATATGAGTTACAACATTTAATTTCTCTTTGGGATTAATAAAATATTTCAAATTGAAGTGAATTTTAGGATTAGGTGATCATCTCATTTGATTTTTGCTAAATATTTGTGTTGACTCAAAACTTGTTCATCCTATTTTATGCTTAAATGATTCACAGAACAGTACCTGAAAATAGTCAGGTGCCAGACTTACTTTTTTATAAACAAAAGCAACGAAACCCAAATAAAAATATCCTAAGACCCTCAAGCCTACAGCAAAAAATTATAAGAAATTCTGGCTCCTTGGAAGTTCAGGAGTGACTCTAGACCTTTGCACAAAGCCATAGAATGGACAATAGAGTTAATATTGAAACCTATTTGAGAACCTTTGTCATAGCTACAACAGGTCTTGCACATTTTGTTAGTTGCCACAACTAAGGTACAGGGGTTGGACAATGAAACTGAAGCACCTGATTTTAGACCACGATAATTTATTAGTATGGTGTAAGGCCTCCTTTTCTGGCCAATACAGCGTCTATTCGTCTTGAGAATGACATATACAAGTCCTGCACAGTGGTCAGAGGGATTTTAAGCCATTCTTCTTGCAGGATAGTGGCCAGGTCACTATGTGATACTGGTGGAGGAAAACATTTCCTGACTCGCTCAATAATATTTAGATCTGGTGACTGTGCAGGCCATGGGAGATGTTCAACTTCACTTTCATGTTCATCAAACCAATCTTTCACCAGTCTTGCTGTGTGTATTGGTGCATTGTCATCCTGACACACGGCACCGCCTTCAAGATACAATGTTTGAACCATTGGATGCACATGGTCCTCAAGAATGGTTCGGTAGTCCTTGGCAGTGACGCACCCATCTAGCACAAGTATTGGGCCAAGGGAATGCCATGATATGGCAGCCCAAACCATCACTGATCCACCCCCATGCTTCACTCTGGGCATACAACAGTCTGGGTGGTACGCTTCTTTGGGGCCTCTCCACACCGTAACTCTCCCGGATGTGGGGAAAACAGTAAAGGTGGACTCATCAGAGAACAAAACATGTTTCACATTGTCCACAGCCCAAGATTTGTGCTCCTTGCACCATTGAAACCGACGTTTGGCATTTTCATGAGTGACCAAAGGTTTGGCTATAGCAGCCCGGCCGTGTATATTGACCCTGTGGAGCTCCCGACGGACATTTCTGGTGGAAAACAGGAGAGTTGAGGTGCACATTTTAATTCTGCCGGGATTTGGGCAGCCGTGGGTTTTATGTTTTTTGGATAACAATCCGGGTTAGCACCCGAACATCCCTTTCAGACAGCTTCCTCTTGCGTCCACAGTTTTAATCCTGTTGGATGTGCTTCGTCCTTCTTGGTGGTATGCTGACATTACCCTGGATACCGTGGCTCTTGATACATCACAAAGACTTGTTGTCTTGGTCACAGAATGCGCCAGCAAGACCCGGCACCAACAATTTGTCCTCTTTTGAACTCTGGTATGTCACCCATAATGTTGTGTGCATTTCAATATTTTGAGCAAAACTGTGCTCTTACCCTGCTAATTGAACCTTCACACTCTGCTCTTACTGGTGCAATGTGCAATCAATGAACACTGGCTACCAGGCTGGTCCAATTTAGCCATGAAACCTCCCACACTAAAATGACAGGTGTTTCAGTTTCATTGTCCAAATCCTGTACACTACACCTCAATTTTAAGGTGATCTAACAACCTTTGGTACCTTTGGATTTTTCCTGAAGACAAAAGACAAAGTCATACTTTAATGTGACAAAAAGGTTTTACTACTAAATATACTATTTAGGCTATTATAGAACTGAATGCCACAGAGGTGCCTCAATGCAACGTTGTAAGCCCAATTAAATGGAGGAAATAAAGATGCAGAACACAGTGGGAACACCTTCTTCTAGCGTGATGAACATTATCCACCACAAGGGAGAACAAAAAAAGGCTGTCCATTATTTCTCAGCTCATTATGTGGCAGACTGATGGCTTCATCAGCTTGTGGGATTGATCTTTTACTCTGTTAAAAAGGGCAGAGGGAGATGTTGCCATGACAAACAGGTCAATAAAGTGCCTCCAAGCCGTTTTTCTTTGATTCTCCTCAATGTGTCAAATTGACCACATTGCTTTACATCACCCTACAAGTTCAAGTTCCCTCCAAAGAGACAAGGCATAATTTAAAAAAACAAGTTAAAAGCAGAACAGAATTATGTGTGTAAATGTGGAGATGCTCATTTCTAGGCTTTATTTGACTAATTGAAAGGGTTTTTTCACATCTGTTTAACTGTTCACAACAGAGGTCTACCATGGGGACGTGCCCTCGCTCCTCCACTTTGCCGCTCGGTATGGATTCAGGAGTGTCTCGGGCCTGCTTCTGCAGTGTCCGGGCGCTGAACAAGCTCTCTGCATGGCCAATCGACACGGACAGACTCCTGCAGAGATCGCCAAAAGCCAAGGCCATAAAGAGCTTCACATCATGCTGAAGGAGACGCTGGTAACTCCTTCAAGACTTCTCCTCCTGTCTCTCACTGTATATTTCTATTTAACTTAAATGTATAGTTTTGCTACCTTTGCTCTGATACAATCTAAAAGAAATCGGGGTCCCCCCCCCAAAAAAGTTCCCCTTCAGTTTCCCTTAACCCCATTTTTTGGGACCCCCAATTGTCTGCAGAGAAAATAAACCATAGGGCCCCAAATTCAGGGGCTGAAATCTTTAAAAAGGGGACGCGCCCCTACTTTAAACCCTTTTTAAGGTTTCCCCCAAAAAGGACAAAAAAGGCACCCGGAAAAAAAAAAAAAACAAAAAAAAAAAAGTAAAAAAAAAAAGGTTTCAGATCACCTAAAACGGGTTTTTCTTACCATGATAATCAGTTCCTTACCCGAGAACTTCACGGGCAGTGCAATAGGGGCCCTTTTGGGATGTGGGGGGAACCCCTTTGTTGAACTATAGTTTGGGATTTTAAAAAAAAAGGGAAAAATTTTCCTTGGGAAAGGGTGGGGACTAGCACCATGTACTACAAAAGCAGCCCTGTGGGTATTTTAGCTTTTCCCTTAATGTCATTTAAAGGGCAGCTGTCAAAATCTATTTTCAGCCGTCAACAACAGTATGCCACATCAGCTCATTAAACATAAAAAACTCAGCTCTTATCACTCATTTCTTTTAGTCGTACCAGCAGCAACTTTTGACTTTCTCCCCATGCCCTTAAGCCCAACATATGGGAAAAAATTTTTGGGCCTTTCAAAAAAAATTTAGACCCCAAAAACAGCTTTTTGGGGTGAAACTTATCAGCCCAGCAGTACAGCTAATTGGGGAGGGGACGCGGGGCCCGGGAGCATGATTTGATCAGACTGCTGCAGTGAAAGCTTGCTGTAAGCCTGGAAAGAGCTGCCAGGGGAGCTTTGGGGGCCCAAACCGGGCTCTCCCAGGGACCCTCAAAAAACCCTTTTACTAAAAACACAAAAAATTTCAACATGCAAAGCGGCATTTTCCCTTTTTAGGGTGATTAAAATTCATCTCAACAGCCAAAACTTTACGCAGAGTCCATGCTTGTATGTATATTGGGAAAAAAATTTCCCTCTGTGGGCCCAAGGGGAGTGAGCCTCTGAAAATTCTTTAAACCAATCTCCCTAAATCTCCCCCAAACCCGGCCCCCAATTTTTCAGCCCTTGATGTTTCAGGGGTTTTTGCAAGCTAGCAGAGCGGGAAAACTCTTTCAATAAATCCAAGAGGTTTAAAGCCCCCTGCCTCTTTAAATAGGGTGAATAAATCAGGGGCCCCAGCGTCACATCCACTAGCTGGCCATGGCTTCACACTTCCTTGTTAATTAGCTGTGAACTGCTCTGGCGGGATGGGGTAGGGGGGAGCTGAATTATTCAGGGAGAACAGAGCTCAAATATATATATAGAGTATGCAGTGCTCTTACTCATAATGTTTGTGTCCTCGTATTGCAATATCATGCTTGGTGAATTACAGGCATAAATGCACATTATGTTGTAAATTTATGAGTTCAATTTAAATGGGGTTAGAGTTTTTCCTCTGTACTCTTAATAAATACAAATTAGCTTCCAACTGTAAGCTTCTCAGGGAGAACAAACATCCATTTATGTGCAGTACGCACTCCAGTGTTTGTGCAATGTATACTCCTATCCAAATCCAGGGAAGCCAAATGAGGAGTCATAGTACTGCTCTTTTCTCTAGGATTTGTCGAGTCCACTGACTTTGCTTTGCATATTGCGCTTGAATTGTAATTTGCTGCACAGTTCGGACAGGCAAACTCCAAAGATTTTTTTTTTTTTTGAATTTTGACCTTTTTTTCTCACGCTATTTAAGGAAATTTTTCCTTCACAAAAATTCCCCCATTTTAAAGGTTTGATTCAGCATTTTCCGCAACATTAAAGGATGAATTTTGAAAGCTTGTGCCACACACACTATTAAAGCTGATCTGTATGCATTTGATTGTCATGGCAACTCAGTCAACGTTAGCATGCTAATGTGCCTAATTGCAAACACTTAACTAAGGAATTTATTCAGAGCTCCAAGGCACAAAATCAAATTGAATGGTTGTCAAAATCCGATGTCCACAATCCAACTTTATTTCCTCATAAAATATGGCTGCCGTGTTTAAGAATCAATTTCAAAGTTAGTAAATAATCATTTTATTTCCACTCTGAAGGTTTAGATTAAATTAGAGGCACACACAGTACTGTCTACTTTTCTCATCTTCAAGCACATACTGCACAATGTTAGAAAAACATTTTTGTAGTTTTCTTTTTCTAACAGTAGACTATTCAGAAAAGTAGCCTGTACTGCAAATAGTAACTTTATTTTTTTATAGTAACTTCCATTGCTACTAGTAGCTCTAATTCAATTCAAAAATACTTTATTAATCCCTATTGTAATGCTAATAGCAGCTTGTGTTGCTAATAGTAACATGCATTGCTAATAGTACCTGTTCTTGCTTACATTACCTTATTTTGTTTATAGTAGTTTGGCTTGCTAACTGTAACTTGTATTGCTTACAGAAGCCTATATTGGTAATATGAGCCTGAATTGCTAATGGCAGCTTTTACTGCAAATTGCAACTGTGTCATGTTTATAGTAGCTTGCATTGTGGCTTGTATTGCTAATAGTACATTTTCTGCCTTACATTAGCCTACATTACTAGTAATGGCTTGTGTTACTAGTGGGAGCTTGTATTGCTACTAGCAGCTTGTACCGCTAGTAGTAGCATGCACTGCTACCTTTCTGCGTTAGCATATTTTTTGTCAGTAGCCTGCATTGCTAACAGTAGCTTATATGGCTAATATGGGCCTGATTTGCCCAAACTGATTTGTATTGTTAAAATTTATTTCCGCCGAAACAATTAAGTCCCACTGGTTTTCCAATTTGTTGCTACAGCAAGTTTATCTCTATTCTTTTTTCAGTTTCGGATCTAACTTATAAACTTCCTAGACAAATTTGGAGCTGGATAAAATTTTCACTGTCGGCTATAAGGATCTGAGAGATGAAAAAAAGCAGCCAAAGAACACCTTAAAAAATAATATAACAATAAATCTAAAGAGAATTTTGATTAGTTAATTAATATGCACAGTAGTATAGGCCACATGCAAGTTTATTCTGTTAAAAAATTTTAGTTTATTGAGCTGCACTGTTGCCTTGCAGGAAGAAGGTTCTGGGTTCGACTCCCAGCCAGGTGTCTTTCTGCATGTTCTCCCTGTACATGTGTTGGTTCTCTCTGGGTACTCTGGCTTCCTCTCACAGTCCAAAAACATAACTGTTATGTTGATTGGTCTTTTTAAATTGCCCTTAGGCTTGAATTGGTGTGTGTTTGGTTGTTTGTCCTGTGTTGCTCCGCAATGGACCGGTCAACCTGACCAGGTTGTACCCCGCCTCTTGCCCGTAGTCCGCTGGAGATAAGAAACCAGTTCCCGTGCGACCCTGTATGGAAGAAGCGGGTATAGAAAACGGATGGATGGATTATAATATTATCAGCCTGCAAAACAACAGAGTCTCTGTGTTTGGGTAAAGAGTTCAGCGTCACTCTCCACATTCTGTTATAATTCAAACATATGCTCATACTAACACTATTGTGAAAATATACAAACAGCTGGCTGCCACTAAAAGCCAAAACCAAAACCAGTCTGCTTTTAAACTAACCAGATTTACACTCCTTCCCCTGTCGCTGCTAGAAAAGATTTCTTGTCCATTCTAAAAACATCCATGCCTCCAGCTTTGTCTGCTCGCATTGCAGCAATGAATCTAGATTTGACCATAATGCCCAAGGCTCCATAGTTCTCAGACATCTGTAACATTATTTCGCAATTGTGGTTAGTAAATAAATACCTCTACTGTTCTTTTGAAAATGCCATGCAGTTCTGAGGCAAACTCTTACAATTCAGCATTGGAGCCGTTGGTAAATGACCCCCCCTCACGCTCCTTCAACCTGTTGGGTCTCCAAAGAATCTAAACTGTCAATTAATGCATTCATGGTAGCCAATAGCTCATTTGCAGTTCTAGGAACAGCTCGGCGTTGTAATGGAGTCATGATTGGCTGTGTTGCTTGGAAACTGCAGACAGATCTCAGCGTGCTGGATGGTGATATTTTGATCCAAGTGAGCGATGTCTCATAAATTTTGCAGATCTTTAAAGCCATTTGTTATTGAACAGAGAATGTATAAATTAGCAAAAGTCTTTGACTCTAAAAATGTATTTTTTTTTTTTTTTTTGCCTAACTAAGCATGATTAAAAAGGAAGTTTTTTGTTTTTTTGCTGTCAGTGATGGAACTCTTCACAGCTTCATGTCCATGCCAGAAGCTGGAAAAAAGCAGCAAATTATTTCCCATAATAATCTGGTTTTATTTTTGGATGCAGTCTGAACCTATAGTTCTCAAGCTGTTTCCTAAATGATATGTTTGAACTGAAAGGGGAAGATTGTCTGATTTCATAATTACCCTGATCATAGTCCTGTCTGTCTCTCAGCATGCAATTAGCAAATTGGCCGACTCTGGAGCAGCTCTGTTGTTAAAGGGAGGAAAAAAACATGCTTTCTGTGAGCCAAGGGGCAGCGTTACAGAACACCTCCTGAACATCATGTTACAGCCCTTGAAATTACAAGTCCTGCAAGGAAGTGAGAATCCTTAATTATTAATGTCACAACGGTTATGACAACACTGAATATTTCATCACTGTGAGGATGCACAGCTGGCTTGGTGGACAGGGAGATGCTGCAGCAAACTGACATTTCTCTTACAAATTATGACCCCACAGTGTAATCTTTGTAAAGGCTTACAAAAAGAATTCTGAGCTACAACAAAAGAGATGAACAGAGGCTTTGTGTAAAATTTTAATTATTACAAACTGCCAAGCTTGAACCGTTTCTTTTGTTACTTGTAAGAGGCATTTAGTTGTTTTCCTGCTTTTTTGTTGCAGAAGATGCTTGGCTCAGGGGAGGACCATGGCGTGTATGAAATGATGTGCAATGCAAGTGAGTAAGGACTTCTTTTCTCCCACCAACGTTTCTGCTGGTCCTTACCAGGTTGTACAATTGTTTGAACTTAATCTCCAAAGTACAAAACCACACAAAAGATACAACACTTTCATCATTGATGAGCCAAAATGGAAAAGCTGTCTATGAAAAACTAAGCATACCAATGATTTAGCAGCTGATAGAGCTTCAGTAGTTGTTTTCTGTATGACTCTACCATAGTACTAGTTTCAAACATTCTGTTGTAAATTTGCTGCTGGGTCTAGGATCATTACCTGTTGATGATCCTGTTTGGATTGATTGTGAGCTTAGACAGATGGCCTCACATTTGACTAAAGTATACTTTGGTTTACAGACGAATCGATGGTTGACTCATTGACTGTAAGTTACCAAGGTCCTGTGGCTGCAAATCAAGATTAAACCATTACCCCTCCACCTCCATGCTGTTTTTATTTCTCCAAAAGTGGGACTGTTTCCTATGACCAAACATCTCTACTTCTGTCTCAACCCTCAAAATGACATTGGTCCAGAAGTCTTGTGGTTCATTCAGGTGCACCTTTGGAGACAATAGCTTTGCTGCTGTATTCTATGCAGAAGGAAAGAGACTTCCTTCTAATGGATTTTTAAAACAAACCAGACTTGTTCAGTGTTTTTCATGCTAACACGCTAACTGAGTCCTGTAGAATCTGAGATGAATTTGCAGTCTGACCTGTTTGGTGAATTTGCTGAATATAAGTGCAAGTGCATTTAGCAATATCTTGCTGCTAGTTTCTCTGTTAAAACCTATGAAAACAACAAGGGTGTGCTTAGTTTTTCCGATGACTGTGTTTCCAACCACTAAAAAAGTCTTTTCCCGTCACTGATGGGGGGCATCATGTAGCCATGCTACCTATCAGCAACTGGTGCAGGAAACATTTTGTGCATCAGAGACTCTCTCCATCATGGTTGTAGGCAAACAGCAAGAATGTGAGGGGGAGGATGAGGATCTCTACACGCCTCTCGGGGTGAATGATGACTTGAATTCCAACTTGAACTCTGATAAGGCCGTGGACCTTGCCAACCGCCCGCCAGCACCCACACCCAGGCCTGAGTGCATGCAGCTGAAAGAGGGTAGAACCCCATACATTGTACAAGGTAACATCCTTTGTTAGGTGATTCATCTGCTTATAGATGCAATTATTTATACTTTTTGAGTACAAACAAGCCTGAAATCTGTGTGAAGAGGAGTTAATGCAGGAATAAAGGAAGCGCCTGGAATGTGCACCACCATTGTCATTGGAGTGCTGCCGAACAGGGCAAGTAGTCTTTTGTGCGTAGTTTGTTTCGATTTCATAAACCACATGAGCGTGGTCGCTCCCTATTGCAAAACAAACAAGAGCGAGGTTACACAAAGACATGTTTGCCTGCGTCAAGAGCCCACATGTTCCCTAACTGTTCAATTTCAAATGCGTGAATATTTCATGAAGTTGAAGGATCCAGAAGTGACTGGTATTATTAAGGCTTATGAATCATTAAATTAGCACCGGTGTGCTTTGCAGATCCAAGCACATGCATAAATCAATTGTTATTCCCTCGAACAACATTACACTTGCCCCTCACCTTCACCTGCATGCAGAAGCCATGAGTAAAGATTGTAATTGCTCAGTGGACAACCTCTGATTTTTATGAAACTTCTTTTTGTTTTTATTGACCTTGCATGTATTTGCTGAGCCACTTCTGTTCCCAATGGGGCTTACAAAGCAAAACACGAAATTGAGTGTTTGGAAGGATTCTCTGTCTCCAAACCATCCTCCCAGTAAAAGAGAGAGAGAGAAAGACCAGGGCTACCACCATCTGCAACCAATCTTGGACGGGCCGAGGCCAAGTCAGTCAGAATAAGTCATTACACATGTTTTCCACCGTCCTCTCCTGTCCTCAGAGCGTACAAGAGAAAAGGAGAGGTTTCCATCTATTGAGACAGTGCAGCTTCAAACCACATGAGAATTCAGTCGAGAGATGGCAGAGGAGAGATGTGGCTTGTGCAGGATTAGGCGAGGAGCCAGTTACTGGATGCACGAGTGGAGCCTACGTCTACTGATATTTGAAGTCTAATATGGAAAATTAGGCATACAATGTATACAATGTTTTCTTAAATGAAAAAAGGACTTCTCTTTTTCTGCCTTTGCCTTTAAAAGAAGCCCTTCTTTGTGGGCTGCCATGATGTCAGATCATCTTCCAGGGTGCGGATGTGGAACCATTATCAAACATTGGTCACACAGTCTCAGATTCATCGCATGTAACAGCTGAACAGTGAAGTCTTTTATTCTGAGCTAACCAAAAGCATAATTTAATGATGAGAAATTCAAACCAGAAGTGTACAAGTTTTACACTAGGACAAACAATGTAGCTGCTCATCGGTACACGCCTTCCTATACAGACCAATACAGAGCAAATGCAAATATGTTAGGAAATTTAATTACCGTGTAGGTTTTTCCTCAGTGACCGCAGACATTTAATATGTAGTTTGTGGCTCCATCTTGTGGTTGAAAAGCATAATTAAAGGAGCAGAAAGAAGATGTGTTCTATGATGCTTTTGTACAGCTTGTGCTTTTTTCTACAGTTTTTAAAAAGAAGAAAATACCCAAGGGGAATGCTGATGTGTATTCAATTACGTCTAAACAGGGTGAGTGATGGGTTGCCCAGCATGGGTCTGATAGTCATCTGCAACCACCTGTACAAGTCATGTTTCACACATTCTATGTTTGTGGGTTTTTGTTTGGGTTTTTTGAGTGATTTCCACACTGATGTCTTTTATTTGATATTTTTACATTTATCCATACAATAATCCATTCACTAATCAATCCATCATTCATCCATTATCAATCATCTTTAATCCAACTGTCAATCCAGGCTTTTATATGTTCATCCTCTGGCCCATCCATCCATCCATCCATCCATCCATCCATCCATCCATCCATCCATCCATCCATCCATCCCATCCCATCATCCATCCATCCATCCACCTTTCCATCCCCACCCATCCACCCATCCATCCATCCATCCATCCATCCACCCATCCATCCATCCATCCATCCACCCATCCATCCATCCATCCATCCACCCATCCATCCATCCACCCATCCATCCATCCATCCATCCATCCATCCACCCATCCATCCATCCATCCATCCATCCTCCACTGCTTGGAGGATGACATTCTTTCAGTCGTCACCACTGATCTTACTGTTTTAATTACTCTGTCTCAACTTCAAGCACATAGAGGAACTTTTACAATCCTTCTCCTTTCTGGCTTAAATTGAAACAGTTGCTGCAATTTGTTAAATTCAAATTGTAGGGTAAACTGCCAATTAATAACTAACTTCAGAAGCTGGGGATAAAGGTGTCATTAATTTAGAAAAAGAAATAAAAAATGCACTTTTTTTAGCTATTGTATCTATCTACAAATTTCATTTTTGGGTGACATATGAAAAAACCGATTTGAAACCGTAACTTTACTTTGGTTTACCGAGAAATTGCTTACTTTGTAGAAATTCTCTTATTATTAAAATATGTTTGTTTGTTCATTGAAGCAGAAAGGCAAGAAGGCAGCATCCCTGGCATCTACGATACCTTCACACCAAATCAGATGCAGCTTGAGCAGCTTATGGAGCTCCAGCAGAGGATAAAGACCGGTTCACTCACTGTGGGAAAGGCTTTTAATCACCTCAGCAACCAGCAGAAGCAGCAACAGGTTAAAAAGGCTACAGTTAACACGCAGGGGGCAAGATGACGTTATACTCTGGGTGGATAAAACACAGACAGGGTAGAAGCAATGCATCTAATGCATCTACAACCTTGTCTAGCCTTTCCTGTGGAACCACTGGCATTGTTGGAAAATTATGTTGTTGCAGATGTGTTCTGTTAATCAGAGATCTTGTAACATCTAAAAGATTGTAGCTCACATCATTTTCATACCACAGAGTGATTAGTGCATGGATCTGTCACCATTCCAAGTCTGGAATCTGATTTTGGAATTTCTTAGGGCTCAACATGGCGCTGATACATTTTCTATATCAGTCACTGAACTTTGACCAAAGGTGTTTTAGGTGCTGCTAAAATAATAATAATAATAATTTAATTATAATAATGTTCAATAATTTATTTATTCTTATTTTGATTTCCATAAATAGACTTAAGTAAAACTATAGAATAAACATGTACTAAAGTTAGTTGCGCTTAATATACAGAATATTAACAATAACACTCCTAACAATCTGATATCAGTTGGTTAACTAGTCAGGCGATCTGCCCAGATGGCTAATCTGCAGTCTGCTGCTTTACAGACATGCTGCTACAGCTTGCCAACTGTAGTTTTAGAACAACATTACTTTGACAGAGCAGTGATGTTGGAGCCCCTTTAGAATCCTCATTATAACTATTTATGCTTTTCCAAACAGCTGAATTTGTCCTTCTTGTAAGCAGGGTATGTTACGTAGTCTTTTTTCAGCGAGCTGAACGGCAGTCCGCAGCAACAACTGAGGGTGGAACAGAGCTGTGCTACTTTATGCTACAAATAACCAGAGAAAACTCTGATCAGGTTATCAGGTTAAGTGGAAATGCAACCCAGGTCCAAAGAAAGCCCAAATAGCTCCTGATCAAGACCACTTTAAGAGGTTACAGGAAAGTCTGGCTGATTGGAAGCAAAATATAAAAACAAAACAGTGAGCTCAGGTAAGGCATTATTGAACATCACAATTAAAATTAAACTGTTAAACAGTGGATACAGGTGAATTTACTAAATCAAAACCAATTCTATGAGCCTTTGACACAGTTTGCAGGTATTAGTGTGGTTCTAAATGCAGCACTGAGCTAAACTTCTAAATGTTGGTCCTACCTGTCCTTTTGAGAATGTTGGTGCACCGTATGAAAGCATGTAAACATCACAGACATTTTAGGGGGTAAAAAAGTGTATTACAAGTGAAGATGCTCCGTTTGTCACTGCAGGAGAAGCTGAGCCACCTGAGAGCTGGCATCATCAACAACAGAGACGACTGTGTGTACGGTAAATATCCTGCCGTCCTGGATGTGCAGCTCAAACTTTGGTGTTAGCACAGAGACGGTTGCTGCTGTAACATTCCAAACTGAAAGCAGTAAATGTCTCTCTTCCCTCCCTGCAGATCAAATCAGCAATGTTCACCGTACACCAAGTGAGTGTTTAAAACCTTATCTCAGAGAACAGTGGAGAACAGTGTTTGCATGCCTTTGTAGTTGCTGCAGTCCCAGTTTCAGTGCTGGGGGATTTAACCCTCTGAGAAGGCCAGGGATTTGTTTAGTCAAATCTCCAGTGCCTTGTCTAGATGTAGTGAGTTTCATCAGTAATAAAAGGGAGTATTTTATTTCCCACAATGAACAATTCTGTTTGCTATGCATGTTACAAAAATTGTCCCCACCTTTCAGATGTTCTGGTGAATGAGAGTTGTAGAGGAAACCAACCGTCTGAACCTGAGTTTTACACTAAGCCACTAAAAGGGCAGCAGGTGAGTTTAACTAAAACCTTACATTAGCAAACAAAATTATTAATATTTAATACAGGTCATTATATTGAGTTCAATAGAAACAACTCATACATTTAAGATTTATTGATTTTGTTCCCGCTTTGTTTTTGCAGAACTTGCAGAAAAGCTGAGAAACTGTGAACTTACACGTTAAGGTTATTTATGCAGCATATAAATCTAGTTTCCTATCAACATTTTTTTCCTGAAACGTTTAATTCTTCTTTTCTTTATTTGAATATTCAATGAAACCAATGTTATTTGTTATAGTTTCAAAATTATGGGTCGATTTCTGGGGTTTAGGGTACAGTCACATTAAAAAGAAAGCACACCACAATAAACTGAAGGGTTTGAAATATTTTCTACATATCTAAGGTTTTTGGGATGTATTTAGTTTTTCACAAACTCTTCCATTTTGGCTTCATGGTGGAATTAGCTATGTTTATATTGTATGCTTTATGTTAGATTTAATCATTTTAGAACTCAGTAGAGTTATGTATTTGTTAAAAACCCTATATTATTCAGAGGGTGTACTTTCTTTTTACAATGACTGTACACCATGGTATTAAAAGGTCACAGTTACTTAATTGAAAAGATTTGTGGTCATATTGTTCCTGCGGTTGAAATTGTTTTCAATGAAGTGAAGTACATTTGTGCCTCCTCTCCATCACTTGTTGCTGTAAGCTGTCAGTCAGTTGTGTAGTTGGGTGTTTGGAAAGGATTCTGGAAGTAAAACCACCCCAGAGGAGCGCCACAACTCAGTCTTTTCTTTGGTTCTTCACCAAGAAGCTATCAAGGTTACCTTGTCTTTTGGTAAAATAAACAGCCTTCTACAAGAACTAGTCAGAAAGTCACGGCTCACACAGATAAAAATTTAATTAAATTCAGTTTATTTTATATAGCGCCAATTCACAACACGTCGTCTCAAGGCACTTCACAAAAGTCAGGTACATGCATTACAATTAATCCGAATCATTGAACAGTGCAGTCAGATTCAGTTATTTATTCAAATTGGATAAAAAGTTTGTCTATCTAAGGAAACCCAGCAGATTGCATCCAGTCAGTGACTTGCAGCATTCACTCCTCCTGGATGAGCATGTAGAGACAGTGGACAGTCACTGG
>JAHHUM010002452.1:166070-181033 GCA_036173005.1 Crenichthys baileyi
TCCATCCATCCATCCATCCATGCATCCATCCATCCATCCATCCACCTATCCATCCATCCATCCATCCATGCATCCATCCATCCATCCATCCACCCTATTTCCTGGCAACTTACTTTTGAAAAGTAAAGGCTGCTGGTGCCTACAATATAATGGAAACAATTCTCTGATTTAAAAATCTGCGAGAAAAACTGAGTTTTAGAATGAGATGTAAAGGGTCAGTGATGCTGCCTGACCTACAGGCAGGAGCTGCTGTCTCCAGAACTTCGGGGCAAAACCTGAAAATCCTCCAACAGTGAAGTAACCTCCTAGCAGAAAACCTGCAGCCTTCTGGACCAACTGGACCCGGTACACCAAGGTCTGCAAACACCAACATGCAGAGAGTTGCAGCAGTCGAATTTGGAGGTAATGAAAGCATCAGAATAGGATTTATATCTAAGCAGCATTACCAGCACTTCATAGCGACTATCTTGGATGAGGCCTGCTTGCTGTATCCTGCAACTGCTGGAACCAACAGATGCCTGGTAGGGCTCTGGCATCAGTTGATGTCAGATTTATTTCAAGCTTGATTTCTGCTCCGAACAATTACACGAACAATATTAATAAGCTGAGCTCCTTCAGCGAGTCAGCATAAGCCTTAATCCAAGGCTTCACAGTCAGAGCCACTATGGAGAAAACATGGAACAGCTGAGAACCTCCATGGAGTGGTCGGCCAACCAAACGGTCTATGAGGCAAGAAGTAATCCATATCTTTCTGCTTCTCTGGAGTAAAAATATTCTGTGATGCAGAGGTCCATTTCCCTTGATCAGCAGGCCTGAAGGTGGGACGAGGACCCAAGTTCTTCCACCAGACTTTCTTCATGACAACTGCAGCAATAAATGGCATCCTGAAGTCACCAGGTCTCGATGACCACCATCAGAGGTTATCTTCTTCTAAGTGGTTGTTTAGGAGGCATTTCAACAAAAAAGCCTTTTCTGTCCTACCATCACAAACATTAATTCTGCTGGGACTTTAACTGGACCTGTGAGCTTTGATTGAATCAGTTTTTTAGCGATGAGCGCTCCAGGTGGGTCTGGTGTGAAACAAACTGTAAAGTACAGGGTCAGTAATTATCTCAACTATTAGCTTCTCCACCTGAATAAATGCTCTCAGATTAAAGCTTTTTTAGGTATGAGATTAAATATGAATTCATTTTAAACGTCTTCACCAGATTTTTCTGTTTGGATAAAAGATGTTTGACTGTTGGAAATAAACTCATATTTCCCCATATAAACAGAAAATAGGCTAATGGGTGGCAGGGAGCACTTATTTATTGAAGGTGATCCCACCGGTTACAATGGTTCGTCCTGTAACCAGTGGGTTGCAGGTTCGAACCCCCGCTCTGTCTGTCTCAGTCGTTGTGTCCTTGAGCAACACACTCCACCCTCCTTGCCTGCTGATGGTGGTCAGAGGGCTCTGTGGCGCCGATCGTATGGCAGCCTCGCTTCCGTCAGTCTGACCCAAGCACTAGACAAACGCAGGCCATTTACCATAATGCTAACAGAGTATCATGTAATTTTACTCTGTGTTAATGACACCTATACATGTTCTGGGGCCCCTCCATCCTGTCTGCTCCTTATTATTCAGTGGATCACATGACGCTCCATCTCATCTATTTCACAGGCAGAAAAAATATCTCACAGACAAAACCTCCAAAGCTTTTGGTTTATGGCAGAAAGAAATCTCATTTTTGCTCTGAATCCCAGTAATCAATCTTCCCTTTCACCCGTCTGTCTCTTATCTTCTCCCATTTGTCTGAGGTCTATTTGCCCCATTCATCCATCCACAAAACACCACATAAAGCCCACTTTTCTGACTGCCTCATCACACAACACAGACGCTCGCTCTGTCTAGCCTCAGGTCAGTTCCTGGAATGAGACGGCATTGCAAAGATAGTGGAAAAATGTCACCCAGGAATGAAATATTGATGGACATAAAGACCTTCCCTCTTTCTCTCTTTGCCTTCAGGCAAAAAGTGAGTCATGCAGTCAACTGGCAGCGAGGAGGAAGAGCCAAAACAAACAAGCGTGGAGAAAACGCCACGATCTGGTCCATCATCTCCCTCAGAGCTCTGCTTATCTCCCTTTCAGTGAAACTAAAATCTGATTCCCTTGCACTTCACTGGATGCTGTTTATTTACAGCCAAGGTCTTCCAGAGTCAACATAAACCCCGCCTCTGGCAAATAAGGAATCAATACGACTTAAATGAGTGGAGGGACTATAAATGTGAACATCTACATTTGCATAAGGAGATGCACGGTGAAGCCGGAGTGAAACACGCCAGCCCTGTTCTGCAGCGAACCGTCAGGAGGCTGTTTTCCCTGAGCAGTCGGGGCAGCCAACAGAGATGTCATTCCTGCTCTGCTCAACAAAAGCAGGCATGTTGTTTGCTTTTGCAAAGCATGCTCAGATCTCAACATGTTGTCATTAATGTCATGGAGGAGTCAAGCAGCGTTTTGAGCAAATATGTGAGCAACAGCACGAGGACAAGCAGACCCTGCTGTTCGACTCTTGGAATAATTCAAGAACCGCTCCAACAAACAGACCCGCGGCAAAACCTTCAGGCTGAACGCTGAGACTAAAACAAGGCCAGTAAATTGTCCATTTCATCATAACTGTGACTCGAGCAAGCAGTAAACACCAGGGTGCAGAACTCACCATTGATCCATTTGGCCTCAGGGTCATGAACCTTGAACTCAGGTTTGAACAAATCCTCCACAGTCAGTTTGGTGTCACTTCCAGCTTGGCTGTCGACTGCAAACAAAAACAAAATCATGTTTCATTTTTTCACCATTTTCCCTGTAAAATAAAGTTGCCAACTAAACAAAAACATTGTGGCTGCTGCAGCTTCACAGCTTTTCCTTCAAACTTTATTCACACAGACTGAAACACAAAGTGATTTACAACCGCCCACCTCGTCAGCAACAGAACAAACCATGTAGACACATTCACATGCAGAATGATCATGGATATGGTATGTAAAACATCATACATGATCACACACCTTTAAACTCAGGAGCAAAGATGCAGAGGAGGAAACTCAGAGGAACAACGGAAGAATGAAGCATTAGATCCATTGACTGATGTTAAAAACAACTGACTGCTCCAGATGTGTTCATAACGTGGATATTTCTGCCCTGCAGCAGATGATCTTTCTTTGAGACATTCTTTGCCATCATGTCTCACAGATGGCAGCCATGAGTGTACTTATTCTGCATGATGTCTGTCTGAGATGATGAAGTCGCCTTTAAAAAAAAGGTCAAAAAGTGACCCAACAGATCGGGATGGGGGGGTTGAAGACAAACATGTAGAAGCAGAAGGTCCTGGTTCTGATGAGGCCCCTTTGTCAGATTAAAAGAGCCTTTAGAAAATAACAACCTATAAACAGGTTTTAAACATGCCCACATTTCTGCATTAAAATGTTTTTTATTGGTCTGATGTGACATTCTGATCATAAATGCTGTGTTTTCATTGGCTGGAAGCAGAAAATCATCCTAATTAACAAAAAGAAAGGCTTAAAACGTCAGTCTGGGTTTAATTAATTGTATAGTGTGTCTCAGTGATGGAGTTACTGGAATAAATGAACTGTTCAAGAATATTCTCATCCGTTATACATGACTGTAAATAATTTCTCTGTGGCATTAGCACAATATCAGCCGGCAGTAAAATCTCTAAGCTGTTAAAACACAGCCCCTAAAACTGTTTCATCTTTAATCATCAAGTGTTGAGCATTAGGCAGGAAGAGTAAATGCCAGTGGAAAGCTCCGTCTAAATGGGCCAGCTGCTGGTTCTGAGCAGAATGGGAAGGCCAGATCATTCTGAATGTCTGCACAGCATGTTTGTTTATATCGGTAATGAAAGTCAAACCAAGCGTTAAATCCAGCGGAGAGAAATTCGGCTGAGGACTTTACGTCTCAGTAAAACTGCTTCTCTGGCGTTCTGCCTGTAAAATCACTAATAAAGAAACAGAAGAATAAAGATAGGCTGCTTGAAACAAAGACATGAAGTTCCTCAACATGATCTCTGTGAAACAAGTGTAGCCTGCTCCAGAACCCATTACATGGTGAGCTTAACAGGTACAAATGATACTCTGCTGCCACGGAAACAAATTGGTTCCCATTTAGTCATAGGTCACCATTTCTCATCTCACCTGTGTGTCGGTTTGATGAAAGATTAGGAAACAAGGGAGATGTGGCTTTGATTGAAAACCTAAAGACAGACATAAACCCATTTATTTACCAGTAACACCATCAAGAACAACCTAGCTCTCTGCACCAGATCTCTGCTGGTCCTAAACAAGAAGTTTGATCATGAAGACCAACAACTAACATGTTCTGAATGGTGTAGTCATGTTCTGGTTGTCTGGAGCAGGAGTCTACACCTCCAGTCCTGGAGAGCTTTTAGATGCATCCCTCCTCCAACACACCTGAACACACCAAATAAATGGCTCATTATCAGACCTCTGCTGAACTGGATGGCACGCTGAGGTTATACAATCATTGGGGACCCCTGGTCTAGAGGGTCCTTCTACTACTGCTTGTCTTCATGCTCTGTTGGATCCACAAGGACAATAAAGTTTTTTTTAATTATATTTCAGTGTCTTCTGTTGGTAAAAAGCATCAACAATCAACTTCAATAAATAAGTGCTCCCTCCAAACAATCGTCCTGCCCGTTGAGGCGCAAGTCAGCTATAGCTGCAGCTAAAAAACATCACAACTGTAAGCCAGCAAGAACAACAACAAAGTTCTTTTTGGTCAAGATGTTTCATACTTTTGCATTTTTCTTGCAGCTCTGGAAGACAGAACAAATGTCTGTTCTTGCAGACATGGACAGATAATGTGACACTGATGTTGGACGAGAAGGCCTGCGTCACAGTCTCTGATATAATACATCCCATAGTTGTCCTATCAAGTTTGAGGTCAGGACTCTGCACAGACCACTGAAGTTCTTCCACAACAAACATCATCGCTTTGTACACTGGCGCACAGTCATGTTGGAACCGGAAGGGATCGTCCCCAAACTGTTCCCACAGAGTCAGGAGCAAGAAATTATCCATCATATCCTTGAATTGCTGAAGCATTCACAGTTCCTTTCATTGGAACTAAGGGTCCGAGCCCAACTCAACAAACACCTCCACACCATTATCCTTTCTCCACCAAGCTTTCCACTTGACATCAGGGAAGCAATGTTCTCCTGGGAACTGCCAAACCCAGACTGGTCCTTTGGTTTCCCAGACAGAGAGGCATGATTCATCACTCCAGAAAACACGTGTCCACTGATTTAGAGTCCATAGCGATGTGCTTCACACCACTGAATCTAATGCTTTGACCTCGTCTTTGATGCAGCTACTTGGCCACGGAAACCTCTACCAACTATTCCTAAACCAATCTAAAGGCCACATGAAGTTTGGGGGTTGGTAGGTACTAACTTTGCAGAAAGTTGGTGACCTCTGACCCCACTCTGTGATTTTCCAGTTCCAGTTCATTAAAATCCCACTAACAGCTGACTATGGAACATTTAACAGTGATAATATTTTATGATTGGACCTATTGCACAGGTGGCATCCTATCATGGTACCACGGTGCAGTTTACTGGGCTTTCGAGAGTGACCCGTTCTTTCACCACTGTTAATAGAAGCCGACTGCATACCGAGGTTCTGGATTTTATTTACCTGTGGACATGGAAGTGACAGCAACACCTGGATCCAATCACTGGAAGGTGATCCAATACTTTTAGCAACAGCTGTGGAGCTTCCTGAGTTATCAGAAATATTAGCTTCATCTAAACCTTCAACTTGTATGTTAGACCCAATCCCAACCAAATTATTTAAGGAAGTGTTCCCCTCTGATTACCAGCCCCATTTTAGATATGATTATTTATCTTTAGTAAATGGATATGTACCACAGGCTTTTAAGGTAGCTGTAATTAAACCTTTGCTTAAGAAACCTTCGCTTGATCGAGATGACTTAATAAATTACAGACCTATATCCAATCTTCCATTCTTATCTAAAATTCTTGAGAAAATAGTTGCTAATCAAATGTGTGAGAATTTACACAGCAATGACCTGTTTGAAGAGTTTCAGTCAGGTTTCAGAGCTCATCATAGCACTGAAACAGCTCTGCTGAAAGTCACTAATGATATTCTTATGGCCTCAGATAATGGACTTGTGTCTGTACTGGTTCTGTTAGATCTCAGTGCTGCATTTGATCCAGTCGATCATAATATTCTCTTAGAAAGGCTGGAATATACTGTAGGGATCAGGGGAACAGCACTAGGCTGGTTTAAATCTTACTTGTCTGACAGATTCCAGTTTGTTCATGTAAATGATAAATCATCTTTAAACTCCAGGGTTAATTGTGGAGTACCACAGGGTTCAGTACTTGGGCCAATTCTCTTTACTATATATATGCTTCCAATAGGTCAAATTATCAGGCAGCATAGGATAAATTTTAACTGTTACGCTGATGACACTCAGCTTTACTTATCCATAAATCCTGATGAACCCAACCAGTTAGATAGACTACAAGCATGTCTTGAAGACATAAAAACTTGGATGACTTTAAATTTTCTGCTTCTAAATTCAGACAAGACAGAAGTTGTCGTCTTTGGACCGGAGTCTTTAAAAAAGAAACTGCTTAGTCAATCACTTAACCTGGATGGCATTAAATTGACCTCCGATAATAAAGTAAAAAACCTTGGTGTTATTTTTGACCAGGACATTTAATTTAAATCCCATATTAAACAGGTTTCTAGGATTTCCTTTTTTCATCTCCGGAACATTGCCAAAATTAGAAATATCCTGTCCAGGAGTGACGCTGAAAAACTAGTCCATGCATTTGTTACTTCAAGGCTGGACTATTGTAATTCTTTACTATCAGGATGTCCACAAAATGCAGTTAAAAGCCTTCAGCTGATTCAAAATGCTGCAGCAAGAGTTCTGATGAAAAATTGATTAAAAAGAGAGATCATATTTCCCCTATTTTAGCTTCCCTTCATTGGCTCCCTGTTAAATCCAGAATAGAATTTAAAATTCTCCTCCTCACATATAAAGCCCTTAATGATCTAGCTCCATCATACATCAGAGATCTGATTGTTCCATACGTTCCTAACAGAGCACTTCGTTCTCAGACTGCAGGTTTACTGGTGGTTCCTAGAGTCTCTAGAAGTAGAATGGGAGGCAGATCCTTTAGTTATCAGGCTCCTCTCTTGTGGAACCAGCTCCCAGTTTTAGTCCGTGAGGCGGACACCCTGTCTACTTTTAAGGCTTGGCTTAAAACTTTCCTTTTTGATAAAACTTATAGTTAGAGTGGCTTAGGTTATCCTGAACTATCTCTGTAGTTATGCTGCTATAGGCTTAGGCTGCTGGAGGACATAATGACCACTTTCACCCTCTTCGCTACTTTCTCACACTACTCTTCAATTTTGCATTATTGCTGTTATTTCAGCTTTTAACTTTGTTCTCTCTCTTTTCTCTTCCTAGAAGCTACACCTGGCCTGACTCTGTGTCTACCTGTAACACCTTTCTGGAGAGGGGCATCGTCCGAGCTTCTGCTGGCAACAACTTAATGCTCACCCTCTGCCGATGATCCACTTGGCCCTGTCTTTCAGTGTTTAACCCTTTCTCTCTCCTAGACATGGCGATTGACAGAGCTTTTACTGTAACTAACTCTATGTGCTCTCTTTCAGACTCTAAACTTGAAAACTGGCTCAGAGTTTATCTGTTCCTTCTTTCTAGGTGAAACGACTAAAGGAGCTACATCCATTAACATTTACCTTTTCCTTTCCCATAGAAAGTACTCCTGGATCAGTGCTTCTTTGTTCTCTTTGTGTCTCTGCTCTGTTCTCTCTAACCCCCAGTCGGTCATGGCAGATGGCCGCTCACACTGAGCCTGTTCTGGTTCTGCTGGAGGTTTCTTCCTGTTAAAAGGGAGTTTTTTCCTCTCCACTGTCGCTACATGCATGCTCAGTATGAGGGATTGCTGCAAAGTCAACACCAGTGACTGTCCACTGTCTCTACATGCTCATCCAGGAGGAGTGAATGCTGCAAGTCACTGACTGGATGCAATCTGCTGGGTTTCCTTAGATAGAAAAACTTTTTATCCAATTTAAATAAATAACTAACTGTGACTGCACTGTTCAATGGTTAGGACTAATTGGAATGTATGTACCTGAGTTTTGTGAAGTGCCTTGAGACGACATGTTGTGAATTGGCGCTATATAAATAAACTGAATTGAATTGAATTGAACAGGATGTATTTCTGGACTTCCGACACTGAAACATATATAACTACTGTGAGCTACAAACCTAAACAGAACCAGAAAAGAATCGAGATCTCTGCATTAATGAAACGGTCCAGTGAAAACAAACTGAACAGTTTTTGTTGAATGTTTCTCTTGTTTGGTTGAATGGATGAAAACAGATCAGTAAACGGGGCAAAAATAAACCAACATGCTGAGATAAAATGAAGCAGTGATTTAATGTTCCAACATTCTTAAAAATACATCTAATCATACAGAACAATATTTATATACAACCTATAAAAAGCATTCATTTCAGGATGGGTGTGCCTTCCACAGTTCCAGAACAAACTGAAAGAACCAAGTCCAAATGTTACCTGGTGTGAGGAGGATGACAGACATGGTGATCAGGGAGCAGACCACCAGGATGACCAGCAGAGCAATGGCGATGCCCTTCCAGTTCCTCTGAGGAGGATTAACCCCGCCCAGGTCCTGCAGACAGAGACAGAGAAGTAAAATGGGTCATAAAAAGTGCTGTCCATTAAACATGGCAGAATTCACTTTACTCAACCATAACAGGATATTCTTAGTTAAATGAAAGACTAATGAAATGTTTGAAAAATACAGAGACATCCTGTTTTACAGTAATCCTGACTAATGTACCACTCACAATGATTTATTGCACAAATGAATGAAAAATATTCAACAAACTGCTGTTTCTCCCCATGAACTGATCATTAACACACCGCTGATTAATGGGATGATTCTCACGTTAATTTATTCTGACTTCCTATTCACAGTAGTAATCGAATACCATAATGATATAGTACTGCACATAAAAAGCTGATTTTCATGAATATTATCTCCAGATTGAGGTCAGTGAAGTAAAATCGGATTAAAATGGACATACTGTTGCTATCATTGCTGTCTTTCCGAGATATCTGGGAAGTCCTATGTTCTATTCATTCGTTAAACTTTACTGGTTGGTCATTTTAATAAAGGCTGGTTTTACAGGTATCCTACCAGTCCATGCATTCACCTGTAACATGCATCCACCCACCAAAATCCGTGATTAATTCAATAAATATGCAGCAGAAGTACAACAGAAGACAAAAACACTCAGCAGAAACATTCACGTATTCAACAGCCAAGTAGCAGAGGGAATAAAGGACTAAGGGTGGCGATTAGTTCTGGACTTGGGTCCAATATAACGTCAGCCTGAAGGCAATAGTAGAAATCCTGGTGAATGGATGTGGTCCAACTGGCTGATCGTTTTCTCAAGTTCAATAATCTTGGTGCAAAACACTCACAGAAGTATTGATGCTGTTTCTGTCCTTTCTGGCCCAGTAAACCAACAGGTAAAGAAAAAGGTTATATTGATAAAAATGAAGTAGAACCGTTTTACAAACATTAAAAGAGTTTAGCCTCAGCATTAAACAGATCCTCTGTTGGCTCCTCTTGACAACCAGATCTGGGTTTGCATCAAACTTTAACAGAGAAACAAACAGAACCAAGATCTCAACCGTCTCACGGTGAAAGCTGTTTGGTTCTGTGACTCTGTGACTCTGTCTAAAATCATTAAAAAGCTCCTTTCATTTGATACATTAAGATCCAAGTTCATCGTCAAACCATTTAGCCAGGACAGGTATGACCTGATCCAGAACCCTGAAGAATGGACAGGAGGACTGGGTCATCAGAACATTTTACAATATAGCTGCTATCCTGAGACGTTCTCCTGCTCTGTCTATATTATAAAAAGCAAGGGGGAACAGGACACAACCCTGTGGTGACCCTGGACTGAAAGACATGTCCATTTGTACGAACCCACTGGACTCATGACAAAATGTAAAAGCAACAGTAAACCGTTCACACAGATTCTGGTCCTGAAATCTGATGACTTTGCATCTCATTTATTGTCCTCATGGAGCTACCAGTGTTCTGTGTGAAGCTGCTAAACATAAAAGGTTAAAAAACAAAACAATTAGTAAGAATCAGAGACTGTACAGTTCTACAAAAATAAAGATTATTTATAATTACATAACTGGTCCATCAGGAAACTGCTTAAGCTGCTAGTTCTCCAGGTCAGAAGGTCCACATAGTGACCCCTCATACAGAGAAACCTGCTTGTCCCACAGAGGTTTTACATAAATCCACCTTACAGTTCCCCCTGGATGCTCCAATAGGAGTTCTGGACTTAAGAGGAACCAAAAGGTCAAAGAGAACCCGAAGAGTATACAAATAAAATGCCACCTGTACTTTTAAAAAGTACAAACTGATCATCATTTCCAAAACGTTCTGAAGAAATCATTGTTTCAACGTTCATTGCTCTACGTTCCCTTAGATAAACATACTGTATATAGTAAAGAGAATTGGCCCAAGTACTGAACCCTGTGGTACTCCACAATTAACCCTGGAGTTTAAAGATGATTTATCATTTACATGAACAAACTGGAATCTGTCAGACAAATAAGATTTAAACCAGCCTAGCGCTGTTCCCCTAGGATTTCCTTCTTTCATCCCCGGAACATTGCCAAAATTAGAAATATCCTGTCCAGGAGTGACGCTGAAAAACTAGTCCATGCATTTGTTACTTCAAGGCTGGACTATTGTAATTCTTTACTATCAGGATGTCCACAAAATGCAGTTAAAAGCCTTCAGCTGATTCAAAATGCTGCAGCAAGAGTTCTGATGAAAATTAAAAAGAGAGATCATATTTCTCCTACTTTAGCTTCCCTTCATTGGCTCCCTGTTAAATCCAGAATAGAATTTAAAATTCTCCTCCTCACATATAAAGCCCTTAATGATCTAGCTCCATCATACATCAGAGATCTGATTGTTCCATACGTTCCTAACAGAGCACTTCATTCTCAGACTGCAGGTTTACTGGTGGTTCCTAGAGTCTCTAGAAGTAGAATGAGAGGCAGATCCTTTAGTTATCAGGATCCTCTCCTGTGGAACCAGCTCCCAGTTTTAGTCCGTGAGGCGGACACCCTGTCTACTTTTAAGGCTAGGCTTAAAACTTTCCTTTTTGATAAAGCTTATAGTTAGAGTGGCTTAGGTTATCCTGAGCTATCTTCCTTATTTTAGTTCCGTCTTCTTCTCCCCTTGTTGGATGGAGTAAGGGGGAGTCAGGTTTAGCCTAAACCGGCTCAGTTACGGTTGAGGTGCAAACACACCCTCCATTTCTGCTACCTGTATGACCCCCTCTCTTTTCCAATGGTTATGGTCAATCTGACAGAGAGAGGTATCCCAATCGTTGTGGTTTTTAGTATAACAATGACCATCAGTGGGCTCTAGATGGACAAACTGTCTACTTTTAAGGCTAGGTTTAAAACTTTCCTTTTTGATAAAACTTATAGTTAGAGGGGCTTAGGTTATCCTGAGCTATCTCTGTAGTTATGCTGCTATAGGCTTAGGCTGCTGGAGGACATAATGACCACTTTCACCCTCTTCACTACATTCTCACACTACTCTACAATTTTGCATTATTTGCTGTTATTTCAGCTTTTAACTTTGTTCCACATGGCCCTGTCTTTCAGTGTTTAACCCTTTCTCTCTCCTAGACATAGCTACTGACTGAGCTTTACTGTAACTAACTCTATGTGCTCTCTTCAGACTCTAAACTTGAAAACTGGCTCAGAGTTTATCTGTTCTTTCTTTCTAGGGGAAACGACTAAAGGAGCTCTATCCATTCACATTTACTTTTCCTTCCCATAGAAAGTACTCCTGGATCAGTGCTTCTTTGTTCTCTTTGTGTCTCTGCTCTGTTCTCTCTAACCCCCAGTCGGTCGTGGCAGATGGCCGCTCACACTGAGCCTGGTTCTGGTTCTGCTGGAGGTTTCTTCCTGTTTAAAGGGAGTTTTTCCTCTCCACTGTCGCTACATGCATGCTCAGTATGAGGGATTGCTGCAAAGTCAACGCCAGTGACTGTCCACTGTCTCTACATGCTCATCCAGGAGGAGTGAATGCTGCAAGTCACTGACTGGATGCTATCTGCTGGGTTTCCTTAGATAGAAAAACTTTTTATCCAATTTGAATAAATAACAGAATCTGACTGCACTGTTCAATGATTAGGATTAATTGGAATGTATGTACCTGGGTTTTGTGAAGTGCCTTGAGACGACATGTGTTGTGAATTGGCGCTATATAAATAAACTGAATTGAAAACTGAATTGCTTTGCAAGCGGTGTAGCACATTTCCTGCTTCCTGGTTCAGGATAGAACGTCTTTATTCGACGAAGGGAAAAGTCACTCAGTCTGCGTCACAGGTCTTCGTCTTTTTACAGTTGGTGATTGGTGGGACTGACGTCAATTAGGTTGGTCTAGTCTGATTCTATTGGTTCTTTTGATTAAAAGGCGGGGTTATTGATCTGCATAAAGCTGCCTGTCAGTGAATATGCTGCAGTTGGAGAGAAGCTGAGCAGTTTCTCCGTGTTTTTCTAAAAATGGAAAGTAAATGTCAGTAATTTATGAAACGATAATGTTAAAACTAACAATTTTAGACATGTAAATAAAAGTTTTGCAAGTAAAAACACAATTTTTTGTAAATGGTGTCAACATGTGCCACACTGTGTCAATGGGCAAAAAGCCCAGGTATGTCTTTACTAAAACCTCTGTAACTTTGCTTTAATTTACCTCAGCTGCATGAATCTTTGCACAGGTAATGCCCACAAGTGGATTTAGAGTTTTCAAATGTTTGTAGCCTTCTTCATGATATTTCTAAAAGGTTTATATACTGTACAAAGCAGGAAAAATTCTGTTCCATCCTCATTATCTCTGGAACAATAGCAGCTACTGTGATATATACACCCCTGATGGAATCTCCTCAGTGTTAGCTTTAATTTGATACAAAAACTATAAATTGAGTTTGTAATTGCTGAGAAAACTCAATTAGATTTGGGCATCTTATTACGAGCACAAACCTAACGAAAACCCCTTGGAGCAGTAGGAAAATTGTGATAAAAGCAAGAATGTGATTTTACTGTAAAACAATACACAGTACATATTAACTCAGGTCACATGGAGCTGTGCTGCTTTCCTTCCTTCGTAATGGAGCCAAAGCATAAAATTGAAACTGGACCTAAGAACTGAGAGCAGCAAGTATCAGAACCTGGTTAACAGAGTTTGACTGTGGAAACGTTTCTTTCTGCATCTCCGTGGTTATGACCCTCAGACCGAGGGGTTTTTTTCCCCAAATTAAAAAGACTCGGGTTTTTGGTTCCACCCAATTCCTGGGGACCTTGAGTTCACTGTGTTTTTGGGGGGATTTATCTAGAGTGAAAAAACAAATCCAGAGGGGTTAGTGATGCCCCTATCTGTAACCCGGGAAATTGGGAGTCTTCCCCCACATCTGCCCCCTCTGAAAAAGGTAAAATGAAGTCCCCTCCTGCTATACTTTTCCCTCCCCCCTGCACCCGTTTCCAGCCTAAATTTTATCCATCCCCCCTTTGGGCAAGAAAAAAGTGCAGAAAATTAACTGGCCCACTTCTTTTATCGAAGGGGGTGGGCCAATGTAAAGGGTTTTATTTTTCCCCCTGAAAGGCTCGCTCCCCCAAAAAAACCCCCCCCAAAAGGGGGCCCCCAAAAATTTTAGATCGGGGTGACTTTGAAAATTTGGAGATGTTTAAAATTTCCTTTTCATTTTCATAAAACCCAAAATTTTTCACCGGGTTTTTGGGCTGGTGTTTTGGTTTGAAATTTCACCCCCTGATAAAACGGAAAACCCCCAAAAGGTTTACAAGGTTTAAACCCAAATTTGGAGTTTCAGGGTCCTCAAAAAAGGTTTTTCGGTGGGCCCCCTTGGCAGTGCCCGCGCCCATCTAGCAAAAGTTTTTCCCCCAAAGGGAATGCCATGATATGACACCCCAAAAACCCATCACCTGTTTCCACCCCCATGCTTCACCCCGGGCATGAAACATTTGGGGTGGTACGCTTTTTTGGGGGCTTTTTCCACCCCCGTAACTCCCCCGGTGTGGGAAAACAGTAAAGGTGGACCCCCATAGGAACAAAACTTTTTTCCATTTTTCCAAACACCCAATGTTTTTTGCGCTCCTTGCCCCAAATTAAAACCGACTTTTTGGCTTTGGCATGAGTGACCAAAGGTTTGGCCCCTATACCCAACCCCGGCCCCGGTATATTGACCCTGTGGAGCCCCCCGACGGACATTTTTTGGTTTTGGAAACAGGAGATTTTGAGGAGCACTTTTAATTTTTGCCGTGTTTTTGGGCAGCCGTTTTTTTAATTTTTTTTTGGTTTAAAACCCGGGGTTTTAGAAAACCCCAACATCATTTTTTCAAAACAGTTTCCCTTTTGGGCGCCCCAACATTTAACCCTTGGATGTGGTTCGTCCTTCTTGGGGGTATGCTGACATTCCCCTGGATCCCGTGGCCCCTTTATACATCCAAAGACTTGCTTTTTGGGCCCACAGATGCCCCCCAGCAAGACGTGCACCAAAAATTTTTGTCCTTTTTTGAACTTTTTGGTATGCCCCCCCATAATTTTTTGTGTCCCATTTCAATTTTTGGGAGAAAAAAACCTGTGTTTCTTACCCTCCCTAATTGAACCTTCACCCCTCTGCCCCTTACTGGTGCAATGTGCAATAATAAAGACTGGTTCCCCAGGGGGGCCCCCCAAATTTACCCATAAAAACCTCCCCACAATCAAGACAGGTTTTTTCGTTTCATTGTC
>JAHHUM010002453.1:0-179335 GCA_036173005.1 Crenichthys baileyi
TTTTTTTTTTTTTTTGGGCAGTTCTTTAACCTGTTGTTCGTAAGTATAGTATGTCTGGTATGAAAAGGACATCTGCTCCAAGAATGTTTCGTACCAACCATGCGTCAGTTTCTACCTGCACTGGGGACCAGAACCACAAACCATAGAAAATAGGGTCCAACACATAGTTAGAACAAAAAATTAGACAAATTTGTGTTTGGCTAATCGTTTCGTTGTTATAACAATGATTTTTGACAATTAATTTTCCATTGTTGGAAAAGCTGCTTATTTCACATTTGTAAGGAATCTGCATCTATGAGCAGCAGAGTTGAGTATATTTGTTCAAATGTCCACCTGGGTGGAGGTCAGGACTACAGCAAGGTCATTCCATCCTCTACACTCCCAAATTCTGCAGGTATTCTTAAAATCCACCTTTTAAGTAATACAGGAGGATTATTTATTTATTTATTTGTCTATAAAAATGCTTCAGGTTTTTATGTTGGATGAATGCAACTTCGGAGCTTCCAGTTGTTTTCTTCATTTATCAGCCAGACGTCCATGTTTTATTTGTAAAAAAGGCTTTTATTGTAAAATATGCAAACCTCTCCCAGTCTAATTTGTCAGAAACACAGGAATTCAGCAAAAGGTCCAGGGGAATGTGTAAGTCTGAATTTAACTCTTTGAGAACCTCTCTACAGAGAGTGAACATATTTTACCTGTCCACTGCTTTGCAAGTACAGCACCAGTGGCTCAGTCTTTGTTACAGCCACCCACATCTTGGTCCAACTCTTCCCCTTCTCCTGCACCTGGAGGTAGCTACACAGCAGGCAGCTGTCCCCTGTCAGAGATAGCTGTTTCTAAACAAGGAAACAACAAAACCAAAGGTTAATTGAGGCTTTTCTGCATCACAGACTCAGAGCCTAACATTGTGAATACACTATTTTATTTAAAGGTGTTTGTGATTCAAATGAATCTGCGTAATATGGAGGGCGATTTAAATGTGATGAGTAAAGGAGAGGACAGATCCGTCAATCTTATGTAACAACAATGTAGGACACAATGGGATTTGTTCAGGGAGAGAAGCTTAAGCTTCTGTGCCCCTTGTCTAAATCTCGTGTAACCTACAGCTCCCCCATGTGGTGATCATTCTCTCTGCAGGTTTGATTTATTTCTAAGCTTTGCAATTTTGTCATTTATACTAAACATAAAAAGAATCTGAAACACAAGAGTGTGACCATTACAATAACACCCTAGAGTAAACAGTGTAAACAGTCATCTGTTGTAAATTTAGAGTAAATGCAGAGAAGACTGCACACCTGAGAAACAGGCAGGCGGCCCAGTAAGACACCTGAAGCTGCCAGACTGTCATGTCAGCAGAGATGACTGAGCCATACTATAGCTGAGATCTTCTTAGCATATAAGTCATCATAGGGAGTTTGGCTTAGCTTTTAAAGCTTTAAAGTGTGTCTTAGTGTACTGTATAAAACCGTCACCTTACAAGATCATACAGCATTTTTTTCCCCCAGCTGAGCATTTAACATTGATATTCCATGCAGGAGACATAACTATTATTTTTCTGGCTTAACTGATGTTTCCACCACACACTCACCACATAATTTAACCGAGTTTCATTTGACTCTACAAATTTGGTGTTAATTGAAGAATGTGAAAACATTCTTCCATAACGCCAAAATTGTGGAGTGCAAAACTATTAGTTGTGCTGTTAATGGGCCTCCTGGCTCCTTCTCTGATAACATGGCCTGTGAGTTTATGTGGACAGCCATGTCTTGTTAGGTTTGCAGAAGTGCAATTTGCTTTCTATATTTAGATGACAGATTAACCAGTGCTCCCTTACATGTCCATGCATGTTTTATAACTTAACCTTCTCCCTGACCTGTCTGCTGTGTTCCTCTGTTTTCATGATGCTGTTTGCTTAACAAACCTCTGAGCCCTTGCTGTAATTATACAGAGATTACATTACACACAGGTGGACTCAATTTACCAATAAGACTTGTGAAAACAATTGGTTGCATGGGATTTTATTCAGGGGAATCAGAGTAAAGGGGGCAGAAAATAATACATTCCACACTCTTCTGATTTCATTTTGGAAAAATGGTTGAAAACCATTTATCCTTTTCCTTTCCTCCCACAATTATGCCCTCATCTCATTATAAACGTATTTTTATTTTACCTCAGCTGCGGCTTTTCTCTTTTGTTCGCCACCACAGATAATTTCAAGGCTGAGGCTGGCTTCGAAACATTCGGGACACACTCGGCTCGTTTTATTGTCCAAGGTCTTTGAACACTTTGCACAGATGGCCTGCAGACAGACACAGTGGGAAAAAGACACAGTGACCATCTAAGTTAGATTTTCCCCTTTTCCATCATTTTGTTCCTTTATCACTCACAACAATGGCCAAATGATTCCATTTGCACATACCGCTCCGCAGGACTTGCAGTGATGCTTGCGCTTTGTGAAATTGAAGCTCTCATTGCAGCCTCTGCACGTCTGTTTCTCTTTCTCCTTTTTCTTGGAGCTCTTCTAAAAATAAGAGTAATAAAAAAAAAACAACAGGAGGGTGTGTCAAGGTGTTGCAACAAATCAAGAGGAAGGAATCTCTGACAGCTTGCTTTGTTTGTCTTCCGTTTCATATTTGTGTTAACAAAGACAAAGGCAAAAACCCACACAGTCACAAAAACACCCAGACTGTTTCGCCTCCGATTGTTGTTTTAGAGGTATATGTGGTATGACTGGTAAAATGAGGCTAATCTCTGTACACATGACATGAAAGCTCTTTGTCTTGGGCAGCTGGAGAAAAGTGTAATTTTTTTTTTTTTATAGATGCGACACACAGAGAGAAGAACTGATTTTTTCAGACCAGCATTTTCATAATCTCAACAATCCAGCCTTAAATAAGGAAATGCATAAAAAAAAACTGTGAACAGTACAGAAAACATCGATACAGCATGTCGTTTTTTTAGGAGCTGCAGTAAAGAGCAAAAGAAGAATACATGAGGTCCAGGTCGTTATTCTACGTGTCTTAAACATACTTTTCCAGATATTATGAAGCAGATCTGTTGTTATGGTGAAGTTAGACTAGATACGCCTATTAAAATGTTTGTGCATTAAATGCAGACAGAAAATTATTCCGCTTTCTTTTATTTTTCTCTGCAGTTATAATAATAAGAAAATCCCTCCCTTGGTGCATCAGTTGTCTCCCATGATTCACTTACTTTACTCCCTCACAACATTTCAAGATGAAACAAATTACATAACAGAATAACTATATTTGCTACTAATATGTTTTTGTGTTTCTACCTGTTTTATCCTGTATTTTTAGATGTTCTTTTATTTTATATCTATTGCAATCACAATGCCTTTAAAAATGACAATGTTTCGGGACGTCTTACTAGTGAACAATTGTCTGGCAACCCTTAGAGTTGCACAATACATAGAAAATTAATCAATGTTGCAATATCAGTTTGTGCATAATTGATATCACAAATGAACATTTGGAATGCAATATTTGTTGACTGTTACAATGCAAATATCATTAATGCATTGCAATGATAGTAGTTGCTCGATTGGACATAAATGATTGTGCCCAAAATGCTAAAGGTTACAGTGCTGGAAGCATTCTAACAAATACGAAAAAGGGGGGTGAGGAAAACGGGAAACTACCATGGATCCCGGGATCCATGATTTTAAGGGTGCACATGGCTCATGGAATGCACATATGTGTTGAAATATTCAATTTGAAAGCCACATGTGTGCCATACATACAACGTCCTTTTTAAAGAAAAAGTCATGGGTATTTTAGCAGAACCAAGAGAGTCGACCTGCACAGATTCCATCAGAATAAACGGATTTGTAGGGAAATGTAGTCAAAAGGTCAGCAAACCCTAGAGAGAAAAATAACCCACCTCCATGTATTTAAAGCATATTTAGATTTCAAATAAAATATGTCCAATTTACTAACAAAATACAAAATACTATGAAATGTGTACAAAGTTGGGTAGTTTTACACTTAAATACCAATACTTTAAAATAATTGCACTATCCTAACTTTCCCAATACTGTATATTACAAAAAAATATACTGACTGACTGACTGTTTGTATATTTAAAAAATATGCTATAATATTTCATTTTATATTTTAACAACACATTAAAGGTATATTTAGGATTTTACTATCCAAATTTTTCTTTACACTGAAATTATATTAAAATTGCATTTATCTATATTTTTTGTTTAGCTTTACATTTGCATGTATTTTTGTAAAGGCATTAAACTGATAAGCCATTTGTAACACTTTAAGATGCATGTATATTGGGGTCAAATAGTCGTGCTTGTGTATTAATTATTATTTGTATACCAAGTACATCTAAAAACACACACATAAGGTCACCGACTTTATTATGAAGAGAAAATTGCTCTACATCCAACAGGGAGGAATGTTTTTTTATCATTTGATCAAAATGGTCCCTTTTTCTTATCTTCATCAGCAGAAGTGGGATTAGCTTTATTGTGTAGAGAAATCAAGTCTTGGTAATGTCTGAGCAGCTACAGTACAAGAGACAATGACAGCATCTTACCCTTTCATGAAGTCCATCTGAGTCGATGGCAGTGCTGCACCAGGGACCCTGAGGAGAAGATTAAAAAACTGAGCAAGGGCATCATCTGCCTGCAGTAACCAATCTCTACCACTAAATGTCAGTCTGGACCTCCTGGATCTGGTCCTCCATAGACTGAAGATACTGTTTGGCTTGGCTCCAGCTCAGGCCAACACAAAGTGGGTCAAAGAAGATCCATAACAGTTGAGTATAAACTGTGACTTGTGCTTTCCCTATTTGGTCATCAGCCATCTCTGGGAGAAGAGACTCGCAGGCGCTACATGTGGAAATAAAGAGCCTCTTTCTGGGAGTGTTTTGTCTGTGTGATTCTACCCACATCCATAGATGGAGGGCTGTTCTGGCAGACAAAGGCCAGGCTATGACAAAATGGTTTGGTGCATCAGTTGTCTTCCATGATTCACTGGACATCATGACCCTCAGACTGACTTCACAATGGAGTTATTAAGGGAGGAGAGGGACACTCACCGGAGACTCCGGCACATGGTCATCTTCACGGGAGAAGGAGCTGTTGAAAGCTTTATTGAACGTTTCGCTGTTTTGTTTGTGCCGCTCAATGGTGGCCTTTATCACCTGAGAGTGGGAAGGCAGAAGAAATGGACATAAAGAAACTGAAAGCCTGCAGCATTTGGATAGAGCATAAAAGATTTCTGATCTCATCTACACATCCTGTCTAGGCTCAGAACATAAACTCTGACTGAACTCATTACGATCCCACTGATGCAGCGTTCTGTTTACCTTCTACTGTATCATCACTCTTGATTAAGCTACCGTATGTTCATTTTCCACTCTTCATGCTTACATATCTTATAAGCCCAGTGTTAAAAACTGTTAGTCTGTTGTCAAATCAGTAAAATGTATTTGCTTTGTTGTAATGGGATAAGTAGGTAACAAAGGGCTTTTATTATCACACAGCAAGACTCAAACACTGAGAAAATGATTTAAGGAGATTTATGCTATTTCCATTCCCAAACAAAGCAGAATGACCAGAGTGCCGTCTGTCTTTCTGAGACTCAGATGGTGAGTTCATATGTGTGTGGGTGTGTAATTCTTGCCTGAATCCAATCTTCCTTCTCCTCTGCTGTCCTGTAAAGAAAATCCAGATAAATGGAATATTCAGATAGAAAAAGACATTTTGTCCACACTGGAAATTAAATTTACAGAACTGTAAACTTGTCCAAATGAAATCAAAAACATTATAAAAACTATATAATCTTTAGCTTAATTTATTGTAAAATGGCCTGCACCTTAATAAACATGAGCCCATCAGTTCATCATATAATTGAGCCAGATTTAGCCATGCAGGCAGGTTTGTTTTCACAGTCCCAGGCAGGTTAATGGGATGAACTAAATTAAAACCTATTATTCACAGAATTACAAATTGATGAGTAAAAATAACAGCAGAGACCAGGTACATGTTCCAGCTACATATTCCCGTCTTACAAGAAAAAATTACCGTTTGGAAATGTTTCTGGTTGTGAAAAGAGGAACTCCTCCTTTAGTTTTTAAAAACTAATGGAGCACCACCCATTACTCCTACTAAGGTAATGCCGATTTAAAACCACAGTTAACCAGCAAGGAGGGGCAGGTCTGTTCAGCAACCGAATGCAGGCTACCTGAGCAGAAAGTCTGTCTAATAAGGTAGCAAAATAAAGCTTTTTAACACTCCTGGTGTCCCTCTATGAAGAGCAGAACAACAAATAACAATTAAATAAAAACTTTTTTTTAAATTTATGGTTAAGTATATGTATTAAAATAAAGATAAAAATAAATAAATGTTACAGATAATATAAGAACTGTGATCAACATTTTGTTTATTTTCATAGCATCAAGAATTGTTGCTTTGCCGTTTTTAAATTAAATCAATTACACAATCTTTTTGTTTAAAATGTTCATGTAAATACTGTAAAACTTTTTATTCAAGTTTTTAGTGAAGTTTTTAGTCAAGGTTATCACACCATGGCAATCTTACACCAACGTATTCCCAAAATAGCTTTGAGCTCAATTACTTCCACATTTTAAACACATATGGGTTTCGCTCGCTGGCCCATCTTAACTGCCTTTACCTGGCCTGCAGCTCCAGTGAACGCTGTTTACCAATAATTGCAAATGAATGAGGAAGGTTCTGCTTCACATTTTCTTGGATCTGAGGTAAAAAAGAAGAAAGCAGAATTAAATGTGGATTAGACTTAGAAGAATAAATTAAAAGCTGTACGATAAAAGCAGAAAAATGAGAGAGAACTTTAAGCTATTGAGAGGCAGGATCATACCTCCATTCCTGCAATGTCAATCCTCTCTCTGACGCTGAACTTCTGCCCCATCAGTCTCAGCTTAGGGACGCAGTATAGCACCATATTGTTGAACTGCAAAAGAAAACAACGTTGAGTATTTAACAAGCAGAGCAGATTTTAAAAACCTTTCTCAGTCTGTGTGATACTATTATTACACAGTCCTCTCACCAAGTAGAGGTATCGGTCTTGAGCTGTTCCGTTTTTGGCTGACATTTTTTTGATATGCCCTTCTTTTATGAGTTCATTGGCTGGATTTACTATGTCCTCCTCTCCTCCGAGCCTTTCATAAACCTCCAGCAGCTTGTTCATCTTTTCCTGACAAAAAATAAATAAAAAACAAGCAGGATGAGAAGAGAACACACAGAGAGACATCAAGGAAGCTCTCCGCTCAGGAGATAGATGGAGCTCTAAGCTTAACTCCCTCTGGTGGTTGTGCTTGACTCATCTTTTTTCTTTGTTACAAATATTAGTTAGGAAAGCCGATATTTTATCCACTTTATTAATTCATACAGGCATTTGTAAGTTGTTGTAAGGATGTGTGAGAAGAAGGTATCATAGCATACAGATAAACGAAAAGAGGAGGACCAGTGTTGAAGACACTCTGCCATGATACCTCAATCATGACACAACAGGCAGGAAGTAGCAACTTCCTGTCTGGGTTAACGCAATGTCGGTCACAAGGAGATAACATTAGCAAGTGTCTGATTGGGTAACAAGTTCTTGTAAAGTAGAGCAAGACGAGGCTAGAGAGATAAAAATACTTTGTATATAAAAGAGTTCAAGGTCTTACCATTTTCCTGATTGCTGCATTGGAGTGGTTGGCTGCAGTAGAGATCAGCTCCAGCGCCTCTGTGGTGCAATTAAATACAGTGATCAAAAAGTGCAAAATTAGCAGGCAAGATCATTTGACTGATACTCAAACAACAGCCTGATATTTTTCCATCTGTCACATTGATGGTAATTTCTCACTAAACACTGAACATGCACTCGAATCCTCAGAGTAACTGTGCATTAGCTTGGCTTCCAGCCAACAGGGAGTCTAACACGAATGCCTGTGAGCACCTAGGATGTCTGTATTAATCATGACTTCTCATAAACAGAAGAGACACCCAGGCTGGGAGTGAGGCCAGAGAAACTGGGATGAAATGCTTCTCTGCAGGAGCGGACAAGAGACTCCAAACAAACACAGTTACAGTTTTAGTAAATGGGCGCAGGAATGGTGGAAAATATCAGACTGGGTTAAAACCAGTACTTCATCTCTGCAACTGCACAACATGCAGAGCAAGCCTCCTTTGCAACATTATCTATTAGGAATATCTGCAGTTCTATATAAAGAAGTTTGGATTAGTTGGGCTTATTATCCTAAAGAAACACCAAGCTGTTTCCAAGGTTCAACCACCTGACCTAAACTGACACAGATGGGAAGATATTGGTTTGATGGTTCAGGGATAACCCAGAAAAAACCAAGGCCAGGACTATCATAAGGTGGAAGATGGTGGAACACCATAGTCACTGTCCACAGAGTGATTTTAATGTTAACATGGACAGGGAGGGCAACAACGAACAAATAAGTGTCTATTCCAAAGCTGACACCTTCAGCCTTGACAAAAATTTGCAGTCGCCTCAATGACAAAAGTATGTTTGGAGGAGTCTGAGTGACGCTTTCAAAGCTAATAGGTGTATAAAAGCTTTCAGGCGTAGTAGTGGCATCATTATCCTTTGGGACCGTTTTGCTGCTAGTGGTACTAGAGCATTGTACAAATTGAACTTCACACTGGACATCATTGTCCTGCTGTGTTCCAGCAGGAAAATGATGCCAAACACACATCAAATCTAGTTTAAGGCAAGCTAACATTAAGCTTCTGAAATGCCCCCAACATCACCCAACTATTTCAAAAATATGGACTATACTTAAAAGTTACACCAGCGCCAAGAAACCAATAGATTTAAATGTGCTGTACCATTCTGGTACAGTTCAGAGCTATAGCAGAATCTTACTGAAGGCAACAAAAAATTTTTTCCCGCTCTCTCCACCCTATTTCCTGTCAACCACCTTTCAAAAAATTTGAAAAAATAAAGGCCACTAGTTCCAAAAAAATACCTTTAAAAATGCTGAATGGCTCCTTCTGAAAACTGTCTTGTTTTTCTCCCACCTCGCAGTGAGCACAATTAATGAAATGTCTTAAAGACCTTTGTGAGCAAGACAACCCAAGCTGTCAACAGGCTTGTTTTAAATAGTTTCTACTTTCTTCACCGGCCACTGAACAAACATCTGCACTGGTTCAAGCACTTTCGTGTTATTTTACCAAAGCTTAACTTTTGAGACTAGTTATTTCACAGCTTTTGCAGGATGTTAGTAAACAGTTTGATTTCGAACCAACTGACAAACTGATTTGTGTACAATTTGCTCCTAAAAGCTGCGCGCCTTTCACTAAGAATCTGGAGTTTGGTAAATTTTTATTTTGTGACATAAATGAATAAGGCAAAAAGAACCTGTTTGCATGTTGATATAAAGCTTAAAGACAGCAAATTTCATCATGTCTTACTTTCTGCATCTTTGCGGTCGAGAGCATCGTCAGGCAGCTTCTTCAGGTAGTCTTTGAGCAGGAGCTCGTAACGAGGAATCCTTTGGACCGGCTCCAGCATGTGGTGCTGCAACGTCAGGTTCCCACACACATCCTGTTTCTGTTAGGTCAAGAACAAGTTGAAATTTTAATTATTTAATCTTGATTTACATATTTTTCTAAACTCACATTTGCACATTTTTGTACATTTTGTGCCATTTCTAACATTTTAATACGTATGTTTACTATAGCAGTCACACGCTCTATATCTACCTTCTATTCGTCCTCATTGCCACTGTCTAAAAACCATAAAATTGCACAAAGTTGGATCTAGAGTTAGACTTGGTAAATCAAAATATAACACACTGGTGACTTTGATTACACATTTTGGCAATTTTAATAAAAAATAAAAAAACAGATAAAAGCTGGATAAAAAATTGAGAAAATGATCCAAAGTCCTTAAAAAAATTATATAAAAAAGTTTTTTGAAATAAAGTTTTGCATGTCAATGGCAGAGAAAGCGACCAATCACAGAAACAAACCTGTATGTTCTGGACGACACTCTTGAACTGAGATGACCTCTGTGTCCAGGTGTTGACCAGGTCCATGGCTCGGTCAAAGTTCTTCACATATTCTCCGTACATCTTCATAAAAGGAGCCAGTTTCTGGAGGATGTCTCCAATGCGAGGGGTTGATTCCCTAAAGCAAAACACATGTAAAATGAAATTGTCACTGAAATTATCATACAGTAAATTTCCATTACAGATATAGCTATATCCTATCCTTGTTAACCATATGCATATCAGCGTTTAACAGGTTTGTATTTAGCTTCATGCATTCCTCACATAAAGACCAGATTTGTGGATACATGGCTAACAGTTGTCTAGTCAACGGACTTTCCACCTAAGTTGTGGATCTCTGCAGCTCCTCCAGAGTTAACAAGGACACATCTATGCTACTTCTCTTTGTGTTGGTCTATCACATCAAATAGCAATAATATAAATAGAAGTTTGTGGACAAAAAAAAAAATAGTTTTGCAACACACTGTAAATCATTTTCAGTGTCTTTGTTAAAATATCTTACATTAAAGGTTCAACATCTTAGAAGACACATTCAAGAGGTCGCTTTTCAGTTTGTGAAATAACAGCCTCCCACACTACCAGTTACAGGTCTGAAGAAAAAGTCTATGATATCTGCTAGAATTGTTAATTTTAAGATTTTTAATTACAAGTTGCTTGATTTGTGGCCGATTTGTGTTCAGATATACATTTTACAGGTGATAAAAGCTTTATCAAAATAGTTTTAGAACAAGAAGCCTTGGTTTAATTTAAAGCAGTAAGAAACAAACAGAGAAGTTCTTACAATGGAGGCCTCCTCTTAAGAGCATCACGGGGGTGTTGCATCAATTTACATTTTATCCAACTTCTGTAATTAAAGTTTTCTGACTCATGTGCAAATGGCTTCTCCATATTTTTCTATCTGATCTGAGAAAATGTAAAACATATTGCAATGGAAAACTTCCTTTTTCAGGTGATTTGGCACAACTCTACTAGAGAAATAATTACTTATCAAGGGTAGCATGGAGAAATAAAGACAACCTGGCACAAGTTGTTGTAGCAATACAAGTTCAAATCGACTGGCCTAAACTTTGCAATTGACACAAATGACTTAACTTGCCACAACAGTACTTATCTTTACAATAACACTGCAAGAAACCCACTGAGTTGTGTTTACTCCTCACCATTCTCCAGTAATCCTCGTCTTGAGCTCTGGGAGTAGGAATTTATCGTGGAATAAGTAGATGGAGGAAATGTTGGAGAAGATCCCCGTAATGACGTCCTGAGGGATTCCGGCCTCTGTGAGCTTAGTGCAAAATACCTGCAGAAATATAATAATTTAATATAATATTACATAACAAAGAATTAGACAATTATTTTTTTTATGTCATAATAAAAAGAAAGAAGAAGAAAGAAAGAAGAAAGAAAAAAATGTGTCCATAGATTTTTAAATGTCTCAACAATTTATCGAATTAGGTACCTATATATAAAATGTATCAATTCAGCACAATTAAATAATTTCAAATGTCAGTCTGGCTCCACAAATAGACCATAACATCTGATTGGTTGACGTGGACCACAAGTCTTCTTCAGCCCAATCATATTGACTATAGCTGCATAAGTCCCGCCCCTATAGCTTTAATAGCTTTGTTGTGTAAAGCAAAGATATAGAGATATACAGTGTCTATATCTGTTGTGTATGGCCTTAAGTAACACAGCTAACTTCATGATGTGCTGCAGCACATAAAGATGAAATGAATACGTTCGTGTAGTAGTTGTATATACCTGTAAGGTGCAGAAATCATTTCTCTAAAAATCCTATGAGCATTGTGAGTTCTCACTAATTACCCAGGAAGTAAGCATTGAATCTGGGAATAATGTTACACACGAGCTGATAGAAAGATCACATTTTCAGTGCTAACAGGAAATACAGTATTATGCATTTCAACCAATATGTTCTTATTTACTGGCTGAACAATGGTACTGTGTGTTAATGTAGCTGATAACTGGACTAATAGTGTATTGTTAAAACGACTACCTCTTTTTAACAGCACCATAGATATGACGTCATTTATAACCACGCTGCCAACCCAATCCAGGTTCAACACCAAATCATAGGACACAACAAAGGAAATAATTGGAGATCGTTTTTTAGGTAGAAAGAGAGCAAAAATTATATAAAAAGGTTTGCATTCCACTGCAGGGTGGCAATCCAACTTTAACAGCAATACCCTCCACATTATTGGAAGCCATGTTAAAGATGAGTAAAAAAGTCTTCAAAAGAATTCATGTTTTAATGCAGCTACAAAAAAGCACACTGAAAATTTTAGAAAAATCAAACCTGTAACTTTCAAACCTAATCACTCATGCTAGAATTACTGGTACCTTTAAGGTGAATACTTTGCATAGCCTTCTGTTAGCCAATGGAATAACACTCCTTCAACATTTAACAAGGTTGGAGCATACAGGAAGAGGATTCCCCAATCGCTCTAGATTATCCATAGTCCTGGGTCCTCTCTGTTTTACTCTTCTCTTGAGGTCAGCTCACAGGGTTTCTACTGGATTTATGCCTGGGAACTAATATGGCCCTTTTCAGTCCTTTTCCTGTGTAAATGTGAACTCTCCAAAGTCTTTTTTTCCCCTCCCTTACCATCCTACTAACTGGGCATTGTGTCAAGAGAGAACCTGGATCCTCCCCCAGCCTTTTTGTCACTGTTTTAATTATGGCTCTGAATAAAAGGTATGGGCAAATGCAGAGTAGCTATTTTCTTGTACCCATTTCCTGACTTGTGAAGGTCAACACTCATCTGCCTTATCTGAAAGGCATGTTTTCCTGCCTTCTCATTTTTTAGAGTGGCTATGAGAAATGGATCTCTGTGTCTAATTAGACAATCTCAGGTGCTCTGATCAACTTAAAAAAGCAAATAGATATAGATTATAGATTTACAAAATGTTTCAGATACATTCATTTTATAAGAACTGTTAGTGGCACCACTAGTTGTGCCACCAGTGGTTTTATTAAAAATAATAATTTAAGAATTGGATAATTTTTCCAGCTCCACGAATTAACTCAAATCAAAGGTTGGATCTTTTTAAATTTTGCAGAGTGAAATAATGCTAATGCAATTTAAAGTGCTAAAGTATAGTGCCTGTGGCACGCTTTGCCACAAATGCAGAAACTGAAAGAAAACATCTTAAGTAACTGACGTGATATTAGGAATAAAGACGTGATAAAAGACAATTGTGACACAAAATAAGCATGTTTTGATGTTAAATTTTGCAAGTCCAAAGTCGCCCAGAAATTACCTCTAAGGGGAAGTCTCTGGTCAATCATTGTTTTCAATGATAAACTGTTCAGGTAGAAGCCAAGTTGCATTAAAAACAGCATTAATATGGTGAAACGGTGCATTGCTGGTGGTGGCAGCAATACTAGGACAGCAGCCATTAATCTGCACTACTTTCCTAAAGTGAATAGGATCAGAGCTGGAAAACTGACGGGAGACAGATGGGCTGGTCCCACCAAGCACAGCCAGTTGTGATCGGAGGACTTCTTGGCAACCTGCTTTGAACAAGAAACCTCTCAATTAACAAGAGAAATTATGTTTGAGGTCGGGAAATCTGACGGACGAAGGAGAATGTTGAAGCAGAGTCTACAGCCATGCTGTAGACTCTGCTTCAACATTCTCAGCAGGTAAGAACACTTCCTTGTTGCAAAAGTACATTTAGATATCGGCAGTTATTGTTAATTAGAAATTCGCAATTGTTATTTTTATTATTAATGATATTAATCCAAAATAATTATTATTATTAAAATAAGATAAATTACACGCTCATATGATATATTTAAATATATATTTCTCTGAAGATTCTAATATAAAGTTAAAAAAATGACACCAGGTAGTGTCTTCAGATCGTGAATCATCCCTTGTGTCTGCTGCTACTACTCCATGTTGCTCACTTCGCCTCCAGTTGTTCCACTCTGTGCTATATTTACTATAACCCTGGATTAACACTGTATTTGCGCCGGTCCGGTCTGCTGCGTAGCCCAGAGGAGCTCCCAGAACCATACGCAGATTGTTCAGTAAAAGCCAGTGATAAATGCGGTTGCAAGACCAAAACAACTCATTCTGTGGAAGTTAAACACATTAATGCGCCGATGTTGTGCTGGTTCTGTTTCCTGGTGGTGAGGTATGATTCATGCATATTGACTCTGACCGTGCTCCAGCATCCGACAAAAGTAGACTCTGGTCGAATTAGATGGCTGTTCGCATGGCGCAGCAATTGTACTCTACCAACTGATGACCGCTAACTTTCTTCTCCTGACTCTTCTGCTTTCTCTCTCTGTAATAGTGACAGAAATATATCTAAAGAAATATCAGATTCTTCGCTGCTGTCTGTGTTGTAGCAGTAGTCAGTTTCCTGCAGGGGTTCCCCTTTGACATCATAAAATAGCACAACAAAACCACAAAGGAGTAGTCTGGAAATGTCTTTTTAGTGAGATTTATGACCATATATCTTGACAACTGTTCATTTCAGTGGCATGAATTTACTTTTTAAAATTTTTATTTATGTTTCCTTTTCATAAATGTAATTGGATTTATCATGAAAAGGCAATGTCACAGGCACGTAAAGGCTTTTAATACATCTTTACGGGGTGTTCACTGATTGGCCTCTAACTGTAGATGTAGTTGTATTTTTAAAAGGCCCAATTGCACTTCTGCATGCGTGCGAACTGGCTGCGTGCAGCATGTGCAAAAGCAGAACTTCATCTAAGTGCAATGGGTTTCTTATTATAAATTTAAATTATAAAAAAAAAAAAAATCTGCTTGATGTGGGGGCCGAAATTTCAAAATATTAAGTAGGAAGACATTTGGTCAAGATTTATATTCACACATTTATGACTTGTGATATTCTCAACCATTGCCTACATTAACTCTCACCTCCCTGCTAGTCCCAGCGACAGGTGGGCTTTACAGAAACTATAGCAATGGGGATCGTAGTAGCAAGAACAAAAACAGGAAGCAAACTACGAGGCTTCTGTGCCCTCGGAAAACAAATAAACCAACGCTGCTCTGCTATAGGGTAGCTATTTATCTGCTGCACCACATGAGCTGAGCAAAGAGGAAGACGACTCAACCACTGGCATAGGGTTCTCATCACAACACAACTCAACAGACAGACCGTGGAGTATAAGAAGTTAAAATTTAATTTATTTACAAGCAAGAGAAAGAAGGATTTGATTGATTGAAGAATATTCTGCATATATCAAATAATGAAGCAATAATTTCCATGATTGCTTTTTGTTAAAAGTAAGCAGAAACATATATTTCAAGTATTTCTGCAGTTATTTAGATATTTAAAGATCTAATGACTTCTATAGGAATGATTCAGTTTTGCTCAGAACATGATCATAGTATTACCACATAAATATATGATTTTCTTACCAGGAAAGGGTCACACTTATATTACAAAGCAGCTTTTTTTGCCACACATGTTTAAACATAACTCACATACACACAGAAACACTCTCACAAGATTATGCATAGTCTACACTGCTTCCAGTAACCTAGTCTGATAGGGTTTAAAGGTTCAAATCCAGCTCAGATCTGAACAGCATGCATCCGAACACACCACCACCGAAAACAGACAAGATGACCAATGTGTTACCTGGTCGAGGAGGTTGAGTCTTTTCACATAGGCCTCTTCAGTGTGGAGGAGCTCTTTGGCGATGTTCAGGAGCTTCTGAGCCTCCGAGCACTGAGGACAATAGGTAAACACAAAAAGATGAACTAAAGCAAAGATAAACAGCGACACAGGAAACGCAGGAAAATGGCAGCTTGGATTTTAATTGTTAAATGCAGAAATGTGTTTTTTAAGGATATATGTATTTTAAATGGCTTATTATTACAACATAAAGTCATTTTATAATCCTCTATCAGCACATTAATGCGCCCTGTCAGACTGGAACATGCAGCATAGGCACTAAAGATGCAACACATTGTTGGGGAAGAATTCTGCTTTTAAGCATAATTTAAAAAAATTAAAAAATGTTAACTTGTGTTTTCCCTTTGCTTTATTGTTGTGAACAGTAATAACAAAGAAATATATTTATTCTGTTTTCGCCTTTTTGTCACACCTCATGAGTGCTCTGTAGAACATCAAACATTTTAATATCAGACCATGATGACCTGAGTAAACAAAAATACAATTTTACAAATAATTTTATTTATTTATTTGAATAAAAGCTATCCAAACCAACCTGGCCCAGAGTGAAATAGTAATACCCCCTTTTGTCCCTGTTGTTAAATCCAGAATCAACTGTGATAAACGACACTTTTTTTGAAAAGATGAGTTAAATTTCCTTAGCCACATCCTGTCCTGATTATTGCCTGACCTGTAGAAACAGGAAATATCTTTTGTAGGACCTGTCTGACAACATGAAGTACACTAAAGGATCTCCAAAAGCAACACATCATCCTCCCATTGTTTGCATCCGCTTGTCCTGTGCAGGGTTGTCAGGAAGGCTAGTGCCCATCTCCAGCAGCCAATGGGTAAAAGGCGGGGTACACTTGAGACAGGTCGCCAGTCCATCACAAGGCCACACGGAGACACACAGGACAAACAACCATGCACACACGCACACACTCATATATAGGATCATTAGGCCTAACCAATTAACCTAACAGTCGTCCTTTTGCACTGTGGGATGAAGTCAGAGTACCCTGAAAGAACCATTATGAGAAGATGCTACAGTGCTAAAACTTTTAGCCAAGCAACACAACTTGTCCTGATCTAAATAATATCAAGAACACACGAAAAAGTCAATTCCATGTATCAGTCTGGAGAGGGTTACAAAGTCATTTCTAAGGTTATGGCTCTCCAGCAGACAACGTTGAGAGCCATCATGCACAGAAGATGGAAACATGGAACATAGTGAACCTTCCCAGGAGTGGCCAGTCTACCAGAATTACTTTTTATTTTAATTCTGAAACAGTAGGAACAGTGGTCCCTTCTTAACCAGTTTAGCAAAAACAAAACCTGTCCATCTGTATTTAGTAAATTTTGGTGGGGAGTTTGAGCTTCTTGATAGTCAGGTTACTGCAGATATATCTGGATGTACAATATAATTTACCTAGGAGAGGTTTTGTTGGGCATTATGTCCCTGTCTGAAAAATGTTAAAATTTGATTGGAGAAATTGACATTTTTACAAAGTGGGAAGTTTCTTTTTTAGATGCTTCAACAGCTTGAGTTGATTGAGTTTTTAAATCAACAAGCAAATGGTACTTTTTTCAAAAAAGGCCAATCAGACCCATTTCTCACAAGTCTAAAGAGAATGTCTGACAATTTTATTGGGTGTCACAGTATTAGATTACTGTAAACTTAACAAACATTGAATCTAAAATAATGTGTTTTTTGGCTGCTTCAGTGAAAGTGAGAAACATTATTCCTCTTTCTCTTTCTGTGACTTTTTTGAAACACTCCAATAAACAGAAAAATGTTTGAGTAAACTAAATAAAAATATGTAACTGACAAAATTCATTCTGTTTTTGCTGGCTAGACAACCACTAAAGTCATGGAAGATTGAGTCTGAAGCAACAATGGGGTTTTCACAACAGCTGTATTCCAAATAACAAGAGCAAAACCCACAGCAACATTTTTAATGTTCATGGAGATTTAGAGGGAGCATACAATTCACCTCAAACATCCCACAACAGCCAATAATAATTCTGATAAAATCAAAATGCAGCGCATTCATTGTTGCTAAGGTGGAGGCCGCACAAAGTCAGCAGAAGTTGTTTTCAGTTACCCTCCTGTAGTGTGCATCACTAAAAAACCCACATCCTCTGTGACAAGGCCATCATTATGCAGCCATCAACATCTCAGCTGCAGCATTAGACAAACTCACACAGACACACACACACATGTAGCTGCACACCCTTCCTCTGCACAGCAGTGCTGGGATCAGAAGGTGCTGAAGAGTATTGATGCCTTTTTTCCCTAAAACACTCGGGGTGTGGACAGATGCAGCGGCTGCACGCTCAGGCATTCATGTGACAGTTGTGTGAGATCTGGGTGTGTTTTGTATGCACAGAAATCATCAGAGAGAGAAATAACTACCATTAAGTGTCAAACGTTTCCTGTCAGCTCGGAAGTTTTTTTTTTGCACACTTTTTGATCTCTCTAAACTGGACTTGTCCTAATTGATTTTCAAACCTACAAAATAGCCTGTCTCACAGGGAAATTTGTGCACAGTTTCAAGTATAGGTGTTGTTTACAATCAATAGCCCAACTGAAATCTTAGTTCAGCTGTGGGAAAACTGCAACTAGTGCACTCTGAACAAGCAATCCGCTCCAGCTCTTGTTACAGTTCTCGGGCAGGTATTTATCCTTTTATGTGAGGGAAGAGCTGCTTTTAGATAGGAGTCAGTCACTTGTGCCTGCTAAACTCTGGCTATTACAGCATCTAACGTTTCATTCAGAAGAACTCTTTGAAACGGTTTACCCAAGCAGGGATAATAATAGACAGGCTGTTTTTTCCATGTCATTAAAGGCAATCTGAGTGTCTGAGATGAAGTTTTTAATCTGCTGAAAAATCCAGAAAACTACCACGAGACAGGAAAATTAAACAGGCTGCAGAGGTGCAGGCTTTAAATTAGATGTTCTTGGCTTTATGGGAAAGTTTTGCAGGGGATAGGCATGCATGGTACTCACTTTCTGTGCATCTGATTGTGTATCTGTCAGATACCCAGTCTGTGTGTCTGTAAGAGTTGGGATCTCCCCACTGCTCCCCTCGTCTAAGTCACTGTCCTCATCCTGCGTGGAGTCCCTTTTATTGTCCAGCGTAACGCAGCAGGACACACTCTCTGTTTCAGTGACACTGTCATAATGATCCTCCTCGTCGATGGCGTCCTCGTTGGGGAACACCTCCCCTTCAGCGGCGCACGACGGGCTGTCGATGCCGCTGTCCCTGTTGGGAATCTTTCCATTCTGCTGTGAGGAGTCAGGATTGTCTATGAGTTTATGGGAAGAGCCCTGTTCGCAGTCCGCATCGTTGATACAGCCAACTCTTTGCGTGATGTCATGCTCCACGCAGTTGTCAAGCCCGCCGTTGTCCGAGCCGTCGATGTGCATTGACGCGAGATGGGAAAGCTCGGACACTCCATCAGTTTGTTCAGAGTTGCCAAGTGCAAGTTTGTCCACAGATGAGGAGTCTTCAGCGACCTTCGTTGTGGTATTCGAGCTGCAGGATGGAGGGAGGTCAGACGCAGTGTCCATTCTCAGACAAAGAGACAGCTGCGACCGTGGGAGCACCCCCAGGATGGGGACCCTGAGAAAACAAGATAGTATGAATCACTACTTAAAGATGAACTGGAAAACTGGAAGTTGAAAAAAGAAAAACAATTATGTTATATTTATCCACCAACAAGTGCACATGCATGCAAAAGTATTATACCCCCTTGAACATTTTCACATTTGGTCTTTTTACAAAAACAAACTTCATGGTATTTTTTTTAACTCTGGAGGAGCTGCAGAGATCCACATCTCAGGTGTGATAATGTACTCCACAAATCTGGTCTGAATGGCAAGAGAAAAAAACATTTTTGAAAGAAAGCCATAAGAAGTCCTGTGTGTGGTTTGCCACAAGCCATATATAGGACAAAAACAGGTGAAAGAAGGTGCTGTGGTCAGATGAGACAAAAACTGACATTTTTGGCCAACGTACAAAGTGCTATGGGTTAAAGAAAACTGATACTGCATATCACCCTGAACACACCATCCTCATGAAACATGGTGGTGGGAGTATTATGCTATGGGCATTCAATTCCTCACCAGGGACAAGAAAGCTGGTCAGAGTTGACGGCAGGATGGATGAAAAAAAATACAAGGCAGTCCTGATAGAGGCTGAAAGAAACTTCAGACTGGGGTGGTCCAGCAGGGCAACGACTATAAACATACCGCCAGACATACAGTGTTTTTTTTTTATAATCAAAGCATATTCATGTGTTAAAATGGCCCAGTCAAAGTTATGACCTATATCCAATAATGAATATGCAAGAAGATGCTCTCCATCAAATACCCCTGAGGCCAAGCTATCGTGCAAAGAACAAGCAAAAATGTAAATGTTTAGATGTGTAAAGCTGGTAGAGAAAAACCCCAGACGACTTGCAGCTATAATTTCTGTGAAAACCATTCTATAAAGTATTGACTGAAGAAGACTAAACAAAAATCCAAGCCAGACTTTTCAAGGTTTTATTTGAAAAAAAAAAAGTATCACTTTTTTTTCCATTTCACACTTCAACTATACTTTGTGTTGGTCTATCACACAAAATCCCAACAAAAGACATTGAAGTTTGTGGTTGTAACGTGATAGAATGCAAGTCAATGTATGAGACCACTACAAAGTGGCAATTATAACATCAAAAAATTAATTAAGAGTTCCCTCCCAGCCTCTTACCTGGAGTTATTAAACCTCTCGATGAGCTGTCCAACCTTCTGAGGCTCTCTCTGCGGCTGTGCTCCCAGGCCAGTAGGGCTCAGGCAAGGCTTTGGTTTGGGAGGAGGGGGGGGTGCTGGCAGAGGTCTCGAGGGCGCCGGGGGGATCCTCTTCGGTTTCTTGTCTTGCCCAAGGGCGAGCAGGTGCGCAGGTTTAGGGGGCACTGAACATGCATAAATCCAGACAATACAAGAGCATCAAAACAGGAGAAGATGCATGAGGCTGCTGACATAAGGACAAATTATCAGGTAACACGGATAAATCCCAGAGAGAAAATCTCCATGGCTGACTCAAAAACCTGTTTGCTCCCTTCTGAGACTTCAAGAGAAAACTTAAAAAAGGAAAGAAATTAAAGCAGCAAAGCAGAGTAATATCGACTGTCAGCGACAGCTATTGAACTACTTCCTTATTGCAGAACAGGATGCAGAGAGCAGTGTGTGTGTAAGCTACCACACTTCCAGGCAGAAAAAAATGACAGTGCTGTCTCGAAAACAGACTGGTTTCATGCATGGATGCACACCGCTGACATACTTTTCTTTTCTCATTGTCTTTATATTTGTATATATTTGACTTTAGGAAATCAGTTTGTTTGAAAGCAGGAAATATATTATATTGTCACAGTTGTTCAAAGTGAGCACTTCCTGTCTGTGTGTGTTTCACAGTCTGATAAAGGCCGACACACAACTTCACTTCCCACATGCAGTAAAACACATCCAAACAGATGCTCTGTTAAAGATGCTAACCAGCTGTGTATCTTTTTTACTATGACAAATGTACTCTGACAATAAAAACCTGCAGAGTAGCTGCAGAGTAAACATAATCCCCAATACGAGACCTGCCAATATTGTGCTAGGAGATCGTCTTTTTAAATGATGAGTTCATCGCTTCAGCGTTTTTGGAGCTTTAAAAAAGTTTTCATATTTAAGAATCTGCAACCTAAAACTACATTCCTCCAGAAATGGTCCCTCCCTATCAGCCATGTGTGATTTTATTTCCCTTTGGGTAAGCCACAAATGGAAAAGAGTGTTTTGTATCAAGAACAATCATTCTGCCAGGTGCAGAAAACACATTTAACAAAATTCATACTGTGTTAACCAGGAGTAAAGAAGCTATCATAGAACTAATCATAACAGATTTAGTTTTATATTAAATCACTTTAATGGTGCAGGTGGTTCATCTTCATAAGGTTTATTTCCCTCCTGATATGAAGACTGTTCTTTGTAATTTATCTTTTAATAATGAGAAACAATTTTATTCTTTTTTATGCATCATGAGAGAGCAAAAGCTAAATGAATGTATTGTTAATCCAATAGTTGTGTTTTCCCTTTTTAATTCTGTTGGTCTGTCTCTGTGCAGTCATCTAGAACTATCAGAGTATAATAAACCTTCATGAAGAGGTGGACCCTCAACAAACCTTAAAGTAATTATTGTTTTCTACGAGAAACAAATAACAGAATAATTCCCAAAAAATATGGAATATATTTAAATATAGATTTCCTTTAGGGGAGTGGCTCTCAACCTTATTTTGGATCTAAAAGAAATGCCATTCCTTCCTGCCAAACCTATACTCACTCCCAGGCAGATGTGTGGACACTGTTTCCAAAATTTGTTTCCAATTTCATCCCAGGAAAGAGCTTCAATCCCATTTTTCCGTTCGTGAAACGGAATAGCAATCACTATTTTTATCTTCCGGCCAGGTGGTACGTTGGTGACAAACTGCACGGTGGCAGCTTTTCCTGCAGTTTTGGTGTTCTGTAGTTTGTGAAGAGCGCACTCAACTAAGCTACATGTTTCCCCTTTTTAGATGTAACAATAATGAACCCAAAACCTTTTACTATCTGTTGATGCATTCTATGTTCTGTATAGGTCCGGAACTCGTGAACTCGTGGACTGCTTTCCTGTATAACAAACTTTGAAATCTATTAGCCAGACCTTTATGTAAAACCAATCACTTTCGATGTACCCTCTAAAACAACGTCATACTTAATTTTTGTATTTCTTTCACTATTTTGTTTTAAAATGATTTCTTCAAGATAAAATATGTCCTTTAAAAACAAGGTACCAGGTGAACTGGTTCCCTGTCACATCACGTAAGGCATGAGGCAACAGGTGAGAGTTCTTTAAATTAGGTATATGTGCTTTTACTTTTCTCGCAGTTTTTTTTTGTCTTTATTCAAATGATTGCCATGAAAGTCTTCTTTTTAAGGTTTTCACTAATTCCAGCGGATTGGCTTAATTTCTGTGCCTCCTGCAATTTTATCAACCAAAATACACACAAAGCAGAATAAGAACAAAAGGAACTGTTCGCATGAACAACTGTGACTGCATTTCTTGCTTTCAAACAAATTGCCTTGCTAATATTAAATATGTCTTTTTAATGAGGTACCAGACAACGCGTGACCTGAGTAATGCAACGTTTCCCCTTCCCCACTTGTTGCTGCACCCTGGTGGACAGTTGGCAGAAAGAAACCTAATACACTTTTCCTCAATTACAAAATAACAACTTTTTTGCTTTTTGGAAATTCTTCTTGTTACGGATAACAAAGAAAGTCGTGGCGTGGAAACCGAAGGACAACCCACCACTATTAATGTAAAACTATCCTAAAACAGCAGTTAGAATGCTACAACCAGCATGTCTGTTAAGCTGTTGACAGCAGGCATCAAATATCAGACCTTTTATATTCCCAGTGATATTTTATAATTAGCAGAATAGCAAGAATGTATAATATTTTCACAATATGTTTACTTATACATTTTTATTGACAATTTTGTCCTAACTGTGGTATTTCTACACAAAGTTATCATACGTAGAGAATCTCATACCTCATACCTCACACCTAATCACTGTTGACAAAAAAAAACCCTAATTTCCTCTTGATCCATGCAGATTACTGAGCTGCGTAAATGCAAGTATGAATATCCAAACACAGTGATACCAGACATGTGTTGTTGTAACTTTAGTTGCTCAACAGCCATTCTTCATGTATATTTTTATACCAAATCTGATTTTTTTGTATTTTACTGTGCACCTATTTACACTACAAAATCACCTAATATGCAAATCTTAGCTCTTTTGGCAGCCACTTTAGATTTCAAACCTCAAACACGAGCAGTGACCATCTGGAACCAATGATATGCCACGAAGATACACATTTTTTTTTATATATATGGAATATTATCATTAAAATTATGGGAGTAAAATATTGATCATAAACAGTCTTATATCTGTTCCAGTTCTAGTTCTTACTTGCTTCTTTTTCATAAAACTCTGAAAGGGATTTTTTTTTGGAAAAAAACAAAGCATAAAAATAAACAAAGTGTTATGCTAATCTAGTATTTAGGTACTGTCCATAAATCATGCTGAGCTATTTGAAAGATCAAGATAAAATTTTTATTTCAAATAAACATTATCAGTACTCAGATTCTTTAAATCTAGTTGAATAAAATGGTCCCTCAAATACACCGGAATGGACTGTTATTATATATTAATCTTCCCAAGAGGCTGTTGTCACCATTTTGACAACCAGACATCTACATCTAACAGGGATTTATACCAGCCCGTCTCTCGGCATAAGTAGCCATTCGAAAATCGGGGACAAGACTGCGGTGTGGTGTCCCAGTATTGCTCCACAGAAACTCTCTAAACATAGCGCATGTTGTTCATATTTTTCATTCTTCAAATGAAACCAAAACACAAACACTTGGGAACAGCTGGCCTCCTTTTTCACCAGCTGCTCCTGCAGCAGTGACCTACTAAACAGCGTGATTGGCAGGGTGAGGCCGCACAGAGAAAAGAGGTTTGTCAGAGCAGAAGCAATGACAGCAATAGCAGGAGTCTGATCCTGCAGGCACCCTTCAATTACAACAACAGGGGCAACACTGTGTCATGGGATTTTACCTTGAGGTTTCTGAGCAGTTGGCGGTCTGGATAAGGTGGAGGTCTGGGGCCGCGGCTTGATAGCGGGCTTGTCGTGACATGGTCTGGTGGTTGGGCCTTTCTTTGTCAGCCGTGGAGAACACAAATAGTCCACTGATCCACACGAGTACTGCAGGGAGGAGGCCGTCAGGTCTGCAGAGAGGAGACAAATACGCCACAATATTAGATATCGATCACTCCTAACAAGATTCCACTGAAAAACGCATCTATATCCAACCATAATCCTGTCACAGAAATGCAGCGGTGTGCAGAGACAGTGCTGTTAGTGAATGACCTTTATGGCAGTGTGTTTTAGGAGGTCAACCTCAGATCAGAAACCGGGAAGGGCAGCCTGAGAGCATCAATCCTACAGAGAAGAGCTGTGGGCTTCTCTTTGTGGCCTGAACTCATTACAACCGATCTGCTCTGAACATTTTCTGGAAATAGATTGTGTGTGTATATACAGGGGTTGGACAATGAAACTGAAACACCTGGTTTTAGACCACCAAAAATTATTAGTTTTGGTTTTAGGGCCCCCCTTTTACGGCCAATGCAGCATCAATTCGTCTTGGGGGAATGACATATACAAGTCCTGCACAGTGGTCAGAGAGATTTTAAAAGCCATTCTTCTTGCAGGATAGTGGCCCCCAGGTCACTATGTGATACTGGTGGAGGAAAAACGTTTCCTGACTCGCTCCTCCAAAACCCCCAAAAGTGGCTCAATTTTAATATTCAGATCTGGTGACTGTGCAGGCCATGGGAGATGTTCAACTTCCCCTTTCATGTTTTATCAAACCAATCTTTTTCACCAGTCTTGCTGTGTGTATCGGGCATTTTCATCCTGATACACCGGCCCCCACTTCAGGATACAATGGTTTTGAACCACTGGATGCACATGGCCCCCTTCCTCAAGAATGGTTCGGTTAAATTGGGCCAGTGATGCGCCCATCTAGCACAAGAATTGGGCCAAGGGAAATGCCATGATATGGCAGCCCAAAACCATCACTGATTCCCCCCCATGCTTCCACTCTGGGCATGCAACCATTTTGGGGTACACTTTTTTGGGGCTTTTCCACACCGTAACCCCCCACCGGATGTGGGGAAAAACAGTAAAAAGGTGGACTCATCAGAGAACAATACATGGTTTTCACTTTGTCCACAGCCCAAGATTTTGCGCTCCTTTCCCCCATTGAAACCGGATGTTTGGCATTGGCATGAGTGACCAAAGGTTTTGGTATAGCAGCCCGACCGTTGGTTACTGACCCTTGTGGAAGCTCCCGACGGACAGTTCTGGTGGAAAAAAGGAGAGCTGAGGGGCACATTTTTTCTGCCGTGATTTGGGGCCCGCCCGTGGGTTTTATGTTTTTTGGATACAATCCGGGTTTGAACCCCCCAGAACATCCCTTTTCAGATAAACCCCTCGTCCCCCACAGTTAATCCTGTTGATTTTTGGGTTGTCCTTCCTTGGTGGTATGCTGACATTACCCTTGGGATACCGTGCGCTTTGATACATCACAGAGACTTGCTGTCTTGGTCACAGATGCGCCAGCAAGACGTGCCCCAACAATTTGGCCCTCTTTTGAAAACTCTGGTATGTCACCCATAATGTTGTGTGCATTTCAATATTTTGAGCAAAAATGTGCTTTTACCCTGCTAATTGAACCTTCACACTCTGCTTTTTACTGGTGCAATGTGCAATAATAAAAGACTGGCTACCAGGTGGTCCAATTTAGCCATAAAAAACCTCCCCCACTTAAAAGACAGGGGGTTTCAGTTTCATTTTCCCCAACCCCCCTGTATCTATGTGGTGGCTTGCAAAAACCAAACAGAAAATATAGCAACATGTAAAAAACAAAGATGGAAAATCATTCCATTCAAACTGATCTCCACTCTGGGGCAAAGGTAAATGCATTTTTTTATTTAATTTGCATATATCAGCCCCTTTAAAGAACTTTAAGAACCTAGTTAACCTGTAAATGAGGCTTAATAAAAAAATATATAATTATTAAAAAAATTTTAAATATATAAATATTATATATTAAAATATTTATATATTTTATATATATAATATTATATATTATATACGAGGCCCTCACCCTATCTCTAAGGGAGTGGCCGGGCCCCCCTACGGGGGAAAACTCATTTTCAGCCGGTTGTATCCGGGTCTTGTTCTTTCGGTCATGAAAACCCATAGTTCATGGTGATAGGTGAGGGTTAGGAACGTAGACCACCGGTAAATTTTGAGAGCTTCGCTTTTCGGCTCAGCTCTCTTTTTTACCAGAATGGACCGGCACAGTGCCCCCCATTACTGTGGCAGCCGCCCCCGATCCGGTCTGTCGATCTCCTGCTCCATTCTTCCCCCAATCGTGAACAAGACCCTGAGATACTTGAACTCCTCCCCTTGAGGCGGGAACTCTCCTCCAACCTGAAGAGGACAAGCCACTCTTTTTCCCCTCCCCAAGTACCATGGCCCCCTTGACTTTTGGGGGAGCTGATCTTCAAACCCCAGCCGCTTTACACTCGGCTGCGAACCCCCCCAAAAGCGCATGCTGTAGGTCTTGGCTAGGGGGGGCCAGCAGGACCAGGTCATCTGCCCAAAAAAAAGAGACGAAAAATCCACTGGTCCCCAAACCAGACCGCCTCTGGCCCTTGGCTGTCCATAAAAAGTTAATGAACAGGACCGGTGACAAAGGGCAGGCCCTTGCCTGAGTCCCCAAAATTCCCACGGGAAAACAGGTCCGACTTAGTGCCGGCAATGCGGACCAAAAATCCCCTGCTCCATTCATACGGGGACCGGGAATGGCCCCCAAAAAAAGGGCCCCCGATTCCATACTCCTGGAGGCACCCCCCACAGGGCATCAAAAAGGGGACACAGTCGAATGCTTTCTCCAGGGCCCCACAAAAAACATGTGGGAAGGTTGGGCAAACTCCCTGAACCCCCCAAGTACCCTGTAGAGGGTAATTAGGTGGTCCAGTGTTCCACGGCCGGGACGAAAAACCAACCACTGCTCCTCCTGAAGCCGAGGTTCGACTACGGGGCCAGACTCTCCTCTCCAATACCCTGGCATAGGCCTTACCAGGGAGGCTGAGGAGTGTGATTCCCCTTGTAGTTTGAACACCCCTCCGGTCCCCCTTCTTATGAAGGGGGAACCCCCCCCCAGTACCCCGCAGTCCAGAGGGCACTGTCCCCCCCACCACGCAATGTTGAAGGGGCGTGTCAAACATGAACGCCCCCCCCAACATCCAGAGATTTGAGGTACTCAGGGCGGATCTCATCCAGCCCCGAAGCCTTGCCACTGCAGAGCTTTTTAAACCACCTCGGTGGGTTCAGCCTGGGTAAAAAAAAGAGTCCCAACCCGAAACCCCCAGCCTCTGTTTCCACCCCCCGGAATGCGTGATGGCAGGATTGAGGAGATCCCCCGAAGTACCCCCTTCCACCGCCCAATAATTTCCCCAGTCAAGGTCAGCAGTCCCCCCCCCAACTATAAAGAGTGTTGGCGAAGCACTGCTTCCCCCCCCCTGAGGCGGGGGGGGGACGGTTTGCCAGAATCGCTTCGAGGCCAAAACCGATAGTCCTTCCTCCATGGGGCCCCACCCCAAACTCCCCCCAGGCTTCGAGGTTTTTTGCCTCTGCCACAGCCCCGGCCGCAGCACGCTTGGGCCTCCACAGTACCCATCAGCCCGCCTCAGGAGTCCCACAAGCTAGCCCACAGCGATAGGACTCCTTCTTCAGCTTGACAGCATCCCTTTTGCCGGTGTCCCCCAACCCGGGTTTTGGGATTGCCGCTGCGACAGGCACCGCAGACCTTACGGGCCGCAGCTACGGGCAGCAGCATCGACAATAGATGAGGAGAACATGGTCCCCACTCGGACTCTATGTCTCCAACATCCCCCCCTCGGAATCTTGTCAAAGCTCCCCCGGAGGTGGGAGTTGAATACATCCCTGGCCCAAGGGCTGCGCCATACGTTCCCAGCAAAACCCCCTCACTATGCGCTTGGGCCTGCCCAAGTCTGTCCGGCTTTCTCCTCCTCCAGCGGGGATCCAAACTCACCCCAGTTGGTGATCAGTGGAACAGCTCAGCCCCTCTTCACCCTAGTGTCCAAAAAGATACGGCCGAAGGTCTGATAGTAAGCGACAACAAAGTCGATCATTGACCTCCTGCCTAGGGTGTCCTGGTGCCAAGATTTATGATCACACCCCCTTATGTTTTGAAAAAAAGGGTGTTCCCTATGGAAAATCCGTGACTAGCACAGAAGTCCCCAATAACAAACAACCACTCGGATTCAGATCCGGGAGGCCATTCCTCCCGATCACGCCTTTTCAAGGTGTCACTGTCGTTTTTTCCCACGGATGGGCGTTTAAACCCCCCAACAGAATAATGGAGTCCCCCGGGGGGGGTACTATTCAGCACCCCCGACAGGGACACCAAGAAGGCCGGGGTACTCCACACTACCGCTCGGCCCATAGGCCGAAACGACAGTCAAAAAGAGACCTATCCCCCCGACCCGAAGGGGGCCCAGGGATGCGACCCTCTCACCCCACTGGGGTAAACCCCCCCAACACGAGACAGCTGAGCTGGGGGGGAAACAAGCAAAAACCCCCAAAACAGCCCCCGCCCTCTCCCCGGGGCCACTCCCGAGTAGAAGAGAGTCCAGCCCTCTCGAGGAGATGGGATCCAGAGCCCACGCTGTGCGTGGAGGTGAGCCCCAAAACTTTGCTTTGATTAGTGCTACGCACACTCTTGGCATTCTGTTGATGAGCTTCAAGAGGTAGTCACCTGAAATGGTTTTCACTTCACAGGTGTGCCCTGTCAGGTATAATAAGTGGGATTTCAAGCCTTATAAATGGGGTTGGGAACATCAGTTGTGTTGTGCAGGAGGTGGATACAGTACACAGCTGATAGTTTCCCATGAATAGGACTGTTAGAATTTGTTATTATGGGGGAAAAAAAAAAAACAGCAAGTAAAAAAAAACGAAGTGGCCATCATTACTTTAAGAAATGAAGGTCAGTCAGTCTGAACAATTGGGAAAAAAATTTGAAAGTGTTCCCCAAGTGCATTCGCAAAAAAAAACAAAGCGCTACAAAAAACTGGCTTCACATGAGGACCGCCCCGGGAAAAAGGAAGACCAAGAGTCACCTCTTCTGGCGGACAATAAATTCATCCGAGTCAACAGCCTGAAATCGCAGGTTAACAGCAGCTCAGATTAGAGAAAAGGTCAATGCCACACAGGGGTTCTAGCAGCAGACACATCTCTAGAACAAAATGTTAAGAGGAGACTGTGTGAATCAGGCCTTCATGGTAAAATAGCTGCTAGGAAAAAACCCCCCAAAAACCCCCGGGGGACAGGCAAAAAAGCACAAGAGACTTGTTTGGGCAAAGAAAACAAGGAATGGACATTAGACCAGTGGAAATCTGTGCTTTGGTCTGATGAAACCCAAGTTTGAGATCTTTTGGTTCCCCAAACCACCGTGTCTTTGTGCCGGCGCAGAAGAGGTGAACGGAAAGACTCTACATGCCTGGTTCCCCCCCGTGAACCATGGAGGAGGAAGGTGTGATGGTGTGGGGGGGGTGTTGCTGGTGACACTGTTGGGGATTTATACAAAATTGAAGGCATACTGAACCAGCATGGCTACCAAAAAAATCTTGCAGCGGCATGGTATTCCATCCGGTTTGCGTTTAGTTGGCCCATCATTTATTTTTCAACAGGACAATTACCCCAAAAAAACCCCAACCCAGGCTGTGTAAAAAGGGCTATTTGACCAAGAAGGAGAGTGATGGGGTTGCTGCACAAGATGACCTGGCCTCCAGAGTCACCGGACCTGAACCCAATGGAGATGGTTTGGGGGTGAGCGGGACCCAGAGTGAAGGCAAAAGGGCTAACAAGTGCTAAGCCCTTCTGGGAAAACTCCTTCCCCAAGACTGTTTTGGGAAAAAAATTTCAGGTGACTGCCTCTTGAAGCTCATCAACAGAATGCCAAGCGTGTGGCGTAGCAGTAATCAAAGCAAAAGGTGGCTACTTTGAAAAACCTAGAAAAATAAGACATATTTTCAGTTGTTTCACACTTTTTTTGTTCAGTATATAATTCCGCATGTGGGAAATTTTAACCTTTTTTTTATTGCCGTAGGTGTGAAGCAACAATATTCATAGTCTTGAAAATAAGGACAACTCTTTGAATGGGGAAGGTGTTGTCCAAAATTTTTGGTCTGTAATGTATATACAGGGGGTTGGGAAATGAAACTGGGAAACACCTGGTTTTAGACCACAAAAAATTTATTAGTATGGTGTAGGGCCCCCTTTTGCGGGGCCAAAAACCAGTGTAAAATTCGTCTTGGGAATGAAAATATACAAGTCCTGCAAAAGTGGTCAAAAGGATTTTTAAGCCATTCTTCTTGCAGAATAGTGGCCAGGTAACTACGTGAATACTGGTGGAGGAAAAAACGTTTCCCCGACTCGCCCTCCAAAAAAACCCCAAAGTGGGCTCAATAATATTTAGATCTGGTGACTGTGCAGGCCATGGGAGATGTTCAACTTCACTTTCATGTTCATCAAACCCAATCTTTCACCAGTCTTTCCGTGTGTATTGCTGCATTGTCATCCTGATACACGGCACCGCCTTCAGGATACAATGTTTTAACCATTTTGGATGCACATGGTCCTCAAGAATGGTTTCGGTAGTCCTTGGCAGTGACCCAACCGATCTAGCACAAGTATTGGGCCAAGGGGAATTGCCATTATATGGCAGCCCAAACCATCACTGGAATCCAAACCCCCATGCTTCACTCTGGGGGATGCAACAGTCCGGGTGGTACGCTTCTTTGGGGTTCTCCACACCGTAACTCTCCCGGATGTGGGGAAAAAGTAAAAGGGACTCATCAGAGAAAAAATACATGTTTCACTTTGTCCACAGCCCCAAAATTTGCGCTCCTTGCAACATTTTAAAAACCGACGTTTGGCATGAGGGACCAAAGGGGTTTTGGCTATAGCCAGCCCCGGGCCGTGTATATTGGGGCCCTGTGGAGCTCCCCGACGGACAGTTTTGGTGGAAAACAGGAGAGGTTGAGGTGCCACAGTTAACTTTCCCTGTTTTTTGGCTGTTGATACATCACAAAAGCCTTGCTGTCTTGGTCACAGATGCGCCAGCAAGACCTTGCACCCAAAATTTTTGTCCTCTTTTAACTCTGGTATGTCACCCATAATGTTTTGTGCATTTCAATATTGAGCCAAAAACTGTGCTCTTACCCCCTGCTAAAATTTAACCTTCACACTCTGCCTTTACTGGTGCAATGTGCAATCAAAAAAAGACTGGCTACCAGGGTGCCCCTGTCCAAATTTAGCCATGAAAACCTCCCCCAAATAAAAGACAGGTGTTCAGTTTCATTGTCTAACCCCTGTATATTATATATTCTATATAATATAAAATTCTATTAGAATCTATATATCTTATATATCTATTTTTTAAAAATTATATATATTATTTTATATCATATATCTTAAAATATTTTATATATATCTATAATATTTTTATTTTATTATATATTATATATATACTATTTTATTTATATATCTATTATATTTATTTTAATCCTATATATCCTTTTATATATATAAAATAATAGAGGCAGAGGGGAAAGAGGGGCAAAAAGATATTATATATACAGGGGTTAGACCAAAGTGGTAGCAACAACTGTGGCAGCTGTGATTTCTCTCCCCACAACTGAATAAATTTAACCAATTTACAGGTTGGAATTTTCTGCATTGTGAGAGACGCAATAAAGGATTCATTTATTTAAAGCATTCTCTTACCCTTCTTTAACAGAGGTGTCAATAAATTTGCCTAGGATCATATTTGAGAACAGGGTTTACTGGTGCATTTATAATGGCAGAAGTTCAGTGCTTTTTGTTTTATAATGATTATGGCATTAAGAATTTAAGTTAACTGAAAAAAACCTTATTGTTTGAAACACATTAAAAATTAGGGTTTCCACAAAATCTGTGAATCTGCAAGTTATTAGCTTCAAAGGCAGCGAAACAGTAGACTTTGTGTTTCGTCTAAATTCTAGAGGGATTTTGGTAGGTTTTTTCCACAGATTTGAATTTACCCCAGTGAGAATATGTCACAACAATTTTTACTAAAATACATTTTATCCAGAAATTACACTAACAAGAGCCCTGCACATCTAATTTGGTGATTTAAAGCTGTGCTCCAGGCAGTGAAAGAAGAGAAAATTCAGGCCATAATGAGTCATGTTATGCTTCCTGCCCGGTGTGGCAGACTGCAGGCTTTCCCTGCACCTCTGCACCACAGTGGAATAAAAGCAGCTCTCCAGGCTCTGTGTTATACACAAGCATGAGGGGAAAAACATTTTCCACAAAGAGGCTCGCCAAATCAGCGGGATAATCAGAGATGACGCGAAAGGCAAGACACAGGAAATGCTCGACCTGTGATGAAGAGGACAAAAAATGTCCGACCGCTAAATGAGTGACTCGTGAAGAACTCCCTGACCCAAGGCTGGTTGTGCTCTTTCCTGGGAAAAACAAACAGCCTTGGAAGACGGAGGCATACGAGCTGTTACCTATGGAAACACAGTGTAGCCATGGTTACCTGAGGGCCCAACCTGGCCCTCAAGTCAAGCAGCAACTTGATGACGCAGCAGAGAGGAAGAAGCTGATTCTCGAGCTTTTTAAATCACACAAAGGCAAAACCAAAGCAGCACAGCTCAACTAAAACCTTCACTACAACATCTGAATGGTTACAATTGATCAAAAAAGAACCCATGTTCAGTAGCAGTACCTTGTCTCAATTCTTTGAGTGTCTTATATCCAAAGTCCAAAGAACAAGTGCATGCGAAAGTCTACCCAGCCAGTATCACAATAAATCCTGCCCTCCCAGTTTTAACAACGTGCGCGTGCACGACTGAGACCAGTATTTGTCAGACACACGCCCTGTGAAGTCCTTCAAAGCTCAGCTCTGCATTACAGCTGAACACGCGCATTTACCTGCCGGTTCCCAGCAGTGTTCCTGAAGCTGCACCTGTCTGGCTCACCTGTTAAACTTGATCCTGGTTCCTCCTCCTCCTGGGGCCCTAAGTGACAAGACTGCGTGTCACAGAGGAGCCCCTTAATCCCTGGACTTTGTCCACGACACGCAACAGCTCATACAACACTTGAAGAACTAAGCAGGCTTTACAAGTCAGACACGGTAGAGATCCTAAAATCATTATGCTGAAAACAGGGATGTTATGAGAGTTTTTGTTTAAAAAAAAAACATAAAACACAGATCTAATCACAGTCTTTTTTTCTGTTCACAGTCACAAACGTACTGATAATCTCCTGTTTTACCAGTCTCTTTACACGCAGTGTGACTCAGCACCCTGGGAGCCGTCAGCGGGAATATTTTAAGCTGTAACCTGAACCTTTGCATTAAGGCGTCTTTTCTAAATGCCCACCGAGTGTCTGCATTGCACCTGAGTGGCAGAAATATTCAAACACTTTCAGGTATTTCAGTCAGACGCACAGTGAACATAAGGACAAGGTCATCCTCTGTCTATAATCTCTAGTTGCATCAAGTCATGTGTAACAAACCTAAACGAATGTGGCTCTTATGCTCATAACAGTGTGCATGCCTCTGTGTTTTTATCGCTCAATCAGTCCTTATTAATAGAGCACTACTTATACACAATAAGCATCATAACAAGCTTAACCTAATGACTAATGGCAGTTTTAGTGGCGGTTTTTGACATAGGTCCTACGGGCAGTTTTCCAGGGCAGCATTAAAAATGGGTGGGGCGGTACACAAGAACCACATAAAAAAAAAAAAGACAACCTATCTTTCAGTTTCACCTTGAACAGGTTTTCTGTTGCTTGTATGCATGTGCAGTCTATGGTGAGTGAGCACCCACTGCTTGATGTTGCGAAGAGGGAGACTATTTCATCAGATTACTACTAACCTGCTTATTCCTGACTCTCTTACTTTTCCTTCATTTTATTGTCCAAACTACTCCTGAGCTTTAGCATCTCTAATACTAAAAATATTTATTGAATGTGAGGCTTGAGGGCAGTAAAATCTTGCCAGACATACTGGCATTCAAAAGTAACATGCACGGCACCTTGAAATATTATAGCCCAGCAAATATTGCATCAGAGCAGTCCTCTGTGATAGCCATATCACCCATATTGCATCGATGACTGCAATTTAACAAATTGTGCAGCTCTATTTAAAATTAACATGAAAATAAGACTTGGAATGGATAATGTAACAAAATTCATGTAAATAAAAATGAATCCCACATTTGTAGATGTTGATTTAAAGGAAAAGATACGCTTCTGAGGATCCCTCCCTCCCTCTTATCTGCCTTCAAACATGTGCAAACACAAAATCCACAAACGTAGCTACCCGTCAATCATCGTCAGCCCTGAGGCGGATCCCTCCCTGTCCTCTCACAATCATTTATCACCCATCATCCCCTGAGTACAGTCCTCTCGTCCCAGTGATGTCTGGGAGACGGAGACAGATTACTTCGTGTCAGCAGAGTCCCCCCTCTCAGACAACCAGTCAACCGGGTCTCCGAGCCCCGGTGAGAACGAGCTGACAGCAGTGCTCTGATAACAGACCCCATGTCTGTGATGAGGACACTAGAATAATGAAGCAATACACTCTGCTTCCCTAAAAAATAGAAAAAAACAAAGCAATAGAGAAATTACCCAACACTGATTTCTCCTTTTCTTATTTTGTGGCACTAGAGGCCTTTATTTTGCAAGCTGACCGACAGGAAATGGAGTGGAGAGAGAGAGGGAAGGACATGGATGAAAGGTTGACGGGGTGGGACCCCTCATGGCTGCATCGAGGACTGTAGCCTTCGTACATGGGTCGCTCACTTTACCCCTGCACCACCACTGAGGCCCATATCACCAACATCTTAACCCCACTTCATCCACTACTGCTTTTTTTCCACCCCAATCTTTCTCCTCCTCATTTCGCCTGCCCTCGTCTTTTTCCTCCCCATGCAGCCGGAGACAGTAATGAGTGCTCTGACCTCGATATACTTCTGCTTTCACCCCACGGTTAAACAACAGAAACACAGCAATCCACAGACAATTGCAAATACAAGAGCATATCCTGTTTATGTAAAACCACAGAGAGAATAAAAAACAAAAAAGACATGGATTAATATGGAAAACACATAAGCTGGCAGGTTTTAGAAAAAAAAATCAATTTAATCTTTAAGTGGGTGGTTCATGAGCCCAAACCAGAGATGATGCAGTCTAGTTTTTTGGCTGCTGATTTCCAGTCTTTGTTTTTTACGAAACTTTGACATGCCAATTTCTCTTTAACAGCTATAATTACTAGCGTTCATTTTTTCCCCTAAGTTCTTCCTGTTGTCAGTGATCATTTAATGTTTATATTAGGGGCACGGGCAACATCAAGCAGTGAGTTTAAGACAGGAGCCACAGCTGGCATATTAAACTTTCTTTAGCATTTTACAGTATATTACAGATTAACATGGTTACTGTGGCTAGCACTAAAAAACACAGTCTTTTGTTTTCCTTAGACAATGCAGATCTTTGCAAAATGGAAATTTTCAAAAGGCTCTTTTCAGAAGGACTTACATGGTTCACATGGTGATTTATTGTCAAGCAAGATACTGAACGTATTTTGCCCTGAAAGTATCAACTGAAAGAGTCTAACAAGGACCCAAGTTTATCTGGCCACAATGAACATTGGTGGTAAGGGTAAAAAAAAAAAAAGAAATTTACAGACCTCAATATTGGAGAACTGCAGTCGAGTGGCATGTTGATGTCACCAAACCTTCATATTGAAAATGTATTTTAGGGCTTTTGCACACATCTTGCACACATCAACAATTATGGCGGCTGTATATGCAGGCCAAAGTCTACACTAAACAGTTAAAACAGTACAATATATGAACTTATGCCACAGTGGGTGAAGAATCACTTTAAGAGGATCAATTACAAACACGAAAATTACAAAAAACACCTGCAGTGGAAATATTGATGTGGAATACTGGTGTCCACAATATATAAAAACAGGATTGTTGCCGGATTAAAGTTTCTACAAAGAGGCTTATTTTCTCCATAAACTAACAAAGCTTCAACTGTCAGTTCACTACAGGATTTCTGAGCACATACACACATCTACACAGGGATCAACAGCTGTTCAATTATCCACTGTGTGGCAGCACATTATAAATCTATATTCACTTATTTCTCCTCTGCCCTCTTCTTTTTGTCTGCAGATCTATTTCAGATCCATATTTATTGGGTTGTTTAAGGATCAGTGGCGCCTGAAGCTTCTCCTGTATCACTGCTTCCAGGGAGCAAACAATGGGTGGTAGGATATCTTGTTAGGTCTGTCCTCCCTGCCCTAATTCAGGTCAGTAGGCACAGCGGGCACAGTGACATGTCTCCCACAGTAAGTGGGGAGGTTTCAGAAGCTCTTACAGATAAGTAGTATGTGATATTCTAGGAGGATAAGAAAAGAAGCTAAGAGCTTAGGAAGAGGATGAGGGTGCAGCAGATGGCTGTAAAGAGTTCAGGAACTGAAAAATAATACTAAAAAATGTGAGGAACTGAATAAACAATGGATAAAATGAGAGCCTGAGAGATGACAAGAGGAAACATGCAATAATGAGTTTACGAGGGAAGCTTCATTATGCCCATCTGCTAGAACTTCCTGTACATACAAACAATTAGAATCACCGACCAAGAATAAAAGATTTTATGTCTAACCAGCCTCGATCAGTATTTGGCCAATCAGTGAATGCACCATACATTACTGCTATATGGTCACACTCACAGCAACACTCTGCAGTGAGGAAAGTTGTGACTAAGTGAAGAGGTAATTGCTCGTACTATAAAATAAATGATAAAAAACCACCACAGAAAGGCTTGTTAAGTCCTCAAATATCAGTTGTGCAAAAGGAAAATCGTTTTTGATTGATGAAATGTTCTGTGAATGAGTAATCAGGTTTTTACTATGTTAATAGATTTAGCCACATAAAGAATGATAGCTAGGTACCTTTTGGCTATTAAAAAAAAAAAGTTTATTCTTATGACTGTCCATTTTTAAATTTTTCCAAAAAGTAGATAAGATATTTTCTTGTTATTTTTGGTTCCTGGACAGAAACTGGAATGTGCTAAATTTGGTACAGGCCAATCAGAGCTTTTCAAAAATCAATCAATCAATCAATTAATTAAAAATGGAAAAGAACTAACAGAAAACATTAACTAGCGAGTAAATGTGAGACTAGTAATTCTTGCGCAGTCTTAACATAAATCCGCTCACTCCTAAACATGCTTCAGTGTTCCATCGAAAACAGAAGAGGTCATTGCTGTGGCAACAAAGCTGATTTATACTGCTAATATAGGAGATAGGTCAGGGTATCCTCTAAAAAGCAAACCCCCTCCAGTTGAGCAAATCTGATAAAAGTGCACTTGTTTAGTAAACGAATAAGTCAGAAATCTCCCTGAAAAGAACAGCCCATAACAAACGTGCATCCTGTGTCCTTGGTGACCGGTCATAAGAAAAGCTGAGGGTGAGATATGACACATTCACTGACCTTTTTCCCACCACATGACTGAAGGCTTCACAATCAGCAGCCAGAAACACATTAAATAAGAGTCACAGGAGGACATTCAGAGTCTACAGTAAAAACACAATGTCATCAGGACATGACAGAGGATTATTAAAATTTGAATACAGTCCTGTGGTCCCTTCCTCATTACCACAGCTAATGTAACCGGATGTTTTAGAGGCATGGTGGAGAGAAATGAGCCCCTGTTTGGCTGCAGTCAGCTCTGTAACCTCGAGCATCCCTGTAAACAGCTACAGATTGGCAATTAGGACAGCACACACAGATACACACAGGCAACGATGAAAACAAGGAGGTTTACAAACCTGCCGTTGGAGATGAGTGCCCAACTGTCCCAGAAACTACTGAAGCCTTACTGAATGCTACTGTGGCAGTTCTCAATGGTGGCTTTTAGCTGTGAAACAGAAAAAACTAACAGGACCCTGTGAACAACAATCAAGGCTGGTGCGTTTTCCATTCCCAACGGGGATGGGGGAGGTCTTAACAAACACAGTTCTGCTCTGTGACTCACCAGCACCTAAAGCCCAAAATAGCATTTTCAAAACAAATTTCCGTCCTGTTCCACCCTAAGGGACCAGACTGTAATGGGAATAATCCTCTTCAGTCAAGGCTTGATCAATCTTTGTACCGACCAAGCCAAAATGCATCGATTATCTCACAACATACTGACAGGGGGAATTTACCAACCATTAACATAGAAAGGACCAGTCAAAAACTGTCTCAGTGGCTTGATTCATCATTGATTGAATGCTGATTGACTGAACAAATACAGCATCCACATGGAACAAACACATCCATGCATGTAGAGACCCATTCAATAAATTAGAATATTGTTGAAATGTTCATTTATTTTAGTAACTTGGCTCATTAAGTGAAACACAGTATATAGATTAATTGCACACAAACTGATGTTTTCCAGCCTGTATTTATGTTAATTATGAGGATTGTCTGCTTACAGCTAATTTAAGCTTAGAATATTACATCAGACCAATAAAAAACTTATTTAACACAGAAATGTGGGCTTTTTGAAAGGTATGTTTTATAAATCCTTAAAAGGTTATTTTCAAAAACTACTTTTAATCTCACAAACAGTCCTCATTGGAACACATATTGTAATTTATTGAATATGACTGTGTTATGTCTCAATGCATAATAACATGCACACACTGCATTAAAGCTTCCCCTCTTCACTTTATAGAAAGCCATCTGCAGTATGGACCGCAAAGTAACACTCATGCCAACTTAGCAGATTGCTGTGTGATGGATACTAACGTTTTAAAGCAGGCTGCATAGGGCTACCAAATCAATTGGGTACAGAAAACACAGCCGTCCAAAGCATTGCCTTTACCAAATAAAATGCAACGAACAGCGAGAGAACATTTCACAAGCAAACAAGACACAACTAGAAGGGCCATGAACATGCCTGCTGACGTTTCTTTAACAGCTCAGAATCACCAAGTCATTTACACCATGTTATTATTAAACCATTCACTTGTTGATATTCACCTGAATCAAATATCTGAATCCGAATCAAATATTTGTGGAGGTATTTTGACCACAAAACTCTTGATAGCTGGGATTAGAAAGATAACGGAGTAATGTTTGTATTTACAGAGCTGCGTGTCAGCACAAGACACTAAAGATTTCAACTATAAGAGCTCCACCAAAATAAAGCGCCTAATGGCACGCTGGCTTTACATTCCTTTACAACATACAGTGTGCACGCAGCACGGCTCACAGTTATGACATGTTTTAGGAATTAGGGGAAATAAAACCTATTTTAAACATCTCATCCGTTTCTGTCTTCGCTCTTTTGGTCTAGAGTTGCTTGGTTGCCTTGGCAACAAGAGCAGTAAGCATGGTAGCTTTACACCATCAACCTTCCGATCGTGATCAGTAGTCTTTTATCAGTTTTATTCATTTATTGTATTTAACAAAAAGTTTGCACTAACCATTGAACAGGTATCATAACCTTATTCTCAGATTCCGATTCTTAATTGGCATTGTAACTACAACGAAAAGTAAGGTGCAAGCCTTTCAATGCAGATATAAAGTCAGAATGATTAAATAACACACAGACTTACGAAGCATAGAAGAAGAAAAAGAATTTAAATACGCAGCAGCACAAATATATATATATAAAAAAGAGCCATTAAGTACCAAACCAAGGATATTTCCAGTGGCAGTAGATATTGCACAGTGACCGTAGAGATGAAGATTACACCTTATCAGATACTGCACATTATTTTAGAGTGACATATGACATGGCATTTTTATTTTATTTCACTGGTATTCATAGCTTTAACAGTGGCTGGGTAAAAACAGCATTTCAGTCCGTTTGTCCTTGCTTTGATGACCCTGCACCATCTGCCTAATGGCAGAAGCTGAAACAGAGAATGGCCAGTGTGGGATGAGTCCTAGGATGTTGTTCTACAGCTACAAAATAACCAATAAATTGTACAGGGGTGCATCGTTATGAGAGGGGGCTTTGAAGGCCTGATCTCATATAATTGTTGATTTAAATTTACAAACATATTCTTTGAAACAAACTGCATGGGGTGTTCATGGCCATCACAGCAGTGGCTTAAAACAGCATGTTCCTTTGTGACTACAAATCTAATAAGAATGATTGTCCTATTAGCTAAATAATAACACAGAATGAATAAAGTGATTGTAAACAATATTTTGGATAGCATAGCTGTTAGTCAGACGCGAACCAACCAACCAAAGCACTGCGTTACTATGCTAATGTGACTTCAGGTCAACTTGCCCCTTCACCATTTCGTACCTCCATTTCAATTGTTTTGAGGATAACAGGATCAATTGCCTGAACATGCAAGCAACCTTACAGAATTGAATCGGTATAACATGGGTTTGTGAGCTTTGGGGTCAGGAAATGTGACAGGTAATGCTTGGTTCGTTTGGACAAATCTCTGCCACTTTCTCCGGTGCATAGAGTCAAAAACAAGAAACAAGAGTACACTAATACGGTCCTTCTTCATGCTTGCACAAAACTGAGCAGCATTAGGCTTTGGCATATTTCTGGGAAAATAAATGCAGAAAAAAGCAGGCAAACAAAAAAGTCAGACATTTTGATAGATGCTAATAAAAAAAAAACTTACAAACCATTTTTACATGAAAACGTACTAGCAATCTTTGTCCACCTTGTAATGCCATTGTTGATATGAGATGAGCTTGTTCAACATTTGGCTCAAAATGTACTAAAGATAATTCTTATTTTTGAAAAACATTTCTTTGTCCAAACTCATCCAACTCAAACTTTAGAGATGTGTTAATTTTATTTATTCGTTTATTCTGGTGAAAAAAATTGGTAGGAGAAAAAAGTAGAAAAAAATCTACACATGTAAAAGAAGAAGCATAAAATGATGACCTTATGTTGACCTTAAAGTATGTAATAACCATGCTTGATTTTGTCCATTAGAATGAGAATGTTTGAAATCTTCCCTTAACTCGTAACTCCTTAACAAATTTTATCTATACTGCACAACTGTCATGTTTTGTTATGTTTTTTTTGGCTTTAACCAGGCTCCTCTCACACCACCCTGCATCTGTTCCTGGCAGGATGGATGTCAGCATGTAAAAAAGGAGCGTCTGCAAAGGTGCTGATAGTCAAACAGTCCCAGAGGGGCCCAGCCCAGCCCCGTGCAGGTCAATGTGTTGCTCCAAGGCTGGTTGGTGTTATCCAGAAAGGGTGTGAAGGGTGTAAAGGATTGGGCTGATGAAATCAAAAGGTTGAGTCGGAGAGGAAACGGGTTGCTGCTCCCTTTGTGCTGATACATCTTGGATTTATACCAATATACACAGAAAAATAGAAAGGTCACTCACACTGAACAGCGAAATGTCTTTGTTGACGTCAGAATCATTTTCAAAATGTTACTTGGCTCCTTAGAGGCGACATCAGCATCTGAGACAGACTGAACTTCCAAGAAAGGATATGAGGCTGACTCCCTTAAACTTCGAAAGGTGCAAATGAGGGATTTACTAAAAGAAATGTTTGTGGAGAAAGACTTGAACTGAAACACAAAGAACTACAGAGACAATTTTGAGCCGAAAGTTTGTCATGGGCAGAAGTCACAAATCAACAAGCCAAGACAGCAACAGCCATGAGGAAACACTCACACACCAACTGTGTGGAGAGGCTTGTTATAGAAGCCAGGTGTACAGTAGACAGAGTAATAAAGGCTCCTGTTTCCTCCTTAATGGCTCCTTCGAGCTCAGCACAGCACAACTCAGCTTAGAGGACCAGTGGTGTTCTCACAATCCAGAAAGAAGGGGAACCAGTGGCAGCCTCATAAAGACACACACTAACGAACCGGTCTCGTTGATATTTAAACCTGATAATTATTTGCTGACCTACATGCAAACTGTCGTTAGCAAACACTTCAGAAAGACTGTGCTGTAATAGATTAGTCCCTCTGAGTCTGACAGTCCTTTGGGAATAAAACATGCAATTACCATAATCTTTTATGTAATTAAAATGGAAGCCACACACAGGCAGGACATGAAGGAACCACTTTGAGACCTCTATGTGCATTAACTACAGAGTCAATGAAATTCTGGCATGGGATTTAATTAAGGAAGATATAATACTATTTTTATATAAAAGGCGAAAGGCAAAGTTAACCTTCAATGTCATACGGGTATAAAACTGTCTGCTCCAGTTTGAGGCCTGCGTGATCCAAGTGTTAACTGTTTTTGTGACGATAAACACCAAATCCTGAGGTGGTAACACAACAAAATGAAGGTGGCTGCAAGGACAAGAAGCATCTGAAAGCAGACAGCATTTTCAGCCTCTAAATAGGCCAAAATATTTTCCTGTCATGGCCTGACCTCTAACCCCAACTAAATTTTGACTTCTGTGAGGTATCTTCCTTATTTTTACCTCAATCTTCTTCCCTCCCTGTTGGATGGAGTGAGGGGGAGTCAGGATTAGCCTGAACCCGCTCAGTTATGGTTGAGGTGCAAAAACACTCTCCATTTCTGCTACCTGTATGACCCCTCTCTTTTCCAATGTTTATGGTCAATCTGACAGAGAGAGGTATCGCAATCATTGTGGTTTTTAGTATAACAATAGCCATCAGTGGGCTCTAGATGGACAAACTGTCTACTTTTAAGGCTAGGCTTAAAACTTTCCTTTTTGATAAAGCTTATAGTTAGAGTGGCTTAGATTATCCTGGGCTATCTCTGTAGTTATGCTGCTATAGGCTTAGGCTGCTGTAGGACATAATGACCACTTTCACCCTCTTCGCTACATTCTCACACTACTCTACAATTTTGTATTATTTGCTGTTATTTCAGCTTTTAACTTTGTCCTCTATCTTTTCTCTTCCTAGAAGCTACACCTGGCCTGACTCTGTGTCTACCTGTGACACCTTTCTGGAGAGGGGCATCGTCCGAGCTTCTGCTGGCAACAACTTAATGCTCACCCTGTACCGATGATCCACATGGCCCTGTCTTTCAGTGTTTAACCGTTTCTCTCTCCTAGACATGGCGATTGACTGAGCTTTTACTGTAACTAATTTTATGTGATCTCTTTCAGACTCTAACCTTGAAAACTGGCTCAGAGTTTATATGTTCTTTCTTTCTAGGTGAAACGACTAAAGGAGCTACATCCACTAACATTTACTTTTCCCTCCCATAGAAAGTACTCCTGGATCAGTGCTTCTTTGTTCTCTTTGTGTCTCTGCTCTGTTCTCTCAAACTCCCAGTCGGTTGTGGCAGATGGCCGCTCACACTGAGCCTGGTTCTGGTTCTGCGGGAGGTTTCTTCCTGTTAAAAGGGAGTTTTTCCTCTCCACTGTCGCTACATGCATGCTCAGTATGAGGGATTGCTGCAAAGTGACTGTCCACTGTCTCTACATGCTCATCCGGGAGGAGTGAATGCTACAAATCTCTGACTCGATGCAATCTGCTGGGTTTCCTTAGATAGAAAAAACTTTTTATCCAATTTGAATAAATAACTGAATCTGACTGCACTGTTCAATGATTAGGATTAATTGGAAAATGTACCTGAGTTTTGTGAGGTGCCTTGAGACGACATGTGTTGTGAATTGGCGCTATATAAATAAACTGAATTGTATTGAATTAACACTAAACCCAAACTAGTTTAAAAGTTCAATTATAAACAGTTGTTCCTTTGTGCATATGCATTGTGAGTCTGAGGCCAAATGTTATTGGTTAGGAGCAGAAAAAGGAGGATGGTGGTTCAGACTGGATAGTGCATGAGGAGATTTGCTTTTTAGCACTGGGTTACTAATGCTGTGCTGGACTCTAGATCAGAAATCACTGCAGATGCAGAAAGAAATTGGTGGTCAACCAGAATCAGACGATTTTCAGCATTATCTGCCCTGACTGGTGATTGACCCGTTGGAAACTTTGTGCTAGTTTTCAGTATCAGGGAGGTGTCTAAAATTAGGTCAGAGGAAGCACAGAGATGTCAGACACTATTTAAAAGAAAAGTGTATTTACTATGGCATGTTGAGAAAGGTCTGCTTTTCATTTGGGCTGTGAGAGAGTGAGAGAGAGCAAAACTTTCAGTAGTTTTACTGTCCTCCGGAAAACACAAAACTATAATAAAAAAGGCATGGCATCTCTACAAAAAAATTGGAAATCAGAAATTAGCCACAAAATTTGCATCAGTGCATCCCTGGAAATCCTAGACTTTTGTTTCAACAGACATTTGACAAACCAGTATATATCGGCAACGTTTGTACTGGAGTGGTAAACTGCACTCCCAGGACCCGTTTTTAGGCTCTGTAATGTAGGTGGTCCAAAGTTAGTTGCATACACATGAAACAATGTCACTAAAGCCTTCACCAATCCTTTATTAATGCTTTTTTACCCTCTATCATTTGGTCTTATTAAAACTTACATAAACTCAATTTTTTGGAAAGACTATTTAAAGACCCTTGAATATCTTAGTTTAGACACAACTCCCATGATTTATGCAGTTTATAGGTTTAGTCAACCTTTTCTAAAAGCTGCACATTGTGTGTGTTTTACCTAACTCTTGTGGAGATACTTTACAAAGAGCTGCAGGGAACTTAACTGCCTGCAGCTGGCAAATCTGCCCACCTGTCATCTGTCACCTCTCAGTCTCATTAGTTTGCCTCTCAGGGGAGTTTAATAACCCAGATTTATTAAGCAGGATCCCTTAGGAAGCTGAAAACAATTGTCGGGACTGTCTCAGAGATATGCAGCACTATAAAAACGAACATGAAATAAATTAATTTATTTGAGACGATATTTTCTAGACAGACATAAGCCCCCAGCTGACTTGATCTCACTGATAAATGCAACAGTTTTATTAGTTTTCTTCCTTTTTGTCTTATTGGCAACTGCCCTTGTGGCTGCTGCGCAAAAAAATGAGTCCGGCTGTGAGAGGAACAAAACAGACATCACAAAGAACGGCTTACTGTCATGAAATTTACCATTTATGGTAGCTCCCCACAAGCAGGACCATGTGTGCACAGGTACTGCCTTCACTTTACGAGGAGACATTAAACTCCCCCTGCTACTAATGATAATATAGCAAGAAAGCACTCACTAGAAGAAATTCCTTAGGGCAAGAAAATGTATATCCATGAAAGATTCTCACAATTAAAAAAAACTAAAATTAAAGAAACAACATTAAAACAGCTACACACTTCACTGTACAGCAGAAAAAGCATTAAACCTCCACTTTGCAGCCTGTGGCAGCCACCTTTTTTAATTCCTACAGCAGCAGGCTGCAACTACAAAGCCAGTTTCTGCATTAACGCTGAAACCCCGGGCGTTTGAAGGAAGCTGTGATTTTACAACACAAGGCCACAATTAAAGGCAAATGGCCTCTCTGTCTGAGGCAGGTCACATTAAAAAGACGTGAAGTTGCTCCTGACTGAGACTTTGCAGGATGTGAGTGATGTTTGTGACCATGTGTCATTTTTACCCCTGCCATCTGATGCCAAAGTTTTGCACAAAGACCGCACGCATGCTTCAGCAGAGACTAGAGTGCGCCTAACACTTTCCGACTGACTGCCCCGACTAAATGGGGAAGTAAAGGATAGACGCATACAGATGCACGCAAGGACGTGAGGAGAAACATGATACTAGAAAGCAAAAATATTTGTTGTCTTGCTGTGGAGCCTGAGGCCTGGAAAAAAATGAAGTCAAACAACTTTTTAGGTTTTTAGAAGGCTGCAAGGCAAGATGTCTGGAACATACACTTCAAAGGGGATTCTTATATTTATCAGTGTTTTTTCTTCTGTTCGAGTGTCCAATGGTCAGTGTAGTTGCACGTTCTCAATCATTTCTGACCGATATGAAGCACTTCCTTCCTCTTGATTCGACCAAGGAACAGCGAGAAAACCACATGAATGAATTAGAGGAGTTAACACCCCCAGGAGTTGGTCAAAATGAGAAAACTCGCTTCACAAACACTTCTGTCTGTTAAAGGGGAAGAGTTTTGAGGAAGCAGACTATAATACATATGGACACACATTAAACTTCAGTGATGTTGAAGAAAACCGCATGACTTAAAATATTTATTTTAATACAGGTCTACAGAATTTGTGTCTGTATTCAATTAGATAAGATGAGGATTAATGAAATATTTTATCTGCTGTAATTTATGGGGATGCACTCTAAGATTGGGCCCTATTTGCCATGTTTCCATGTGACTTTAAATGTATTTTCATTTTAATGTTACTCAAAAGAACAAAAAGGCTTAGCAATGTCAGTGGTTGCTGACGGAAATAAAACGCACAAGAAGAAAAACGCAGACAAAACCTTTCGTCATCATAAACAGTAAAACGTAGAGGTCTTGCAGGGACTTTTGCATCCTTGAAGTGGAAACAGTTACTCAACTATATGAGCTAAATTATCATGAAATGAATGCAGGTTTTACACACAAGTTGATTAGTCTTGACAAACTGTTTCATTTAATGTTTTTTATTTGTTCACTTGGTTTTCGAAAATGTAAAACACAAAAGCTCAAAAGCCCTGAAATAGTCCCAACCAAGAAAGGCTTTCAAAGAGCATTAAACCAACTGACAGGTGTGGTGGTGGCGGCATAATGCTGTGGTGCTGCTACTGGTGAAATGTAAAGTGCAAAGAATATTAAAGGAGGAGGACTACATCCAAATTCCACATTTAGGTCCTAAACACCATGAGCGTAAGCAACAATGTAAAAAATGTCTTCTGGCATCTGACAGAGACAGCTCAGAAAACGGTCTTTTCCAGCAAAAGTTTCAGACCATTATCTTTTTTAGCATTAAGTATTTTTGTACACTAAATGGGGAATTAGGCCTAAGTTTGTATGTTGTTTTCAATTAGCAAAAGCCAGGAGATTCAGACATTTTCAGCTTTAATAAAGTGTACAAGCACAAGCACCTCAGTAATAAGCTTTGCTCCAGCACAGCAGAGCTACATGCTCTCCTGGTTACAGACTCAGCCCAGCATTAAATACTTGTGGACACTGTGGGTTAACAGACATCCTTTCCTTTGGCTTCCTCTGAAAGCAAACCTGGCCAGACGCAGGAAAATGGGCGCAGTATGACTAACTACTTTTTCCACTGCCAACGGGGTTCTTGGTTCTTTGTTTTTCACACAAGGTTACTGTGTAAGCCCTTCTGGCCTCGAGTGCTGACAGTTTCTACATGGGAGCTCCACCATAAATCTCAGCTTGAAAAGCTCCTGACTGGTCTGACACCTCCTGGTTAACCTGCTTTTGTTGAGACTGTGTAACATAGCAACTCACTCAGTTTATGTTGTCTTTTGGAAAACGTGGATTTTTTAAGTATCAGCTATTTTTTTCTTAAGATGTATATGTAAAATTGCTAATGGATTGAAAATCAGGGTATTTTTTTGAAGACAACAAAGGCATCATACAAAAGCATTACCAGATGATGGTAACAAAAACCCTCATCGGTGTGAATGCTGTTATTGAGTGAAGAAGGCTCATCAACACTGGGCAGAACTCCATGTGAAAGAGATGCACAGACACATCAGCTGGGGAGCTAAATTTGACAATTTTCTGCTCATCAACCCTGACTGGTGACCGGTCAGAAACTTTATATTAATTATATAATATTTTCCCGATAAGTGAAAGCACCATACGTAAGCACTAACAGGTTGTGCTGACAACAACCCTTTCAGGGTAGCAGCTGTTACTGAGTGAAAAAGACTCAATGATCTATTTCAGTATCAGTAAGCTGCTTAAATAAAATAACAAGAAACACAGAGATGGAAGAAGCTATTTCTTGCTTTCTCATAGCTGCTTGGAAAACAGAGGTTAGTATTAAAGAGAGGGACTGTTTCAGCAAATAATAGGAAGGCTTAATAGAGTTCAGCAAAGTTGCTCTGTGTCATCCTTTTAAGCTTTTAACTAGGGATGCACCGATACGAAAATTTGGGCCGATATCGAAAGCCAATATTAATATTACTGTTATGGCCGATAATCAATATTTAGCATTATATTTAAATATTATATATATTCCCTACCCTTTCGACACGGTGAAAAACGACCACACCACTGACATTGCTTATCTGCTTCAGTTAAATGAAGAAAGCAGATATATCACACCCTCCTACTAATAACCTCAATATGTCATGAGACATAGTGGAAACACTATATCAAGTACCGCCAAGTGCAGCTGACAACAACACTCGACGGTGAGAATGCAGTTACTGAGTGAAGAAGACTCCAAGTTAGCAATTTGTGGTGAGGAAGCACAAACATTTTAGAAAGCTATTCAAGAGTAAACTAAGTTGTACATGTCCAACTGCGAGAGAGAGGGCAAGTCTTACAGCAGATAACAGGAAGGGCTAAATATTTTACAGCAAACGTAGTCGGTTTTATCTCTCTGAGCTTTCACCCTCTATCCGTTGTGGAACATGCAGGATTTGAAAATGTTGGCAGCCTTCTGGAAATCTCAAAGCAAAGGTCTACATCCTCGAGCAATTTAGCCAAACTAAACAATTTAATTGCTGATATGATAGCGCTATAGACAGCTAAAAAAAAAATCAAGCCCACAAATATTTAGTCTTATTTTTTTTAAATAGTAAAATCCACTTTCATGATGAATTTTTTCTCATACAGGGGTGTGAATTCAAAAACTCAGAATAATACGTAATAACTTTCAGATATTTGAAATTGTCTTCAAAAAACAGAAAATAATGGTTCACTCATTGCACATTTTACAGCCATAAATATCTAAATGAATTCAAGAGGCCCTTAAAATTTTTGGTCAAAATATTGCTTTGGTGTTTTCATGTATTATAGTATTTTTAAAGAGCAGTAAGAATCGGCTAAAACTTGTATTGGCAGTTCAAAGCTTTACCAAAGTGTCAGGAAATTTCCCATAAAACTTTGACTGGTGCATCTGTATTGGTAAACCCATTATGTAAACATTCTAATACAAAATTTAAAGATCAGTCCAGTCTAGGAAGTCCGAAGACTTTGGAAGCCCTTAAGCACTGGGGCATCCTCTGACTTTACATGGTATATATGCATGTCAGCTTAACCCTGAGGCTGCTAGGCTCATTTCATTGATCTGGGTCAAAAGGTTCTTGATCAGTCTTGCAGTCTCTAAGCAACGCCACAGTGTCTGGCACACATTGGGCTTCAGCTCTCTACAGCTGCCGCTGGTCCTCATGGAAACACACACAGACTCCCCTCTCTTTAAGACGACTCCCTAGTCGCTAAATTATAGTATACCTATCAAAGTACATATATGACAGCTGTGCGATCTGCTAAGCTTTAAATCATCTGTTACGATTCACAATGACATCATTGAGCAAAAGGTGGTCATCTGCGTTGCTTCAGCCGCTGCGTTTGTGACCTTTTATTGATTAGAAGTTGGAAAATTGACAGTGAAGAAGAATCCGAGTGCTGGTTTATTACACAGACATCAGAGGGAGGATGAAATGTTGCCCCTGCTTCTTGCTAACTATATTACTCACCACATATGACCAGTTCAAAGACCCAGAGGAGCTCAGTGCTCACTCCAAACAAACTGGAAGAAGAAAACATCTTACGCTGTGATATTTCCTAAAAAAAAACGCTGGAGGGAATTCAAGAATCAAGGCAGCAGAAAATTGCCCCCGATGTTCTCAATAAAACATGCAGCCTGGCATTTATATTTCAGAGGGCGGCGAGAAATAGCTGGATTCAGGAGACCTCAGGAAGCCCAAACACTCAAACGTACTCCAGACAGAGGTTTTGGTTTGGAGAAAAAGCACAGAGAAGCAGCATGCAGTCATCCAAACATTATATTATATTAAACATAGGGTTGAAAACATGTTTGAGAGTAGATGTTAAAGAACCATTACCAACTCACCGGCCAAACTCAGATTTCCTTTCGACCTCCCTGACCAGAAACTTGGTATTTCCAGTCGAGTCCGGCTGTTTAACGCAAATATGAACTGAATAAGTAGATCTAGTCCATCTCAGAGCCACAAGGAGGTTTCCTGATAACTCTGAATATTTTAGCTGAGATCTCAGTGTAAGTCTCTCAGTGCCGCTGCTACCACTACTACTCCTGCTCCCTCATCGATTCTGTCTAACCACCACGCTACTCCGTTCTCTCCTCCTCCTCTTTTCTCCTGCCCTCCTCCTACTCCCTCTACTTCTCCCCTCACAGTCTACAAATGCACAGTGCCTGCCCTAAAAAAACAGGGAGAGATGCGTTTCTCCTCTCCGACGCTCTGATCCCCACATCATTCAGAGCAGCCGACTAAACAATGCCTCCACCACCGCCGCTCTGAAAGGAGCCCAGGAGCGGTTCTCAATCGGCGATAATGCCTCCCCAACTGTCGCTATGGAAACTAATGACAGGAGGGAGGGGAAACATGGGGAGATGGAGAGGGAGGGGAGAGTAAGTGAGAGGGAGAGCAGTGGAGGGGGGAGAGAGAAGAAGAAGGGGCTGAATGAACGATGGGGGAAGTGTGTGTAACTACAAGTGGGTGTGACTACAGTTGGTGCACGAGGGAGTGAATTGGGATATGAGGGAGAAAATGGCTGTAAAAGTTGGAGCTTGGCACAAGTGGAAAGGTCTACCTGGGACAGAAATCAATTATCCAGCTAATCAACTAATTGGATTGTAGTAAAATTGTCAGAAAATAAGGAAAATGTTGCTTGCTTTGTCCAGAAAATATAAGAAAAAACACATTTGTTCCATTCAGATTAGTAAAAACAAAACAATAAAACACTGTCAATTAAAACATAAACAGAAATTGCTTGAAAAACCTTCTTTTAAAAAAAATCCTGTCAAGAAATGATAATCTCAATGTACATATATATTTTTGTTTAATTTTTGTAGACTTTGGGCAGTACCAGATCATTGTATGATAAGTATAAGTTAGAGTAAATAAACTATGGTTTCACATTAATATATCATTACGACAAAGATTACATTTATATTATACTTTATATTGTTGAATATTATTATGATACTTTTATTAAAAAAAAGAAAAGGCATTATAATGTTATCTATAACATTTACCTGTTACTTTGACTATGATACATAATCTAAGCAAAATATTTTGTGAACACCTCCTTTTTTTGCAGAATGTTTGTCAACTGTTAAACTGATATGCTGCATGTAGCTTGAGAACATTAGTAATAAAACTACATTACTTGAATGAGAGTGAGTGGCTTATTATGTTTTTCGCATCAGGAATTATTTCCAATTGTTCTAGTTTGTCTTTCTTTTAAGCGAGGGAAAGGTTTAGTAGCCCTACTTCAGCCAGCTGACCAGCAATGTGCAGCTACAGGTGGGGGAGTGACTCCATAAAGCCAGAATAAACTCTTTGTGCCACTAAAACAATTTCTCCAGCATCTCTTAAATGGACTGAGGTGACTGTTTGATGGAAAAGTTTAGCAGTTTTGAAATTGTTGTGTACCTTCATTCTGGTAATCAACTGGTGCCTAATTTGAAATTTGAAACAAGAAAAATCTAAAGGAGTTGATACTTTATATCATCAGACAATGCACTTTCCAGCCGTAGATCTTAGGATAATTACTGTTTCTGATGTGTAAATAAATAAAACATGTTGTATCTCCTGGGGACCCAGTTAACCAGTAGTCTCAGGGGGATACAACCGCGTCTCTGTGCGGCTTCCCCCCCCAGACATGCGAAATACAAAAGCTGGCAGAATGACGCGCCCAAGCTGCTCTGAACCTCTTCGTATGCACATATAATTACAACCACCACCCCCCTCCCCTCATATCTCTCTGTGCTCCCCCTTCTAAACACTCATGAGCTGATGTCGGCTTTAAAGACGGGGTGACATTGCCTGAATCCAGCTCTGAATCCTGAGACGGATGCCAGCAATAACCATGGAAACACTGTTGAAGTATCACCAGTTTCAAAACGATGACAGGGCTTTGGATATGGGTGTGAGGAGTAGAGTGGAAGAGATGAAGAGCACACAGAGGGGGATGGGTGTCTCCTGTTAGATTTAAATTTAGAGGAAAAAAAGTAGAGAATTTAAAGTGTGTTTAAAGAGAGTTGTGAGTAGCAGTAAGTGGGTTAAATTACTTCTTAATTGATCTTCTTATCTTTGCACTGAATCATCAGTGACATCCTCCTGTGCAAACCCCTCACCCCATGCAGCTCTCACTGAACTGATTAAAACTACTCAAGATGGTGAATTATGCATCAATGAAACAGGTGCTACAATAAGACTGGCTGCTCATCCCAGCAGACCTGACGAGGAAAAATCTTCTCACACAAAGCAAAGGTCAAGTAAAGAATTAGCTCTGCGGCCATGTTGGAGTCCAATCTAAAATGAGGAAAACAAGACCACAGTCCTCCTTTTGCAAGTAGTGAAACATGGAGCTAATGTTAATGGTTTTTAGACCAAATACTGGAACTTCTGGATCAGTTGAAAATACTGAACCTTATATAATTTATATATTGATTATTTTAACACCACAAAGTTTTTATAATGAGATAAAATTAAAATCTAGTAGTGGTCAGAGAGAAGAAGACATAGAAGGTCCCAATTTGGTTGAGCAGATCTAGGTCTTAATCCAGGGCTCTTTAAATGTTGTTTGTTTATTGTGTTATTAGGTCAGCTGTACCCCTAAAGAACCATGTGGCCACATTTCCGCAACCAGTTTTTAACATTAATCATAACATTGGTCATTAATCATGACCTATTTTCCAGTGTGCAAATTCGAAACTGTATTCTTTGCATATTATTTTGTTTATCTAACAAATCTGGATTTTTTCTAACAATCTAAGCGTAGCTAAAACATTAGTGATTACATTTTGTTATGTTCAAAGCAAAGTGCAAAGTTTGTGAATGTTTTGTCCCCTCATTGTTTCCCACATTGAGATGTGTTAAGATCCAAATGATCAACAAGCTATATTAAAACAGAGATTAAATATGCTAACGTTAGCCTAGCACTTCAGCAAACTGATCTGCATGAAAGTTTATTGAAGACGATTGTATTTTCAGTCAGAAATGTGTCTAGAAAATATTGATAAAGTTGTTTTCTGTAGGGGCCCTGCTGTCAGGACGTTCTAGTAGCTTCTAGGGATTCAACAGAATGTTAAATGGGGAAGATATTTTTTTGTCCAAATGACATCTGCCTTGCAAGGTCTTTGTCAGTTGGTGTTGGCATGTGACTGTTTGTTGAAGTAAGTGTAAGCTGCTATTAGGGAGTGAGTTCAGTTGCTTTAGGACTCTTATGTTGAACAAAGAAGGAAATTGGTTCCTGCGTTGCTTTGTTGTGTTGACTGAGTCAGTAAGCAATCCATGGCCTCTGTCCTACCCGCCGGGCCAGGGATGCTGGGGAGGCATCCTCCACTCGACGCACAGGCAGCCACCCCACCTGGATCCAGAGCAGGAACCAAGCCGCAGGGGGACCCAGCCCCAAACCTTTCCAAACCAGCCAGGAGAGGCAGCAAGCCAGACAAGAGGGCACAGCGTCCCACGGCCCAACCTCGCCTCGGTGAGGGCAGCCACAGAACCCCCACCCAACCAAACCCCCGCCACTTCCATGCCGGACCCACCGCTACCCCATGGCAGCACCCAAATGCCCAGCCAACCTAGAGACAGCAAAAGCACAGCCCTGATGCCAGCAACCCCATACCCCCCGGCCTCTGATGCCAAGGCAGCAATGCTCATTCCCCCAACGCTACTAGGTGATGTATGTAATTATTGGAGACCAAACCAATTTCAGGTTGTTATACCTGGGCCATGGGCACAGTATCCTATTCTGTGCAATATGCACATTTACTTAAAAGATTCTGCAAAATCTAGTGTGTCAGTTTAAAATCTTTGCTTAAGTCTAATGAACAAAAACATGAGTGTGCAATAGATAAGATTATAATAAAGTGTAATAGTCAATTTGTTATTATATTTTAGCAGAAGTTGGAATAAATTGCTTTATAAAATAAAGTAATTAGTTAATCTTGTACACTTTTGATTTAAATGTTTGTGATAATAGCATGATACTATGAAAGTATTTTGACTCAAAGGATTGAGTCAAGGTTATCAAACTGAGAATGTAATACGGGCCCATTCCTTAAAACAAGGTTTAATAATGGCAGTTTTTACTTTTTATACTGAGATAAAGCAGATACTGACAGTGATCACAGAGAAAAGGAGAAAAACAGCACAGATTGTGTATCTTTCTTTCACCCCTTCCTCCTCTCACTAATCACATTTTCTTCCAATCTGCCAATAAATAAGAAACTTAGTATGTTGAATCTGCCTGTCACACACAAACCCATTGAAATATTGACGATGGACAGCCTCAATCTCCTTCGGCTCACTGACCTACAGCTGGCATCTGTCACACATCTGCTCAACAGAATAACCAATGACACACTTTATTCTGTTGCTCAGACCTCTGTGAATTTAAGGACAAAAAAACAGCAAAATGTAGGGAATCTGTGTCTTCTTTTTATTAAAAAATAGACATAAAACAAACTATTTCTTTGTTTTTCATTTCCAACTGTGGATATTTGAGCATGTGTGGCCACAGTTTATAACTTGTCAAGAGTACTACATGAACAAATGTGCTGTCAACAGGAAGCAAAACAAAACACTGCTGCTGTGTGAATGGCTGCCAGAGCTCGGTCAGCTTCCTTCAGACGTCTGCGCTGGGTCTGATCTACATAAACACACAGCAAACTGACTGTACTTACACTGCAGGCAAAATCAGGAGATAGCCGAGTTAAACTCAAAGAAGAACTCTAAAAGGTGCTGCATAGATAAATCGATAAAGACTTCTTTATTAATTCTTTATTACAACTTTTTTTAAATTCAGATAAATCTGTGACTGACTGCATGGCAGACATGCCTCGGTTGCCTCGGCATGCACCCTGCTGAGCAAAACCGGAAGAAGGACCCTGGCTTTTTGTCATGTAGACAATTCAAATTCCACTGCATGTTGGCCCGACGCAAAGCTTTTTCTAAAGAGAACACATGAATAAATCCCACACTCGCTCACTCAGAGGAACAGACATAAACTTAATCTGAGAAAATAAATAACCCTCTTATTCACACATCCCTGAAGGTCCTGGAGTGCCAGGAAGACATAACAACCTCACAGACCTCAGCTGATAGAGCAAGGATGAAGGTTTATTCTTTTGTTGGTGACAAACATTAATGCTTTCTTGTTTAACCTCTGGCTCAGCTAGACCTGCACTCACAAAGACTCAATACAAGAATAAATCCATTTCCTGAAGTAGATTAGAGGCAATGATAGCAGCGGATAAGGACAGCGGGGTGAGATTTTACTAGTATATCATTGCAGTCCTTGTTTAAACAAGTCTTTAGTGGTCATTCCCAAATATTTGGCTGCTCAAATATTGACCCTGGCATCCACCTACATCTCAAACATTCAGCAGCTAGAAATCAAAGAGAAGCTTGAAATTACTCCAACAAGCGCACCATCAGACTCCCTCTCTCAAAGGAGCGTCTCATAAGAAGGGGTCATTAATATTTCACCCGAAGGACAATCTTTTAATTTATTATTAATGTTTAAACTTATCTGCAGGAGGAGAGAGGTCTTATCTGAATTACAAAGAGTCTGGAGCCAAGGATAATCTATGCATCTACACAACCCCCCCTTTGAGAGGAAAGTAAGGAGGCAGACCTGCTGTCCCATTCTGTTAGAGCTGCAGAGATCTGCAGAATATAGTTCTGCATTGATCCCATGCTGTGAGAGAGTGTCTGGCCCTGGAGCAAGGTGGTGTTGATGGGTGCAATGCAAGGAAAATAAGCAGAAGAGATTTGTTATAATATTTTTCCTTAGCATAATACCAATACAAACTGCTGGGGCTCAGGATATTATTTCTGATAGATGCCAAAAATGCAGAGAAATTACATGGTTAATGATTTTACTCTTCACCACCACTGATTGGTGTCATGCCAGTTGGAAACAAAAATTCATATTTTTCTTTGATCATGACCGCACCATATTTAAGTAGAAACCAGTCACACTGATAACGGCAGTGATTTATTGTGAGAAAATTACACTGATTACAACTAAGGTTGGCAAACCCCAAAAAGCTGACTGTATGGCTGGGTTGGCTAATTTTTGCCTTTTTAACTAATTGTCTCCACTGCTGGTTCCATGAGAGCGTCAATAAATGTCAGTGTATGTTGTAAGTTTTATTTTTAGAGCATGTTAATGTTTTTGGGTTAGCATCTTCACTTTATCATTGGTGCAATAAAAGAAAATCGGATAAAACTTCAAGTCCATATAAGCTATCCCTAAGTTAAAGTCAGCTATTTGAAGTGTTAGTGAGGTGTTTAAAAATGAAGCTGTAGGAAAAATGCAAGAAGCTGTGAGAAAGGAAAGTTTTTTTTTTTCTAAGGGAGGCACAGTGGCTGTTCCTTTAAGCTGCTATAACAGGTGCTTGCCCCGTAGCAGAAATGAGAACAGCTGAACCACAATGCAACCCTAGTAATAAATATTCATTTATCAATACCAAACCATCTTATAAAAAGTAAAGTTTAAAGGGGACATATCATGCTTTTAATTCTTCCTTTTCACACTTAAATCAATTAGTTGTGGTTAGGGATGGGTACCAATTTCAGTACTTTTATAGGTACCGACCGAATTCTTTCGGATTTTGGGTCTGAATTCCTTGTTATTGTAGCTCCACAAGCCCCTCTTATACCCCTGTTCTGAGGTGCGTCTGAGAGCAACTCGTTTTGGTGCTGTCTCTTTAAATGCTGTTGAGGCACTTCACACCCTGCCCCCCTACAGGTCAAGTTGGGGGGCGGCAAAGAACAATTCCAAACTGTTTATGTATTAATAATATTCAAAAGACGCAGTACGGTTATGTCTTCAAGGAGCTAAAAGCAGCACACACCACTGACATAAGCAAAAGGCACGATGCTACTGCTTTCTAAACAATGGCCAGGACGTCATATCAACACACAATAAATTTATGTCTACATGACAATTTTCCGTCAAGTATTTCAGCAAATCCTTCTTTATAATGGTGTAGGTTACTGAAGAACTTTTCCTTGAAGTGGGGGAATAGGAATTTCCCCACTGATGTGGGTACATTTCCATGAAAAATAAAATTCAACCAGGCACTTCAATTTGGTTCCGATGCTGGGGGACCCTGTAATGAATTGTGTGGGTTAATAAACCCAACAGTCGAACCGAACTTACCCTCTTGCAGCGTAGGCATACTTGAGCTTGGACTACAAAATCGCAGCGAGAATTCATTCTAGTTTAGAGGGAGCTCTGACTGATACAGTCAGTCACTGGAGTAGTCAAGGTGGGAACTGATCAAAGCATTAATAAGCTGTTTTTACAACTTTAACTGCAGAGAAGGAGACAATTTTCAGTTTGAAGAAGTCAGATTTAAGCAACGAACTTAGAGTAGAATTACAGTTGAGGTAAAAAGAATGTTCAGTCTTTCTCTAGGCCTTTTGAGATGTACTTAATATTTGACAAACTTTTCCATTTTTGTTTCATCTTTGTTTAATGTATAGACATGATGGATTTGGGATGCGCATTTATTCACTTGAGGATTAAATAGCTTAGATTAAAAGAAATTAAAATTAATTTTATTACCTAGCAAAGCCCAGATCAGTTTTGTATTAAGCGTAGAGTTAACAAAGCGAGTACTTTCTTTTTACCATGACTCAAGGTAAGAGGCTTTATGTGGCAAAATTAAAACAAATACTGGAATCTGTTACTGCTTATTAGTGTAAAATTGTAAAATATTATATTTTCTACAGCTGAAATGAGGACATTTCATTTAAGAATGTAAGATGAGATTTATTTTTCTTAAAACACAGAATTTTATAAATATCTCATTCACATGATTCATTCGTTCTATTTTGGAAGGAACTCTATTTTCTTTATCTGTTATATGTATCAGGTGGAGTCATACATTGAGGGGGCGGGAGGTGAATAAAGTTGCAGTTGCTTGAACTCTGAGTTGTCCTCGTGCTATTTCTTACCCACGACCCAAAGTACAGAGTTATTACTAAGGAAAGCCACCTAGTGTTAAGTTAGCTTTAGTTGATCAATAAATGATGGTCGACAAAAGTGAACAATGATAGTTTCCTTCTTTTTCTGGAGAACTATGAGGTAAAAAATACACTGCTCAAACAAATAAAGGGAACACTCAAATAACACATCCTAGATCTGAATGAATGAAATATTCTCATTGAATACTTTGTTCTGTACAAAGTTAAATGTGCCGACAACAAAATCACACAAAAATCATCAATGGAAATAAAATTTACCAATTAACCAATGGAGGCCTGGATTTGGAGTCACACACACAATTAAAGTGGAAAAACACACTACAGGCTGATCCAACTTTGATGTAATGTCCTTAAAACAGGTCAAAATGAGGCTCAGTACTGTGTGTGGCCTCCACGTTCCTGTATGACCTCCCTACAACGCCTGGGCATGCTCCTGATGAGACGGTGGATGGTCTCCTGAGGGATCTCATCCCAGACCTGGACTAAAGCATCCGCCAACTCCTGGACAGTCTGTGGTGCAATGTGACGTTGGTGGATGGAGCGAGACATGATGTCCCAGATGTGCTCAATCAGATTCAGGTCTGGGGAACGGGCGGGCCAGTCCATAGCTTCAATGTCTTCATCTTACAGGAACTGCTGACACACTCCATCCACATGAGGTCTAGCTTTGTCCTGCATTAGGAGGAACCCAGGTGCCAACTGGTCCAGCATATGGTCTCACAAGGGGTCTGAGGATCTCATCTCGGTACCTAATGGCAGTCAGGCTACCTCTGGCGAGCACATGGAGGGCCATGTGGCCCTCCACAGAAATGCCACCCCACACCATTACTGACCCACTGCCAAACTGGTCATGCTGAAGGATGTTGCAGGCAGCAGATCGCTCTCCACGGTGTCTCCAGACTCTGTCACGTCTGTCACATGTGCTCAGTGTGAACCTGCTTTCATCTGTGAAGAGCACAGGACGCCAGTGGCGAATTTGCCAATCCCGGTGTTCTCTGGCAAATGCCAAGCGTCCTGCACGGTGTTGGGCTGTGAGCACAACTCCCATTTGTGGACGTCGGGCCCTCATACCATCCTCCTGAAGTCGGTTTCTAACCGTTTGTGAAGACACATGCACATTTGTGGCCTGCTGGAGGTCATTTTGCAGGGCTCTGGCAGTGCTCCTCCTGTTCCTCCTTGCACAAAGGCGGAGGTAGCGGTCCTGCTGCTGGGTTGTTGCCCTCCTACGGCCTCCTCCACGTCTCCTGGTCTACTGGCCTGTCTCCTGGTAGCGCCTCCAGGCTCTGGACACTACGCTGACAGACACAGCAAACCTTCTTGCCACAGCTCGCATTGATGTGCCATCCTGGATGAGCTGCACTACCTGAGCCACTTCTGTGGGTTGTAGAGTCCGTCTCATGCTACCACGAGTGTGAAAGCACCACCAACATTCAAAAGTGACCAAAACATCAGCCAGAAAGCATAGGTACTGAGAAGTGATCTGTGGTCCCCACCTGCAGAACCACTCCTTTATTGAGTGTGTCTTGCTAATCACCAAAGATTTCCCCCTGTTGTCTATTCCATTTGTACAACAGCATGTGAAATTAATTGTGAATCAGTGTTGCTTCCTAAGTGGACAGTTTGATTTCACAGAAGTTTGATTTACTTGGAGTTTTATTGTGTTGTTTAAGTGTTCCCTTTATTTTTTTGAGCAGTGTAGTTTAAATTGTTCATTCTTCAATAGTTTTGTAAAAGTATCAGTTTCATAGTCAAAACGGTCCTGTTTGGACTTGGTATTTACCAACCATTCACACACGGCGTTAAAATCAATCCTGTCCAATCAGATCTCACTTTCCTGATTCACGTGCAAATAAACATCTCAGTGGGCTGTCATCCGAGCAACTAACAGCTCATCTGATTATCAGATCTGCTGAAATACATTCACTTGATCTATTTTAATTATTTAGAGAATACTGGGTGAAATTTACCTGAGTTGCATTTTTATGGCTTTTTCTTCAGCTATGAAATCCTTGATAAGCCAAATTATACAGCACACACCAGAATACAAAGATAAAGCCAAAATGGAAAAGTCTGTGAAAACAAACACAATATGAGAAAGCTAAAGGACAAAACATAAAGTTCACAAAGCTCAGTGTCAGCACACAGACACTAAAGAGACTAGCTGGCAGGTGCTCTACACACCTTCAGCATGCACAGAGTGCTTCATGCTGCCATGTGTCATTAAAATTACATTTCAACTAAAAATGATTCATTCATTTGATCATTTTAATTTCTTTAGTTTGCAAAACCACTGCTACTAGAACGGATAAGAAAAAATAATTTTGAACATTTTTGTGTCAACACTGCTGTGACTTGGGTTATAACAGCACTTACCTGGTTCATACACCGCAGTTTAAAGCATTACAATTTTGTGGAGCAATTATAATGTCTTTAGTTGTCTTTTAATGTAAAACATGTTTTTTTTTCCTTTTACACAGACGGGATGATTCAAGCTTTGAGGCATCTCTTAAAATTAAGCAGCAGTCAGCATTTTCCTAATGGTCTTTATAAGCTTTGCAGCAGCCCATTGTGAGCAGGGCATCCAGGATATTGCAGAGCAATTTTAGAAATAGCAATAGAGAGCATGATATTTGGACTGGACCGCCGTCTGGAGATAAGATTATTACATTTTAGAGCAAAGTGAACCCTGTCTGCACCAAGCAAAAATTATGACCCCATTATTTTTCCATTTTGCTTTCTTGTTTTGGGATTTATTCCACACATCCCCCCCTTCATTGTTTAGTTGTGCCTGATCCTCATCACACGTACAATACTCTCCACACTGTGGGAGATCAATACAGCAAATGTTATTTTTCTCCAACGTGAATCACAGCAGTGCTGTGTTGGGATGAACTGTGTGTCCTTGAATAGGCTCTCGGAAAGGTGTGATGGACGTCAACAGCCGCGTGACGATTTGTGAGCATTAAAGGTGTGACTTCGGATGTGGATGTGTGTCTCTTTTCACCCACAGTGGGTTTGGTCATCTCACGAGCTTCAGGCTCATCTCTCCCTACAGCGCCCAGATGGCCTGTGATTATGATCGGCTCAGTAGAGATTACCGTGCAGCACAGAGATGAAGAGAAATGGAGAGTAAAAAAAAAAGTTCAAATTAGGATAAAGATGGGACACAATTAAATGAAAATGTGAGAGTACACAAGGTCAAAGAGACAGGACAACATGGCACAGCAAAATCGACAGAAGGCGAACAAGAAGGCAAATCTCACAAATCTGTCCATCACAGCACCATAAAGCCTTTCAACATCTTATCACTCCCACTGGCTTGTTTTCATATGAGAACCGCTGACAACCACTTATTATGATCTCAGGTTTCACGAGAGGGGGGAGCAGGCAGATAAATGTGAGTGTGTGTCAGATGAGAATGTTTGTAGCAACAAATACAGTCAGGGACATTTGTCACCGGCAGCTAGGTGACATGATGGATCACACACAGGCAGGTAAAGCGCACCCAAAATAGCAGCAAGAAAAATGATCGATGCTCTGCTGAACCAACAGCAGTTAACCTCTCTATGTGTTTATTGTAGAAGCTTCACCTGAGGGGAAACATACAGAATCCATTTAACAGGGAGCAAAAGACTGTAAAAACCTTTATGCACATTTCTGATCCAATAAATCCAGAAATTAACTGACATAAAACCAAATGCAAGCTTTTATGATGCGTCATATTCAATTACAGCGAATATAAAAAGTCTACATACTCCTTTTAAAATAGAGGTTTTCTATGATGCAACCGAATGAGACCAGCATGAATTATCTAACCTGTAACGTGTACAAGCCAAAATCAAACTGAAGGATTTTAGGAGGGAAAAATAAATTAAAAAACTAAAATAATGTGGTTGCATATATGTGCACACCCTTACACTAATACTTGGTTGAAGCATCTTTTGATTTTGTTAAAGCAGTGTCTTTTTGAATGGGACTCTACCAGAGTGCCCCTTCTTGACTTAATACTTGCTGACTCTTTGTTGCAAAAATGCTCCAAATCAGAAGGACATCTCCTGCTCAAATCCCTCTTCAGATCACCCCACAAATTCAGGGCCGGCCTCTGACTGGATTATTACACTACTTCAGTCTTCTAGTGAAGACATCCCTTTTTTGATATTTGTGCCTAAAGATGAAGTTCTTCATCAACAGCTTTCTAGTAGAAGCTTGGAGGGTTTTTGCCGACACCGACTGGTATTTAGAACTGTATTCCAACATTACTCCCCCACCCGTGTTGACAAAAGCCCCAGTTCCAGCTGTAGAAGATTAAAAAACAGACCGTAATGCTGCCACCATGCTGAAAGGTTCTATGACAATAATGATTATAATTAAATAATGTGTTTTTTACTATTACACAATGTCCCATCCACCCTCGGTGAGCTTTAGCATGTCATTGACTAAAGATACACAGCAGGTGTGGGGAAAAAAAGAGCAAATACAGTCATACTCCAGTTCGAATATTATTAAAATGTTAATTTATTTCAGTAACCCAATTCACTAAGTAAAACACGTTATATAGATTAAGCCTATATTTATATTAATTATGACTTTCCGTTTAGGATGGCTAATAATAATATGACATTTAAGATTAGAATATTACATTAGTCCGACAAAAGAAACATTTAATAATAAAATAATGTGGGTTTAATGAAAAGTATGTTTAAAAACTGCTAAGGCTGTTTTCAAAAGGTTCTTTTAATCTGACAAATGAGCCTCATATTGTAATTTATTGAATATGATTCTATATTATCAATATGCAGAATGTATGACAGTGGAAATATGGTATCAAACTTTGTGATTGTGATATTGCCTTCACTGATATTAGAATAATGATTGTGATTCTATAAACTCCAACTCTAGCTTGGATGTTTTTCTTCGCAAGCAAAGACTTCTGCCGTGCTGCTCTACCTCACAGCCCAGACATATGAAGAATATGGCAGATTGTTATACTACACAACAAGTCCTTTCCAGAAGTTCCCGGATCTCTTGTGACACCCTCACTGATCAGTTTGCTTCTGTCTTCTCCCTTCAAATTTGGATGGACCTCAAATGGTAAACATTCTGAACTTTGTGCTTTTCTAGTCATATGGAGCATCCCTAACAGTGGTTTTAACGGAGTTTCATTCACTCAGCTGCACTCCACAAAGTTAGCACACTCATACACCGTTATGCACATCAGTAGGCAAATTAGCGTTAAGTGCCTTGCCCAGGGGCACACTGTCATATAGTAGTAGGAAGCTGGATTAAACCCTTAACTTTCAAATTGCAGGATGATTACCTAATGAGCACCAGCCATCCCAGTTATTGGTAAAGTTGATGTTGGGCCATGTTTTCTCTCTGTGTTACATGATATAATCTAATGCCTTGGATATTCTTCTGTGCCTTTCTCCTGACTGATTGCTTTTGACGATAAGATCTCTCTGATGCATCAGAAGCTCTCCGAGCACTATAACGTTTTACTGAGAGATGCAAACATGTCACCAAATGTCTCATAATAGAGCTAAACTTTATTTAGGGTTAACCAGAGGCAAGTTTGAGTACCGACTTTTATTTCACAGAAGTTTGAAGGTGGTGATTATTTCTGCACACGACCACATCCCCAGTTATATGAGGGGGTGTAACCACATTATTTTAGCTTTTTATTTTCACCCCTAAAAATACTTCTGTTTGCTTTTTAACTGAGCTGTCCAGGTTATAGGTCACACCAATTGTGTGAAAAGCTTGGAAATGCTTTAACGAAGGCTTCTTTTTCTATTTAACATAACTTGGCGTTTGAACAGGGACGTGTAGATTTTCTACATGCACTCTACGTGAGTGAGTTGCACCGGTAGATTTAACTGGAAGACGAGAGCAAACACAGAATGACAAACATTCAAAGGATCTCTGAATGAGCTAATGCATCATTAGCTTGGATGGCTCAACCATTACAAACATTAAAACTGGTAGTAGCAGATTTTCACTTTTTATTTAAACCTTTCATGTACCAGAAATATCTCATTGAGGTTAAAAACCTCTTTTTCAAGGGAATCCTGGCCAAGATGGGCAGCAGCAAGTACAATTGAGCTACATAGTTACATACAACAAAAAGAATCATACAAATATGAAATACATTAACATTTCTTTTACCGGACCACATTCAGCAAGCCTTTTTTAGAAGCGGCTACTGGCTGCTTACTGCGGTCAAGCTGAAGCTTGGGGTAGTGAGTGTGTTATAAGAGGTCAGCCCAGCTGCAACTCCCACCTGTCTTGCTTTTAGGTATCCTTCTCAGACAGAGTAGTCAGAGCAGCCGGGGCTCACTGGTTATCGGACCAGGTTTAATTGAGGCTAATCATTCACACGGCAGAGTGATAGATGTCAGTTTAACAACATACAGTACAAGCCAGGCATTTTTCAATTATGTTTTTACAGGAAATCATTACAACAGTCTAGATTCAGGGAACTCTGAGGCAGCTTCTAAGGTAATCAGCTGATGTATGCAGACACCTCCACACACATGCCTGGGCTAAAACCCAGATGTTGAGCCACCTGAGGCAGCCATCTGTTTCATTATGTTTTGACCTTTTAGATTCTGCCTAAATCTGTTGAGGAGCTTGTTAGTGAATAACTAAACAAAACTAAGCAAAAAGTAGGAAAAAAAGAGACAACTCCTGAGATATCTGTTAGAGGAAGATAATCCACAGCGGGCCACAGGAACAGGATCCATCTGTGTGGATGTACCTCTCATCTCCTCATTAGGCACAGGCTGTTACGACTGTCCTGTGATAAGACCTAGGGAACACAGACAGCCAACTGGGAATCTAAACAAAAGTTAAAATCACAGAATCAGGTCTTAAAACCTGATTCTATCAAAAGTATTCATAACACTGTAACTTCCTTATACTTCATCACATTACAGCCATAAACCTTAATGAACATTGTCAGAATTTTGTGTAATAGATCAGCACAAAGCAGTGCAGAATTGTGAAGTAAAAGAAACAATGTGTGGTTTTCAACTTTCTTACAAATAAAAACCTGTAAAGTGTGTCAAGCATTTGTATTCAGTCCGCCCGAGGCCATACTTTGTAGAACCACTTTTCAATAGCAATTACAGCTATAACTCATTTGGGGTATATCTCTACCAAACTGGAACAGCTACAAAAATGCGTTAGGCCATTCTAACACACGAATTTGCTTTGATCTAAACCATTTCACTATGGCTTTGGTGGTATGTTTATGGCTGTCCTTGTTCCAAAAGGTGAATTTCGTCTTTACTATCATGTCATTCACGGCCTCCTCTTCCTTCAGAACTTTTCAGTATTTAGCTCTATTTATCTATTTGTCTGATCAGCTTCCACGTCCATTCTGAAAAAAAAAAAACAACATCCCCATGGCATGATCCTGCTGCCACCATGGGGATTGTGTATTCAGACAGATGTGCAGTGTTACTTTTTCTCTACACATAACATCTTGAATGAGGCCAAGAAATGCTATAGTTTGTCTCAACTGAACAATAGGTCTATCACATTCAATCCAGATAAAAAACATCAAAGTTTGTGGTTATAACGTGACAAAATGTGGAAAGGTGTCAGAGGTATGAATACGCATGCCAGCCAATGCTTTTTTAATCCAGGTAAAGCAGTTTTCCACCAGGGCACAAAAAATAAATACAAAACAAAACTTCAGCAGCCATTAAGCAGTGAGTTATACCACAATTCCCACTGGCATATGGCAATACTCTATGGTTTCACAAAGTCATTAGAGAAGCAGCACATGATAAATGGCCGAGGGCCAGCTCAGACTATAATAGAAAGAAGGAGAGGAGTCCATCGAGAGTCAGTCAGTCGTCTCTTACCGGGGTGACCTTCAGCTTGAAGAACCAAAAGGATATCAGAGAGCACAGCAGCAGCAGCTCGACTGCTGCAGCTTCAGACGGGTCTGAACCCCTGTGACCTATCAGGGTTTTTTTTAACAGATTTTCAGCACCTTCAGTCTTAGTAAAGCTGATTCCATGATGTTGAGATCAGAGCTATGTTTTACTCTTTTCCAACACGTCTCTGTGAAGAGATGTTGCTGGCTGTGTGTTAAATGTCTTTCTCATACATCAAAAAATTGATTCAAGCTGAGTCCAAACTTCTAATATTTTTCAGAAAAATAAAAAAAACAATTCTGGCACCACAAATATAATAAAGCAGAAACCATTTTTTAGCATTTCATATATCTAGATCTTTTCAAATGAAGTGAAAGAATTATGTTGGGGTTTCCTGACTCCTGCAGCTAAGATCATACTGCCATCTACTGGCAAAATAATAGCTGTACAGTCAGACAGCCACAACCATGTATCGATATTTTAATGGGTGGGGCTGAAAAAACACACTCAGGTTTCTGGCCTTAAGAGCAAAAGAAGAACAAAACTACAAGCCAGAGGTTTGTGAGGTTTCTGCTATGTTTAATGCATTTTCTAGAGTGATAAAAGCACCCTAATCAAAGCTTACTACAACATGACACTGCTTTTACAAAATAAAGAAGAGTCCTGTTTAAATACCAAAACACATACCTGTTAACAGATCAAAGCAGGCGGTTGGGAGGAGGAATGGGACAGAAAGGTTTAGAGCTTCCTGCTGACAGACGGGCCTCGAGGATGTTTGTACGTGTTTGCGTGCCTGAATCCTACCTGTTCAGCATGTCAACTTTTAAAACTGTGCAAAATGTCAGACAGACCACACACACGACTCTGAGAATGTGAATCTTATGGTTGTTTGATTTCTTGAGTAGAAATATAGAGGCTTAAAGGAAGGAAGAGGACAGAGAAAGACAATGGTTAATCAGAACAGAAGGACAGAGCAGAAGGAGGGGCATCCACAGCGGGAGAGCGTGGAGAATTAAACACAGGCTGCTTTTGTGGCTGCAATCAGGCAGACTGGGGAGGCATTTACAAAATGGTTTATAGCTGCATCAGGTGAGTGATTGTGAACAGCAGAGAGCGTGATGATTAGGAGGAGGCCAGGGGTGCTACAGGGCATGTCATAAAGCATGAAAAGTCCCATTGGACCACTCTCAAGTGTATAAATCAAAGTTGGTATTACAGCTTACTGATTTTTGCACCCAAATCCAACTTTCACAGACTCAAATCACTGTGGTATAAAAGAAGCTTCTGTCTCATCATCAGTCAGCACGTAAAAATGATGCTCGTTGTTATTTAAAAAAATGTATTTATAACTTCATGCCAAAGAATAAAAGATCCTAAGGACTGCACGTCTTTCCCAAAAGTTCAGTGCTATGTACAATCCATCCATCCATCCATCCATCCATCCATCCATCCATCCATCCATCCGTCCATCCATCCATCCATCCATCCATGCTGTCCTTGCAGAGTCGCATGCCTTATTCTGGCAATTACCAAATAGAAATAATTTTGCTAATTCTTAATAGGTTGTGTGTCTTTTTATAGAATGAATGTAAATATCTGGTTTGAATTGTACGTCCACAACCTTTGTGATTTTTAATAATCTACAGAAAAGTGCTTCCAAAGGGCATACTGTTGGGTGTAGTATTTATGGATAGAAAATAGCAGAAGCTCCGTTTAATGAATAGAGAAAAAGAAAATCAGATTTTCATCATTTGACCTAGCGACCACCAATCAGAGCGGATCTAGCGAAAATTGACTGATCTCTGGCTGACTAAACTGTGCACCCCTATTGTGGATGTTAGCCTTTTACCCAACATTCGATTACATCATGTTGTTTCCAGGTTTATTAAGTCACATCATGTGTATTCTAGTTTTAAAACAAAATTCTCAAAACAGAAAAAGACAGTTATCCATTTTTAACAGATGATGCAATAGAAAGACAAAGAGGAATCATGAAGAGGAAACTACCTTCAGAGACAGAACAATATTTGTATTTAGTATTTAAGTATTGAAAGCAGTGCATTGTAGCATACCATGGAGTAAAAAGCTAACCAAAGAGCAATTTCAGTCTTTTTATACACGTACAATAGGCTAATTCTGTGATGGCTTTATGCCCATTCTGGTTTTGTTTGCAATGATTAAAACAATATGTAAAATAATAATATTTTCAGTAATAAAATGTGTGTATCTCAGTTTTTCTCCTTTATCAGAGGATTTACTTTCATGATCATGTGTCGTTCTCTGATCAAACTCCGATGCTAACCCCTCTAACCTAACAGTGACCTTCACCTGGCTCCCTTCATCCCTTCTTCCTCACCCCTTCTCTCCGCTCTAAATCCCCGGGCCTCACCCCAGTGTGTACAGGAAGCTCTAATTCCAGAGAGCTTGCTCTTCTTGATCATGAGAGTGAGGGAAAAACACAAAGCTTTCTGTGTGCTAGGAAGGAGCTCGACTCATAAAATGCACACAGGGACACACAGAAGGAGAGAAAATATAATAGAACATGCTTTGACTATTAGGGCTAAGTTTTTTTTTCTTTCCATATGACTTTCCCAGGAAAATCCCCCTCATCAGGGAAGGTTGGATCCAGACACACAGCAGACTGGAGAGGAGAGACAAAGATACAGGCAGACCAGCAGAAAACACTGTGCAAACGCTTCCTATTCTGTTACTGACTACTGAACTGCGATGAAACCTGAGAGGGCATCTGCTGACTTAATATGATTTTCCACCATTTTAAGAGCGCACTCAGAAACTGAAAACTTCTGCAGACAAACATCTGGCTTGCATACATTAACATAGATGACCAGCTTGAGATTTAATTTGGTCTCGAGGCTGGTGCGCAACGTCTCACATGTTAGCCCTTTATTGGGTGACACCAAGTGATTCTGTTCGTTTCCAGAAGGCCTCCACAGTTGGTACCATTTAGAAAAACTAGGTCACTTCCGCCTTCTGTGTGTGTGTGTTGGTGTGTGAGCCAAGAGACCTCCAGTATAAACATAACGTGCAGAAAGAAGTGCTACTCTGAGCAGAAACATCCCAATCATAAACTAGATTTGACTCACTTCTGCTGCTGTCGCTGTCAAACTCCAGCAGGATTTTATTAATCTGTTAAAACACTCAAACAACCTTTGCTTGTGGTATGATATCTTTTACCTCTCTCAGAAAATGGGGGCTACTTCAGTCTGTGTGTTTATCATAGACTGAAATAGCTTTCGTAGCAAAACACATAGTTAATTAATTCTGTACAATAAGAGCTTAAATATTATCTGATGTCAGTGGTTTTCAGATATGTTCTTTCATCTTAAATGCACTCGCTTGCATGAAAAGCATTAAGCTGCTTTGTGTAATTTACGTGAAGCAACATCGCAGTTTGTCCAGAACACTTGCTCAGACTGCTAATTACAACACCTTCAGCCTTCTAGCAGGGTACACCTCATAGCTGGAGTATGTTGCAGCAAACGGGATTTAATTAAGGGAACAAAGATACTTTGCTAAAGCCAAATTATGCTTCGGCCCGAAATGTAACTGACAGGCTACATTTTATAGTAGGGTGGAAATGATACAAGTGACATGTATGACTACAAAAAAAGGCTAAATCTGACGAATCTACATTTAATTCATTTGACTGCAAACTATTTATAACAGGTTAAACGAGATCTTGTTCTGCAAGGTACTGCGATATGAAAACACCATTATATTTCTTGTTTAAGTGGATGTTTGTCTCACAATGCACTATTCAGTTGCTTTCAGTCTATATTAGGCCAGCAACCCCCCCCCTACCGCACTTCATGATCACTATCATGATCCTCCATGATAAACTAAGGTGGCACCTGCAAAATATGGCAAACCACTGTATTTAATAGGTGCAAAAGAAGAGTTAAGCTGGCTTCTGGACCAGCTATTTCACAATTTGAATGGTCTACTACAAACTAAATCCAGTGTGCACGTTACCAGATAATGACTCCTTTATGCAGAGGAGATAACAAAGAAGACCCGTCAGAAAAATGCTCCTCACCTCTAGGGCTGCTTTCCCACTCACACAAACCAACAGCATCATGTTTGGAAAAAATCTCAGCAACAGCAGGACACATGCATGACCACCATCAGGGAAATCAGAGCGACACCGGGGCCGGCCGGGAAGGAGCCTGAAGCTTCTCAATGTTCCTGGATCTGACTCATGCTGTCTCACACATATGTAACTAGATGAGACAGGCGGGGTGTGGGGATATAAACAATGTATTCTGATAACCGAAATACACCCATTTCTTCTTTTGGTTAGGATTACTAAGCAGTTTTCACGTCAGTAGCTACTGAAAGGACTATGAATACTTTTACTAAGAAGAAGTCAAGCAGAATATTGCCTTCAGCTTCTCACATACTTTTGCACACGTATGAGAGGACAGTAAATAAAGGAAATACATGTTTACTGTGGCTACAGTTATGCACAAACAGCGGAGGCTTTGTGATTTCTGGGTTGAAAGGCGTCAAGCAATATGTTCACATGGACTAAAAACTCTTAAATGATATTCTTTCAAAAACTGCAAATAGAAAAATGAAGTAAGGTGGAAAATCTTTACAAAGTTTCACTCATTTTCAAACTTCAGAAATGTTGTCTCATTTGGAAAAAAACAAGACAAAGGGCTTCTGCACAACAGAGATGTCTGTAGTCTGTACGCTGTGAGTTTTTATTGTCCTGTTTCATACAATGCAACTTTTGAACCTTAAGAACGCAGAAGAAACATACAACAAAGGGGAATCAACTCTTTGAATACAATGAATTTCAAAAGTATTCATTAACCTAAAACTTTTACACATTTATTCCATGTACTACGCTACACTACAAAGTGTTTACTGGCAATTTTGTATAACAGACTGACACAAAGTAATCCATAATTGTAAACTGGATGGAAAATGATACGTTTGCCAAATTAAATAAACGTAAAAAGTGCGCAGACTTTACTCTGATACCTACTTTGTTTTTCATCTTTACGATAAAATCCCAATGAAATACGTTGAAGATTGTGGTTACAACCTGGCAAAATGTGAAAAAGCTCCAGGAGCAAAAACTTTTTTCCAAGTTACTGTCACTCAGAAAAAAAATCGGCAACTAAACTTTTGACCATGAATAATCAGATTAACATTTCTTACAAAATAGATTTCAATAAAACCTGAGCCCAATTGAATTTAACCCATGCTGTTACATAATCTATATAGCTACACAGACAGAAAAGATACAGAAATCGTGTAAAAATAGTTCAGGTTGTGGGTCTCTTAAACTTGTTACAATCAATATGAATGTCTGCTTGGAACTCCAAGTAGCTGACCCACATCATTTAACCCTGCAGGAACATTTCAGCTCCAAGTCTGCTTCACTCTCAAAAGAAATGAAGCGAGTTCTTCTAAAAGTTGTTTTTCCAGCTCTGTACATCTGTGTAGCATCTCCAGCTATAGTTGCCAGATATGGTCACTGAGCTCTGACTTTGTATATACAGCCGTGTCTACGGTCTCTATGGTCTATGGTGTGCTTCAAATCCAGCTACAGCCAATTAGCAGCTGATGCTGACATCAACTTCCCTCCTACTAATCAGTAGAAAACGTTTAGTTTGCTTCATATTTGCTTGTGGAATGTATGAACAAGCCTAATTTAGTCTTTCATGCATTTGTGCATGGTGATCAGTGGCTGCTTTTCCAACTGCAAGTTTGCCTCAGATGTGGGCTATCTGCTTTTAATCTTCAAAGGCTAAAGCAGTTGTCTGCATTTGTGCGTAGGGCTGGGCTTTACATGTTGGGCAAAGCCCAGGAGCACAAATTTACTCTTTGGCTATTTGAAAACAGTTTAGTCTGTCTTATTGGCCCAAAACAAAACTTCCTTTTTAATCTTCTGCTACGCTTTGGTAACTCATTCAGTCTGAGAGATCACATTGCAGAAAGAGCTGAGGTACAATGATGTCACTCCCAAGAGAGGTTTTAGGCATGTCGTCTTCACCTATGCATGTCAATTTACTCCTGTAATAATTTCTATTGCTAATTCAGAAGTAGATCGGCTTCAAACAGCTATACACCCAATGCATGTTTAAATTTACCGCCTGAATATCTGTGCATGCACACTGCACTGGTTGGCAGAAACCAGGACAGAACTACATTATCTGTTCTAAAGATAAAACTTTCAACAAATCTAGATAGAGTTGATTTAAAAAAGAAATCCAGACTGTGGGGGGAGGTTGAAGAGGCATAAAATCCAAGCTGCCTGAGTTCCAGTCTGACGTTTCCACAGTCCGTGCTGATTAGGGGAGCCATCTCACCTGTTGGTGTTGGTCCGCTGTGTTTCATCAATTCCAAAGTCAGAGCAGCAGTCTACCAGGAAATTTTTACAGCACTTCCCTTTGCTGGTTTCATTTTCCAACTGGACTTGGCCCATCCCCATACTGCCAAGAGTACCTATATATCCTTTAATCACCATATTATCAATGTGCTTAACTGGCCACAAACTGACCAGGAAGATGAAGTCGCCATACCCAACAATGCAGATGAGCTGAAAGCTGCTACTAAAGCAACCTGGGCTTCCTTAACACCTCAGCAGACCCACAGGCGATAGCTGATGCTGTCATTCATGCAAAAGGAGCCCAAACCAAGTATTGAGTGCATATACTGTACAGTCCCACATAGAAATACCTTTCAGTAGGCCAACATCTTTGTAATAAAAGACGTTTTTTTTTTGGTCTCATGTAACGATTAAACCCACCGGTAATACTATAATATAACGAAATCAAAGGTACTCCTTGTCAAATTATGTTAAAGGTAAACTGATGCTCTATAATCCCGTTTCTTTTTTCTTTCAACCATGCGATTGGTCATCTAATGCCAACTCCAATTGTTTACAGGAACACATTCAGAGTCAGAATAACTGGATTTAGTTATAGAGCTGATGATCAGTTTCACAGCACCAGCAAGTTTAACATGTTTAACATCCAGGACTGAAAAAGGCTACATTGTTGTGTGGGTTTATGTTACCGTTACAGACTTGTTCTTGAATACTTGGTGACCCCTTTAACCTAATGGTGATTGCTGGGTACTCCCTCCATGAGTTGCTGTAATCTGTTTCGTTTATCATTACTGACATACAGACTTTACTATAAACAAGAAAAGATACAGTACAGGGCTGAAACCCTCCCATGTGCTCTGCTGGGTTACTGTATAATTCACACCCTGGGATAATACGCAATGCTGCACAGACAACATTTAACAGCGAAACTAAACAATGGTCTAAATTGCAAATAGTTGTGGGTAAAGTTTTGCCACGCAGGAAATTTTCCCTCCCGTCCCGCTTTCCTAATAGAAAGGGGAGACGCTTGCATTAGGTGTGTGAAACACAGCCGGGTACTAAACCACCCTGCAACTCCTGGACCACCGTCACCGCCTGTTTGTCAGGGAGACGCTGACTCACCTCTGAGTGTAGGAATGAGAGTGAAGTCTGTCTATAAAGTTTATGGAAACAAGTCAGAGGACTGCGGTGGACCTCAGACTGAGAGGCATGCTATCCATCCCACCACAGTTTATTTGTGATGTGGTTTGTTTTAATAGATTCTCAGATGAGTCGATCCATCAGCTTACAACCCCTATGACCCTGCTATCGTAAATAGAAAAATAAGCATCGGAGAGCGCTCTGACTGGGGTAGGGTTCCCATGTGGAAGTACAGTTAAGGGAAAAATAAGCAATATATCTGACTTTAGCTGTGTGCTTGGGGATGAGGCAAGGTTCGAGGAAGAGGGGGCAGAGATTGATCTGGGACAGTGTGGGAGAGAATGGGGGAATGGCAAAAACACAACAAAGAAAAAACTGAAAAGCAAGGTCTTGAGAATGAATATAAATGTTTGTGTGGGAGAGAAACGATACAGTGCTGAACTGCGAGAGAAAGAAAGTCAGCCAGGAGGACGGCAGATCGATTCCTCCCCTGAGCCTCACAACAAACACTCTCTTTCTCTCTGCATAGTTTACCACAGCTGCAGCCTGATATCGTCTCATCAGCACTTCATCTATATCATGCTTCCCAGCCATACCCTCCTACACTTCTTTGTCTAGGTTGTTTCTAAGGTGCCTGTAAAAACTATGTGATTTTCGCTTAAGTTCCTACAGGTTTTGGCTTCACGGTGGTTAACTGGCAAAAAAACACATTAAAGCTAGCAGCCAGACTGTCCAGAAAATTCAATTAAACTCCATTTAGATATAGTTTTCATCCTTAGAACAACATGTCATTCTCAGTTTTTCTGTTTGTTTTTATTTTTGTTGTAAGTCATTCTAGTAATCAGATCGTCCCAACCCAAATAAGCTTTCACGTCCTTTAGTGACATCTCATAAGGCGAGTGATATGGGTTCATTTAGATATATCAATTTGTATTTTTCTTGTGTTTTTGTTCCTTTTGATGTGCATGTTTACATGTTTACTTGTAATCTGTAAGCATTTGAGCTTTGTTTGAGAACAATGAGTGGATTTCAGGACAATTTGGCAACACTAAAACGGGTGATCAGTTCACACCTTTGTAGTTTAGGTTGTTCTGAACCCAACTTTCACAGGTCCGATGCATCAATTTGTACCCAACAGGGGGATGTTTTTTACCTGCTTTGGGAACAATTTAAATAAATTTTCCCTTATGGACTCAAAGTCTACTGGTCCACTGGTACTAAATTTAATACACCAGCAGGAGTTTGCCCAGAGTTTTTCTGATTTGATCAGGGGTCAAATTTCACAAATCAACTGGCCTAAATGGAAATCGAAACCACGATCAATGCTAATATGGAATAATACAAGTTTTTGAAAATCATTTACAAGAAACTAAATTATATATAGGAATTAGGCCTTTTTATAACTATTTGTCTTCAAGAAAGTACCTAATTACAAAGAAAGTTAAACTGATGCACAACTATTTAAGCACATAGATACAAAATGGTTTGTTTTATCGACACAAAGCAGAGGAAGAAAGGGATTAAATGGCAAGGGTTGGTAAAAAATATCAAAGGGGCATCCTGACCTCGAGCCAACACATGGAACACATGGACGCGGTTTGTGACGCGGACCAGTGCAGACTGGAATGGCCAGATATCATCATCAAAGATCAGATCAAGTTAAAGTGAAAACCGTTTGGTTTGGTCGAGCTGTTGCATTAGGATGGTTTTAAAGTCCAGACTGCTGGACTTCAAGCTTCTTCTGCTGAAAAATCAGGCCAACTCCACCAGTTGCAGTACAGCTTATACCACTGCCGTCACTCCGGTCAATACCAGAAGGAAGAAGTATGAAAATAATCCCATAGCTTGGTAGTCAGAGAGAAAGCAGTTGTGCAAGTAGTACAGATTCATAACAGTAAACATTCTGAGGGTGTAGAAATTCTGTCACTGTTAAACTGTCTTAACTCTCATCAGCCACTGCACCATTAAACCTAGTTTGAAGTGTCAAACTGTGAGTCAAGCCAGTTTGTAGTGTTGCAACATGAATGCTTGTTGAATGCATCAGAATCTTTTTTTTTAATCTGTCAAGATCACTTGTTAATATACCTATGTGAATGGATTGTATAAGTATGAATTTAATTTAATTTAAATTAATTGGATCTGTTTGTCTTGTTGTGCTTTGAAATGGGACTTGTAAACTGGAACTGATCAACCTGATTTTTGTGCCTTTTGTGATTAACCCAAATACACACAAAAAAAACCTGTACTTGCATATTTTTTTTTTCAATTAAATTTGTTATTTTCTGAAATCCTGCAGTGGAAATCCAAACTCAATTATCCATGTTTATTTTAGACAGTGTACATTTGTTACTAAAAACAAATACACCACTGGATAGTATATTTAAGTCTGAAGGACTGGCAGTTAGGAAGTTAATTATTTAGTTTGTCGTGGGATAGAAATGCAAGTCAGGCTCTCACAACTAAAAATATGCCAGCAGCACCCACTGCATGAGGAAACCACAGAGCACACACTCATCTCTAACTTATCTCCTTCTACAAACCTACAGGAGAGATATACACAGACGTCCAGGATTTTAATCCCTGCCTCACACACACTCCTACTCCTCCACTTCAGTCACATTCCTCATAGGGACACTGTCACAGCCACACACAATAGGGAGGACAGTGCAGGAGCCCTTTTGTTATCAGAAAGTGTGTTTACAGTTTGATTTCCGGTCATGGCTTACTACTGCAGTTATAATGTGAGTGTTTGTGTGTGTTTCAGAGAGAGGGGGCTCAGTCAGTGAGGTCAAGGCCTGTTTTCTCAGGGTTTGGCACCGCTTTGCTCCTATTCTTGCCCTGTCTGTTTGTCAGCCCGAGCTTCCAAGAAGCTCCAATATTAATGCTCCCTTCAGTTTGAGTTTATGAGGCCGCCTGACGAGCAAAACAACTCCTTTTTTCAAATTCTCCAAGTAGATGCGGGCCCGCAGCTGCCCCACTGACAGCTGGCTAAAGCATTTTGGAGATTCAAATACTGTGCGCAATACCAGCCGCGACCATTTGGAAACAACTCCAAAGAAGTGGAGACTGTTTTTAATAAAAAGCAGACAGAAAGAGCTGGGAGAGCAGGTTACTTACCCGTAGCTGAAATCCCCTGCATTGTTTCAACAAAGTTTATTTTAGGTCCTCCCCTGCTGAAGCCGTCTTTATTCGCGGAGAAACTGGCAGCAGCAGCGGTGGCTTCAGCGTACCGTGGACTAATAAAACTCTGAGGAGCGCTCCTTTACTCCTGTTCGCTGACAAGAACTAACACAGAAACTGAGGACTCTTCATTGTGTCCTAATGGACACAAAAAAAAAAAGTTGTCCGGGTCAGTTTCTGTGCAAAAACAGAGCGGTGTAATCCTCCATGTAGCCCTTTCTCCTCCCTCTCCGGAGGCTGAGCTCTCTCCTCTCCGTGCCGCTGGAAAAATGAATTGCGCGTTCCCGTCAGTGCTAGGCGCGAGCACGACAATCCCATTCATAGAGGCTTTGGCTATAAAAGACCTACAAGGTTAGGGTTTAACTTTAACAGTTTACTGTATTTTAAAAGTCATAAAAGTAGAAACAATCGAGTTTCCTGCACAAATGCTGTATGCTACAGTGGCGCAACCAGGGAGGGGCCGCGGGTGGGTGACCCTGACCAGTCAATATTTGTCTATAAATTTATCTATATATTATATTAACTTGTTTATTATGGAAATCGACTACGAACCCCGCTAAACATTTTTTTCTGTTGTTTATATGACATCATATGATAACGCATTAGCATTAAAACATGATCATTTTCTTTTTTATCTCAGAATAACACAATTACATTTTTTAGGACAAGATAATTGCTTGGAAGAAATTTTGAGCTCGTAGAGTGATTATAGTTTTAAAATCTGTTTTTTCATATTCTAGTTAATTTTATTCTTTAGTATTTTCATCTTTTCAACTTTTTTTTTTTGCTTTAACTGAGCCAATTTGGGTGTCACTACGGAGAAGCTAATCTTAGTTTCTATGCTATATGCTAAATTTAGCTAATATGATAACCATTAGCGGGTTAAGTAACAGGATATAAAAGTCATAAATATACATCAGCATTTCGATATTTGAATGGTTGAGATATATTACAGAAGTAGTGAGAAACAAAAATAAACTACCGAGAAAGTAAAATCAAGAGAGCCAAAACAATGTTTGTGTGTCTCATTAAAAACCACAAAAATTTTTATTTGCTATGGTTAACAAACAATAGCTAAGGTTTGCTACTTTGATAATGTTAGCTAATTTGCTAATTACCAGTGTTTTTCTAATAGTATATTACATTAGCCAATTTCTGTAACCATGCCAATAGTAACTTTTAGGCTAAAATTAGCTCATATATAAGTATTAGTTTATAAGCTAATGGTCGTGTATATGCTAAAAATGAATGTTAGTATTTGTATGTTAGTATTTGTATACTAATTAAAATAAGCTACTATTAGCATGTTTGATAACACCACATTCTAGCAGTTATAAATATGCGAAGTCATAGCTATAATGTTCTGAAAGAGATGAATGTTTGATATTTCAAAGGTTGAAATAGCACAAACATTATGAAGTAGATAGACATTAAAAACACAGAAAAATGCAATAGAGTAAAAAGATCTTAATAGTGTGAGAGCTCTCAAGCTGTATCCAACCTGTTCCTTTTACGTACTTTAATTCATCATGTAATGCTTTCTATTTTTAAGCACAGCTGCATCTTCAGCCATGACATGCCCATCGGCACAGAGGCGTGACACTGGCTGTCACGAGACGCCATGAAAAGGATGAAGAGGCCTGTTTCAATAGATGGCTCTGCTGGGAGATCTCCACATCTGCCAAGTAGTGTGGAAAAGATCCTGGGGTACTAACTGGGACAGGGTTTCCATGTCACTGCGCAAGCTTTCTCCTGATCTTCTAAGTGATTACCAGTTTCAGAGTATTCATTGACTGCTGTGACCTCAATAAGCAAGAAGAAACGGACAAAGGGAGGAAAAATGCTGGAATTTGCAGTTTTGCTAAAGTGGTGCCCATTTATTTCTGTTGCCTCTTATAATGTTTGTCTAAAAGTTGAAATCAGATGGAGTAAAAGAAAATTCACTGGTTCGTGCAATAATGTATGTGGCAAAAATACATTTACTTGGGCATTGTGCCTTTATTCTTTTGAAGTTGTTTTGTTGTTTTTATTTTGATTTGTCATTGATTCATGTTATATATAGTGCACTTATTGCACAAAAGGTATCCAAGAGGCGCTGTAACGTGTCTTGTCTAAGTTATATCTTACATATACCCAAAAAACTGGGGGGAAAAAAAACAGCCACCAACCCTTTCTGAACATTGCAGATGGTTTGATTTAACAGAAAACAACAGGATACATGAACAAAAAGGAAACCACACAAAAAACAAACAAGATTATGTGTAACCTGGTTCAACTTTTTGATGCAATATTAGGTATTTTCGCTCCCTCTTTCTTACACATTTTATAGCTCAGACTTATTGTTAAAATCTTTAATGAGGTCCCAACATTTTGAGCTAACAATAAACAGCAGTTACAGCTCCACCCTAAACAGCTGTTCTTCTGCAGGCTCAGTGAATAATCTTTTCATTGTCACATTAAACAAATAAAATCCTTCGTTACTAATATTTTCTACAGCCAATCCTTAGAGGTGTGTGGCCACTAATAATCTCTACGCCTCTCTGTGTTAGCACTCACTCCTTCTCCTCCATCTATTTGAAACTCGTGTCTAGTCAGACACGCACCATTAGGCCTTTTGTTGTGGCTGCACGCTTGCCATCAGCCTGGATCGACGGAGGCAATAGCAGTGTCTCTAAATGATGCTGTTCCTCTGTGTGGCTGCTTTGTCTGACCTGTGCTCCTCTCTCATTAGATTAAATACTGCTATTAGAAACAATGAAGTATGCTCTAAAGTTAAAAAAAAAAAAAAAAACATCCTTATGCTCAATTATTTGCATTGGAATTGGACGTATTCTAAACACATTAGAGAGATTTTGAGAGGGTTTTATGGGTAAATGAACTTCTGGGCAAATATAACAGGGGCCTTACTTTCTCCAAATACATTGAGTTTATCATTATGACTGGAGCATGCTGATCCACGGAAAGAAGAACACCAAAGAGCACTCTAGGACACATCCTCTACTTCCCTGGGGTTCGTTTGGCCACAACCAAAGGGCTGAGAGAACATTCATGAAGGCAGAGAACAATGTTCGAAAGAAGAGGGGGGAAGGTGATAGACAAAAGACTATTAGGATTGTCAGAGAAAGAAGACTGGAGCATCTAGCTAAACAATGGGTGCGAAAGTCAACACGTTTGTCAGATCAGCTTTTTTACACCCACCTGAAGCCATCTAGGTGTAAATACACCAATCATATGACTGATCACGCCACACAGAAGTGCCAGTCTGTAACCGCACACTCCATTTCAAGTGCAAATTAAAACCTCACACTGTGTGACTCAACATCTCTTTTAATACTTGGCCCAGGCAAAGCTGCTGATTGGAGACAATAGAGACATTTAAAACCTCTGTGTTAAGATCAGGGAACGAAGCTGGTGTTGCACTCCACAGCTCAGAAAAATCTCAACCTTTATTTAACTGAATTATTTGTGCCAAAGTAGAGAAGTTTAGAAATGTGAATTTTTTTGGTGTCAATTTCAAACTGGTCCATCTGAAGCACGTGTGCCGTTGACCATCTGATCACAGCTGCTCCAAGCTTCAGGCTCCACATAGATTTATCACATGACAGCACAGCCTGCCCCACATAAAAAGAGACTCTTTGTGAGAGCTTTAAAAAACACTCTCTCTATTTTAAGCCAAATACTCGCCATTATGGTAACCTACCGTTCTTGATGTGTCAACAGTTTGAGCAGAGTGACCCCATGTGGTCGACTTCAAAAGTGCACCAGATGTGAGACGTAAAACTGCTGTTATAAGCAAATTCGGCTCCATTTTATTCTAAACAGAACCAGAGCACCTGTGTATTAACAGGACAACTGATGCTGACCCACATTTCTACTGTCAGCTGATGGTGGATTTGGGAAAAGAGTGACACCAATAAAAGCTCCAATATGATCCCTTTAGTTGCCAGCGTATTGACCTCTTCTCTCTGGCTCTCTGACATTAAATTCAATCAGCGCAGCATAAGGCAAGTGGTAGCAACTGTTTGAACTGCAGCTCATCATGGCAGTGTGTCGGGGTGACATGATGGATCATTCATATCACAGGTCCCAGCACTAATCCCAGAGGTTAGCAGCTGTGAATGTTTGATTTCACATGCACACTGTTAAGTGATCTTGTCCTTTCTCTCAAATATGCATTTCAACCTTTGTCATGTTACAACAACAGTCTTCAATGTGTTTTATTGGCAATTTATGTGATAAACCACCACAAAGAAGTGTAGAATTGTAAAGTGGAAAGAAAGAATGATTTTCAATCTTCTCTAGAAATAAAAATGCGCTTGTTTTCAGCCTCCTTTTCTCTGACACCTCTAAAAAAAGGTCAGGGCAACCATTCTTCTTTGAGAAGGTTGGTCTATTAGGATAAAAATGTAAAGAGCATGGCACTCTTGCAAGGTTACTGAGACAGGGCGGTTTGATCAGAAAAGCAGATAAGAGGTCCACGGAGACTCTGGAGGAGCTGCAGAGATGTAAGCATGACAACTTCTAATCGAACTACAGAAATCTGTCCTTTATGAAGGGTGAAATAAACGAAAATCATTGTTGAATCAAAACCATTCAGAATGCCCTGACCAGTTAGCCACAAGACATGTTGGGGGCACTGCAAACATTGTAAGGAAGGTGGTCTGGTCAGATGAAACTAAAATTGAACTTTTTGGTCTACATGCAAAAAGCCAAGTGTGTGGTCAATGATTTTTAATGAAATAAATGTGGTTAATAATAGCGAATTCGTGGTTTAACAAGTAGGGTGATTCATCTAATATGGATCACCTCATAATAAAGAAATCATTTCAATATTGCACTGTGTGTTTACTCATTTGTCTAAATGTGTTTAACGACCTTTTAAGTGAGACAAAAAAGCAAAAACTGAAAAAATTCTGTAAGGAGGCAAATACTTTGCTACAGCATTGTATAAACAATCCAACTGGCCACACGGGAACACTCCCAACCTTTTAAAGTTGATAAAAAATATCTTACATTTATAAATTACTTTTGAAATTTCTAAAAAGGTCTGATTTTGTGCGTTTCCAAAAAAACTGTTTTAAAAATGTCCCGAGGCCTTTTTTTTTTGGCCCTGAAAATCAGTGCACTATTAATTAATCGGAAAGCCAGTCTCCATAGCTTGGATAGGCAAACAAACCCTGGAGGACTCATAGGTTAAACTTTGGCCGATCAGTGTGTAGGCGTATCTCCAGACAGAAGCGAGGATCGGGGGAGGAAGGGAAATGGAGAGAAGCAGAAGAGGAAAGGAGGGAGGGGGAGGAGAGATTTAAGTGAGACAGCAGAAAAAAGAGAAGAGTTGAGAGGGGGATGTAGGTGCTTTTGTGCATTGTGTGTAATGTGATCACATCCTGAAGCCCACTTGGACAGCTGGGAAGCCCCCCCCATTCCCCCGACTTCCAGCTGGGAACACTCAGAGGACACACCAGAGCTGCAGAACATACACTCCCCCCAGTTAACCCTTCATCTGCTCCTGCTGTGCATGAGCTATAAAAAACAACAACACTGAAGCCAACTGGAACTTAGTCACATTTATTGATTTCAACCAGTATGACTCCCCTTACACAGCCACCCCACCTCTCAGCTAGAAAACAAACACTTTTATAAGAATAATTCAGCAGTAATACATCAAACTCAACTCGCTTCTTTTAGTTTTTTCCTCCATATTTCTTTCAAAACATCCCGGATAAAACTTTACATGTTTGTTTTCAATCCTGTGTAAAGGTCCCATGACTGAGGAACATGCATATGACATTTAGCTGGAATCAATATGCCACTAATCATAATGAACATTATTGATAGGAATACAGTAATGCATGACAGTTCAAATAAATACCAACATACAGGTGAAGTGGTTATTTTATATAAAGATATCAAACTCTTATGGATCAATACTGAAAGACAATGTGACAATAGTTTGCACTGCTAATTTTATTATCACAATGCTATAGCTTCCAGCAAACAGAAAACTTTTCAGTAAAAAAAAAAAAAAGAAAAAACAGCATCTGAATTGCACTTTAATTGTTCAACTTTCTTCCATATTGGTAACTTTTAACGCCTCAACAAACAAGCATTGGCTGTAATGGCACTATTCAAGCTTGTTGATGCTAGTTTTTTGTTTTCTGTTTACTGAAAACGTACATATTCAAAACATGGTGTAAAAAAAGATTTAATAATAATAATAAAAAAACAAACTTAAAAAGAGACAAAAAGAAAGAAAAAAAGTGTGCTTTCTGCACCTTTTTTCCCCCCAACAATACTATAAGGATCACATTACCTTCACCACACAAAGCTAGAGATGATCGATGTTTCCAATTGTACATCGATTTGCCCCCCAGCACATTTAGTTCAACCACAGGAGGCCAAAGGAATTCTTTTGGTTCCCAAAGTTTGATACAGCAACCTTTTCTTAATACCCCTGAATTACTTGATCTGATCACTGACCTGCACAATTCAATACAATTTTAGTTATTAAGCTAATTTTAAAACTATTACCTTACTCATGCAGAAAAAGAGGCTGCAATCACTTTGTTCTTATTGCTGCTCACAGTCATTTCAAACCCCAAATCCCACACCTAGAAAAAAACAATAACATAAAATCCTAATCTAAGATTCTCCCTTGAAACAATGAAAGGCACTACTGGTCAGAAACGAAGAACTAAACAAACCAACAGAACATAAAAACCCAAAAGCCCAGGTGGCAGCACGGAGAGCCGCGGCCACCTCGTCTTCTTTCGGAGTCCTGATTCTTGTTGACCTAAACGGTGTGCCAACATTTGGCACGATAAACGAAGAGAGAACGAAGCAATTCCAATTTGGAATTTAATAGTCGCAATTTGCAGAGAATTCTGAAGGCCAGTGATCGGTTAGGATGGAACGCCCTCGGGAAGGAGCTCGGAAAAAACCTTGTCACTCCAACTCTAACTTTATCTCCCGAACACAACTTACCCATTTGAGTCAGAGCGTTGTCAAGTTTCATTGTGTATAATTTTTTGAACTATTCCTAGGAATAATAAATACATGAAAAAACCCCAGAATCTGATTACCCTGGATTTTCTTATATAGACCATGGCAGTAGAACAAACATATATAGAAAGAAAACAACATTACATCATGTAAAACGTAACAAAACAAGTTAAGAATGGTTACTTGATGGATAAAATCTCGAGGACAGAGTCATAATAGTACTTTTATGGTTTGTGGAGCATTTACTCAAGTAATTAGTATATTTAATTGTCTTTAATCTATACTGGTTAACTCACAAACCATAGTACTACCACGCGTTCCTATTAGATTAATAATAATGTTATAATCCTATATAATCAAAGTGCACATTGAGAAAAACTAAAATAAAAAAATGAAACAGCTTGTTTACAATGAGAAACAACCACATGTCCCCTAGCTTCTAACAGGACCGTTAGATTAACCATTCAACATCTGTTTCAGATTGTTGTGAGACTTGTGAGAAGTTTGCTTCCAGCAGCTATGCACAATTAAAAGAGTCGATGCGCCACATTTTAGTGTTCAGACGTAGACAGGCTAGTTTTTTAGTCTTCAAGTCCAAATCGGCCACAGTTCTAAGTTTTTGCAGCTGCGAGGGAGAACTTTGTGTTGGTAGTCTGTCGTCCTCGAGCAATTACTGTAAAATTACTGCAAAATGGAGACACAAAGAAGCAGAAGGAGATATTAGGAGCTCAAAGCCAAATAATGTCCCATCTTAAGGGTTTTCCAATAAATACATATTGCAGATATGCACATTCACTGCATATTATCCTGCAAGCGCAGCTGGGAAGCCACAAAATGTCACAAGTACTGTGAACCTTTCGTCTGAGCACAGTGATGAAGCCACTAATCAGGTGAGAGAGGGATGAGCCTCTCGTGTGCCATGAAGGTTAATGAAAAATGAGACGAGTTTTCACCTGCAGGCTTTAAAGAACAGAAACAAGACGTGACGTTTAAAGTGGAAACTCAGAGGTGATGAGGGAGAAGCCTGCAGGCGGAGGTAGGAGGAGCTGCAGAGGTGTCATATTGTAATAACACCGGATTAATTAAAGACTTTGATTTCAATCCAGACGGGGGACAGTCGAGACTCGTCTATCTAAGGATTCTAGTCACAATCACATCCTGAGATCTATCTACACCTCAGCGAAACCACAAAGCCTATACAAGGAGAAGGTTGGATCATTTGAATCAAAGTCCTTGGGTCCACTGAGTGACCACTTATCAGTTTCCTGTCTCTAAATATCACCCGGAGTTTCTCCCCCTGGAAAATCCCTGGACTTCTTTATCTACAATATTAGACAGACATCTGGTTTTCCCATCTAACATGTGTAGGTCTCTCTCCTTTTCAGAACAAGCCGGTAGAAAAAGCATGTCTTTTAGTCTTATGTTAAATTATAAAACATGGAAGTAAATGACCTCTAAGGAGGCCCGTTTTTTTCCTTCTCTTTTTTCAGTAAGTCGTGCACTAGCCTTGAGTCCATGCTTTGAGCTGTGGCCTATTGATGCACGCTCAAGCAGGGTTGATCACCAACAGTTTACCATTTATATCAGGAATCAATCCACATTGCATTGTATCAAAGATGTAAGAATACTGTAGTAGGATCCAGCAAGATCACAACCTGAAGGATTATATCAAGAAAATAGAGTTTCATATAGAGCTTTGTAGTGTTAGAAAATGGTAGAATTTTAAAAGATCTTGCAGGATCACCTTTCATCAACCCTGCTTTTAACATCATTAAGCGAAAATGTTTATGATCCGTAAGTAGTACATGGATTTAATAAACACAAGACCCACTTTTATCATTTTTTTACTATTCGCTTAATACTAGCTTGCAATGGTGTAAAGCTATTGTAAATACTAAAACAGTGCGCAGTGTTGTCCTCACACACCAAACGACAGAAATGAGAGGCCCTCGTTGTGCAAATGGTTAAAAAAAATAGCACGCACACACACACACACACGAGGGCCCCCTCACTTCAACATTGAGATATACACAAGCAGCGAGGACGTTACCTGACAGAAATATTTTCCCCACAATTCCTTGTTCTAGTTAAAGGGTGAGTGGTGATGCTGAGGGAGCAAGCTGCTGACAATCTACAAGAGAGAAGGCGGTTATAAGCACATAAGGAAAGCTTTTCTTCTTTCTTAGCCATAGGCATGGGCCAGTTACTGGTATCAAGGTATGCCACGATTTTAAATGGGTACGGTTTTCAAAACCGCTAAAATTATTTCCTCATACTCGTTCTATGGTTCAGATTACTTTCAAAAAGATGCCCGAGATTCTTTTAGCTGTGTGGAGCACAGAGCAACGTAGCGATGCTCCTCCCCCACCTGTTACTGGACGCTGCACACAGTTGGCAAGTCTGCTAAACAACAGACTGCAGATTCACTACCGGAGCAGAGAGCCTGACTAACTACCCAGCTAATATTACCTTTGGTAACACTACTGCTACTACTGCTAAAATAATTCATTTATTATGATAGGACAAATTGTTACTTTTTAATTTTAAACAAAAAGAATTAGCTCCTTTTATACAGTTAGGCTTGAAATTATTCACACCCCTGGCAGATATAGATTTAAAGTAATCTTTTAGTTTGACAAACATGTTTCTTCCGACTGGAAGTAATATTAACATTTTTAAGCCAGCCAGAGTCTCAACTTGAAGCCAATAAAGAATCAATGGAGGGAGCTACAGATTAAGGTGATGGCAAGGAGGGCTTCTAATGTCAAAGACATGAAGCTCATTGTGAAAGTTGAATGGTCAAAAAAATACCAGTGTGTCAACACTTCTAAGAAGCATTTCACTGCAGAACTGACCATTAGGGCTTTTTCATTGATTATTTAGAAGGGTATACATACTTTGACATGACATTTTTCGTTAAATTTGAAATATGAACAGAGAGATTATTTTTTCTTATAAATCAAGAACATTTTCTTATCCTTTTGGGAGATTACCGTTTAATTTCCAACCAGAAACGCGCTTCCTAGATGAGCGAAAATAATTTAAAATCTATATCTGGCAGGGATGTGAATGATTTTAAGCCCAACTATAAATTTTTCTTTTAAATTTACATGAAAATTCCATGTATTTAAGTATTTTCACTCAACCTTATCTTGTTCCAGCCCATGTCTATTCAGCCACATGACCTTATGAGATTATTGGAAAGCTACTGAGCGATCTCCCAAAGTGCCAGCAGGGAGATGATAAATGAGTGGGAGAGACCTGAAACATGAGGACAGGGTTTTGCATCATCAAGAGATAAATACACCTAATGTTTTCGTCAACAGGCACTTTCGCCGAGCGGTCAGGTTTGCTTTATCAGGATTTGAGGACCTTTCTCTTTAAATAATTTGTGCTCTTCCAGAATTTGCTGATTATTTAAAAAATAGCTTTTGAACAAAACTATATCATATCTCTGTTCACAGTAAAACAGAAGAAGTCACCTGAGGCACCCATGTTGAAGTGCACTTAATTTAGATGTGAAGATCGATTTGTCAAACGTTCTCCTTCTCTCTCTCTTGTGATATGGCTCTGATAAGACCCGCTGCGACATGTCGGGTCACGTGGAGCACACAGCCCTCCTGTGTTTCACCGTACACCAATTAACTAGGATTTTTGCAATGTCGAGCCCTGCAATTCTGATTACACACCTGATGACAGAAAATAACTAACAATTTTTTAAGCGTTTTCAGCTGCGAAGCCATGCGATCCTACTGACGTTGTTTTATTGGTGTGCTAGCGTCACAGCTTTAAACTTATCCTGAAATAAACACCTGCGGTCACAGGTGCTCCTTTTTCTCTGCCCAAACCGTTTCAATATAAAACCAAAAATCCCCCTTTCTGATTTAAATTGGTACATGGATCCATTTTGATGCTCCCCTAGCCCCAAAGCAGAGGGAGCTTGCATATTTTAGTTCATGTTCTTGTAAACATCAGTAATTTGATTAGAAAATGGACCGCCAGACGTAGGAGTCCTGGGTCAGGATGGTGAGGAAGGGGAAGAGGTTAGGGGCTATTTTTGTTAAAGGAGCACCAACAGACACGCCAAAACAGAGAATGTCGTTCAGTCCGACATCATCTTTAAATGCCTCCACCTCCCAACAATGTGTTTAAGTTACCGGGCAATCCAACTAGGGGGCCAGAACAGATAAACACAGAAGCTGCCACCATTTACATCATAGGTACAGGACCATGACAGCGGAAAGAATAGACACTCCATAATATCCACAACACCCCCCCCCCCCCCAATATAACCAGGGCCCTTTAACCCACATGCCAGATATGTCTACTACAGTCCACAGCACACTGTACATACAACTGCATTCCCCTAAGCGGTTACACGAGCACAAACGAGCAGCCGGTTAGTAACAGAGCAGTCCCTAGAGGAGCGCAGGCTGGCCAGGGAGCAAAGCGAGCAAGTGGGGCTCTTTAACACTAAGAGCAGGGAGGGTTCGGCCCCCCCAACCCCGCCCTCTGTACACAGCAGTCCACGTGGATGTCTGAGTCGCCTCTTAGTCGCAGTAGATCTTGTACTTCTCGCTGCAGAAGATGGCGGGGCCTCCCAGGATGCTGTTGGGCATAGCATTGTTGAGCTCAGGTCGGCCGGAGCCAGAGCAGGAGAGACTCTGACTTACGTGTAGGTTGCTGGCGGTGGCGGCGGCGCCAGTGGGCTTGTTGCGAGCCTTAGACCGCCTAGCGTTGCCTCCGCGGCGGATTTGCTCGTGGTCAAACTCCAGGTCTTCCAGGCGCTGGGTCAGGGCCAGCTTCTGCTGGATGGCCATCCTCAGCAAAGAGTTGAGGGTCTTCTTCTCATCCTCGGCTGCGGCCAGCTGCCTCTGCATTTCCTCCAGTTGGGTGACATATTCATCACAGCTGCAACAGGGAAGCAAACAGAAAAAATTTGTGTAAGTAAGCAGGTTTGCTTTGAAACCTGAATTTCAGTTTCTCAGAAAGTTTTAATATTACAATAGACCAATTGAAAAAAATGATCTTTGATACAGAAATGAAATTCTACTGAGAAGTATGCCTGTGTACTGTACAGTAAATGCACTAAATATTTGGCAATGGCCCCCATTTGCATGAATTGCTGCATCCATGCAGAGTATGGAGTCAATTAGCCTGTGGCTCGGCTGAGGTGTTAATGAAACCTGGGCTGCTTTAATAGCAGCCTTCAACTCATCTGAATATGTCAAAGTAAAAGATTCTGTGCAGTGGAACAAAATCCTTTTCATAATCCCAATAAGGCTAACCTTTCGAAAGACTAGCAAGGATTTCCTTTTTTCCTGCAGTTATTTTTTATAACCAGCAGATGGCAGCAATAAGCCACAAACATCACGCTTGAAAATGCTCCTGTAATATTACTACTGACTCCATCAGCCATTTTGCCATCGCCACAAAGAAATCAAGTATCATTTTTTACCAGTATGTTATGAGATCATTAAAATATTTTCCAAAAAAGGTTAACATTTTGTTCAAAGCTTGCATCATTTTGCATTCCAAATCTTCACCTAATGGAATTTCTTTAATGAAAAAAGTATACAAATGAGATGAGGTATCTTGAACAAAAATATTTTCTTTGAAAACCCCTGTGCAGGGAATACAAGGTCACAAAGGATGAAAGCATCAACATTGTCATTCAGAAGACCTTGTTCCTGCTCAGTTCAGGAGCAGAATGAGAAACAGAGGAGTGAAAAGAAGAAGACGAATGTGTTATTGCTCACATCTGATCTCCATTTTTCTAGCTGCAGCGAGACTCTCACTTTGTTCCAACCCTTCCATCAAATAGCACAAAATATGTAGGCCAACTAACAATCGTGTGCAGCCCAGCAGCATTATGCCCTGGTCCTCAGTGCCCTTGTATGTGTGAATACTTTAAGGCTTGACAGGTAAGAAAATTGGGTCACTCAACAGGATTGTGTTGAGGGGTTCTATCTCCACTCTCCATCTGCTGTTGTAGCACTCCTGTCTAATTTGAGTCTTCTCATACTTCTCAGCCCTCAACATTCTCTGCTGCTTGTATCAGACCCTTTCCATCTCCATCATGCTCATCTACGCTTTCCTTGTTTCGTTGACATAAATGCAGTAGCATTTTCTGTAATGAATCAAGATGTGATTTTTGTCACTCTTCCCCCCTACTGAAAAAATATAAAGAAATTCCTAATTAATTTTGTTGGCAAATAGCGAGACCCCCCTATTGAGCAAACCTTGCATTAGAACCCCTAGTTTGGTTTTACTTTAAAGGGTAAAGCAGAGATGCACTCATCGTGTTTTTCCTGGCAGATAAGGATTTCTGGTTTCCCTCAGGTCGGACCTTCCAATTCAGATTTCTTTATTCTAAGGACCATAATGAATGAATGAGAAAATATGTGGTGCATGTTCTCTCAGAGGTAGTCATTTTGAATCTAATAGAAAATGAAGGAATTACAGAATTATTTCCATCGGTGTATCACAGCATATATCCCTGACATTTATCAGATTTTATAAAACGAAAAAAGAAAACTAATAATTTGCTGTTGGCTGATGTTTTGGTGCATTTAATGAATATAGAAAAAAAAAAAAATCTGACTTTTCAGTATTTGAGTGATCACCAATCACAGTCGATAGGTAAAGTTACCCAAATAATGGGTGCATCTCTAGGTTTAGGCTCTAAAAAACATAATAAATCTTTCTTGTGTTCATTTATTATCTTCCTATAATGTTTTTTGTAGTTAGAATGACACTTGCTGTGTGTGTGATCCAAGCAGGGAGCAGGGTTTTGCATGGCCAACAGCTGAGGAGGCAGCCAGCTGACTGAGTGAGGATGCACAGAATGCGGTGTGCTTGGAGACAGAGGTGGGGCTGCAGAGCCAATAACTAAGCGCGAGTTAGAACTGACGTGCAGTAAAAAAAATAACAGGGTGGAGCATTTAGAGCTGCAACTACACTGCAGCATGTAAGCAAAAAAGCTAAAGATAGCCAACTTTTGATTTTTGACCATCTCCATAGCAACGTGTTTGAATCCTCTTGGATGTCCTAGCTGTGTTGGCAGGTAGTATCCTTCCAAAGTGGTGGGTCTGCTGTCTGATGTAAACCCAGATGCAGTACAGGAAGCAGTGGACCCTACCGCCACCCATTAGCCAGTCCAACAGTTGGTTAAAATGGAGAACACACCAAGTCTCATTCTTTGTTTTAACTTAAGACAACTACACATCCAGCCTTCCGCCTGTTAGTAGCATCTTTGTACAGCTATTTTTCCTACAACTGCTGGGTTGTGTTTACGGTTTCTTGCATTGCTGCCAATAGCATATGATGTCAGGGTATTCTGATCTGTGAATTACTTGTTACTGAGCAACTGAAAATCTTTAAATGAATAATAAAACATAGCAAGTTGGTTGTGGCAAATGGCCGCTCACCCTGAGCCTGGTTCTGCTGGAGGTTTCTTCCTGTTAACAGGGAGTTTTCCTCTCCACTGTCGCTACATGCATGCTCAGTATGAGGGATGCTGCAAAGTCAATGCAAGCTACTGTCACTACATGCTGGTCCAGGAGTGAATGCTGCAAGTCACTGACTCCATGCAATCTGCTGGGTTTCCTTACATGAAAAAACGATTTAACCAATTTGAATAATAAACAGAACCTGACTGCACTGTTTGATGGTTAGGATTAATTGGAATGTATGTACCTGACTTGAAATCTGTGTGATTCGATTGAATTGACTTTGTAAAGCGAGACGACATGTGTTGTGAATTGGCGCCATGTAAATAAAACTGAATTGAACAGCAATATAAACAAAACATAAATTTAAAATAAATGGCATGATGACATTCTATGAGCTTAATTAAAGTTTCTTTTAATATCTCATATATCTCATACTGAATTTGTCAATATCAATCTAGTTAATGTTTGGACAAAAAATTACCACAAAAAAGCCCAGAAGTACTCAAAGAACAGGTAAAACTGCCAACACCATCTGGAATAAAACCATTTGTTTTGAGGAAACTTTGCTGTGAAGTCAAAAGGCATTCACGCCCGCAGATGTTTTAGTTGTGTTCAGTTCTGCATGTGGTTGTTGGCTATGTGAACTCTGCCCTTACCAGACCAACATACAAACAAACTAACCCCTCTCACCCCGTCAATCCTGGCTCTGCTCTTCCCCACGGGACACACCCAGACAAAAGGGATCAGTGCCTCTTCATTAAACCCAGTGTGAGACTGGGACTGACCCTGTTAGGTGTGGGGGGCCAATAGTGTCTCTTCAGACACTAGTGTGTGTTGCTTGAGGGTGGGAGGTCGTGAGATTTTCCCGGGAAAACGATGACGGGATACAAAAGAAGCCTTTTTGGCCCGCTGATCGACTTATTGTGGCATAAAGAGAATAAAGAGAGCCAGGAGGCGGCTGCTGGCCTGTGTAAGATGAATACATGCCATAATGACGTCTTTGACAGACAAGCTTATTATCTGCATCCTTTGTGGAAATTTACAGTGGCTCCCAGCATCTTACTTACTTACTCTCATAAAAAATAACTTTATGACTGAAAGTGTCCTCAAGGCTTAGAATCAACCTCCTGAGCTGCAGTCCTGATCTGAACGTGGCTGATCACACGGATAGAGCACAGGGGAAAAAAGAACAGAACAGAATATATATATTTTTTAAAAGCATGAAAATAACAGGATGAGATTAAGCCAAATGGTTTGACTGTTGACCAGCAAGAGCAGAGCATGTCGAGGCACGTCTGAGGAATGTTAGAGGCAGGACCTTAACTGTTAATATGACACCAGAGCCTGCAGCTGGAGGGGCTCAGACTCTCAGAGGGAAACAAAGAGGAGCATGTAAACACATGTAAAAAAATACTCCATCAAATTCCCACTGCAAAATCCGCTCCTGTTTCAACCAACTCCATAAGTGAGCTGTTCAAAGTAGAACCTAAACATTTTCCCATTCCACTCCATCTCCCAGTTTTCCTTTATTCAGGGACCATACATCACTTGTATATGAGAGTGTTTTCCTAAAAAACTCCTCTTTTACACACTGTCAGAGGTGATCACTGGGCTCCTAGAGTGGGCTTCAACTAAAAGCCGCGTCCTTCCTCTCGTGACCAGATGCTTAAAGGTTCATGTGTTTGGTGCTGAAGAAGCATGGAAGGGGCACATGGGATACAAAGGAGGTGGAGAGTGTGGGAAACTTCAGCCAGGCAAGTCCCCCAGCTTTTCAAAGAGCCCCCTCACCCAACTCTGTGCCGTATAGGACAGAATTTACATACCAATGCATGAATCTCATAAACAGACTGAATGTACTTCTACAACAGTGGTGTACAACTGGGGCTGGGTGGGCACAGAAGCAAATCTCATCTAAGGCAGGTATTTTGAGAATATAGATGAAAACACACGCATTGATATCAGGTTTTAAACTACATAGAGTTTTAAAAAAAAGCAACTGTATCCTTAGGAAAACATCCAGTGCACAGTGCCCTGCTAAATTATTCATACCCCTTGAACTATGTCACATTTAGAAACAATAACTTTTATGTTTTTTATTGGGATTATTTTGTGATAGAAAAATACAAAGAAGTGCATAACTATAGTGGAAGGAGTAGTGATTTGTATGTAGACCAAAAAGTTTATTTATTGTCTCAGCTTACCAGACCCCTTATGGGGTTTCCCTCAACAGCAACGTTCTTATTTTAACTGTTCCACAAGCGCCAGATTTGTAGAGTGCATAATAATCAGTGAAATGTAATGTTGGTTAACTCAGCAACATGTGCGTCCTTTATTCATTTCACTCCGTGGCATACCACCAAAAACTGACAATGTGCAAATACCCATGTGTAAACTACTGTAACTGCTTGCTGAGACACTGAGAGTTACTTGTGTACGTGCAATGCAGACCAAGATAGGTATCGAATTTCTGCAAGGGTAAGATGAGGTCCTCTAAGCTGCAAGCACTCTCCTCCCACTTTAAAACTGCATTATCATCTCAGACCACCATCCCTGCTGTACTGTAAATCTGACTGACTCTGCATTTCATCTCCACTAACTGCATCATAACTGCAATGAAAATCACATTTAAATGCATTTGAATTTAAACCTCTACAACAAATACACACTTATACACACAGTTCTTAAAACAGGATATGTCCTTCTATGCACACATAATAGGTAAATCAATAAGCAGTGTGTGAGGACTTGGTCTACTATGTGATAAATGCATAATCACCACCAAGATGAGGTGGGATTATGGACCCAACCTCTGACCGGCTTCTCTTGGGAATCAGAAAAGATTAGTGAGTTTGTTGGCCCATCTGAGCCACATACACACACATACACACAAACACGCCACATACATTCACTCCTAAATATTAAGTCTCACAATAAATACCATCTTCTTCCATGGCATGAATAAAACTAGCAGAATATGCCCTAGGCAGACACAACATATGGCACAGATGGATTATATTTGAACAATAATCCTGTCTTTAGCTACCTGTTTACAGTGTGTTTGGTCTTTGCATGCAACAATAGATCTAAGAAAAACACCCGCCCCCCTTTTTAACACGTATTATACTTGTTCGTCGGATTAGGACTGATGCCAGTTCATTAGTGTAAAGAGGAAATGCTACCTAAGACAATTTACCAGGAGATACAAACACAGTCAAGATTTCAAGAGGTTTTATCATGCTTTGTTCACTTAGAAGCCTTATGCGTGGTGGCGTGCTTCTTACCGTGTGGCAAACATAGCTCGCAGAGAAGAAAAAGTGGCAGCGTCTTCCTTTAGTGCCTTCAGCTCATTCCTCAGCTTCATCATGGTCTCGGTCACCATGGCCTTTTCGTTCTCGTACTTGCTCTTCAGATTTGCCAAAGCAACTTCGGCCGTCTTTGAGGGGACAAGAGGGAGAGAAGATTGAGAGCAGCTGGGAAATATCCTTTGTGTCCTAACAAGTAGAGATGCACCGAGAACCTTATAAGGGTAAACTTAACCAAACCATGACTGGAACCAACATTAATGGGAATTTAGTGTAACAAAAAGTTTTTAGATGATAATATATAATTTCATTAAATTATATGTGGGATTTGAGCATTTTAATAAGAATTTCTGTCCATAATTCAGGAAAATACTTAAGGAGAAATAAACACAGTGGTTTAGGTTTTTTTACAGGTATGGAATAGTATGGGTGTAGTTTTCAGTATCGGCGAGGTGTCAGGAAACAGATGTCGGCTCTGCTCTTAATTTCAATAATTAATGAGTCCTCGCAGCAAGGCTGTTCTTATAGTATTATGGTTCTTAAAGAGAAATGAGAATGAGCTAAGATTGACATCAGTAGGTCAAAGCTTTACAAAGAACAGAGATTAGAATTTGGCCATAAAAACCTGATTAGTGCATCTCTGCAAGTCATACCGTAGCCAAGTCTAAAACTATTCAGTAGTTCAAGTCTGTTAACTATCTCTGCTATTTGACTGCAGAACATGGACTACACTGATGTTAAATAGCTTCTTTAACAGAAAGGCTTTGTTGCTTTTATTATTTCTTGCTTTTTAGCCATGGTTAAAAGATGCATGTTAGAGGTGTATAGCCTGGGAGGCTACAAGTGATCGGCCCACTTAATCTAAAATGGTCTGAAGAGTCCACCTCTGCTAAAGTGGACTAGTTTTTTGCAGATAAATGTCAAATGCCAGTTTATAAAGTGTTTTTATATCTGCTCTCGGTGAATAGCCCCACACTTAGCTTTAAGGGCTGCCAGAGCAACTGCAAACACACCCAACATTATGGCTGGAATTCTTTGCATTTTACAGAGCTGCTCTGTTTTCCTGAACACACTGATACTCAGTTCAGCTGTCACCATATGGCTGCTGTCTCAGCTGGTGTTTGTGATAGTCCCTGTCTGCAACTTGTTCGGTGCAACAGCTGATCAGACCTGAAATAGCTCCCCCTTGCCCCGTTTCTCTCTCTCAGGGACTTTTGATTGCAACTTCGAGCTGCCTGAACAAATACTGACAGGAGCAGGCAAAACCGATCAACCCACCTGCTTGTTGGCCTTCAGGACAGTCCGCAGAGTAGCAATCTGCTCCCGTTTGGTGCTTAGCAGAGATTTCAGCTTGAGGATCTCCTCCATGCAGGCCTCTTTGTCCTTGTCGGCCACGGTGCCGAGCTCGAGAGATGCCACCCTCTGGCGTGACAGCTCCGTGGTGCGATCCACGGCCAGCTGCAGGTGCTTGATCTGGTCTCTGATGATTGCCACCAGATTGTAGATGTTCATGGGCTCGCGACGGTGATCGGACACAGGAGAAGGTAGAGAGGAGACTGGTGAGGGAGATCCATCGCTGAGGTCGGCCCTACCGTGCTCTGGGAAGAGACCCTTGGTGAGCAGGATAGGAGAACGGCGACCACGGCCCTCTGGGCTGCTCCGACCACCTTTACCCTCTTTGTAGAAGTCGAGCATCACTCTGTTGGGGGTCTCGTTGTTGCACATGCAGACGTGGTTGTAGAGGGTGGCCAGTTCTTCGCTGAATGTCACCAGCTCATCCTGGGCCACACTCAGACTGCCCTGGGACTCGCCTGCCACGTCGCTCAACTAAAACATGCACAAAGACATAAATTAATTTATGGCTCTTTGGAAGGATATAAATCGTTCTGCGGAACAACCTCTCACCTTGCGCATCTCTTTCTCCAGCTTTGCCTTCTCTTCTCTCTCTGCATGTGTAGTCCTCTCCAGATTGGACAGTTTGTCCCCCATGGACCTAACTTCATTCTTCAGACGGCTGTGCTCTTCCTCGTAACGTGACTGACAGGCCTGGTATTCTGCTTTTAGGGTCTTCAGTTCCTCCTTCAGCTCCCCTGCTTCAGACACAGCCACCTGCAGGACAAAGATGATGACTGAGCATAAAAAATACTGACTTTTTAAAGTTAGTTTCAGAGTAATTTAAGTTACCTTGTACTTGCACTCCAGTATTTCCGGTCCGTTAATGTCCACTTCATAGTAGTCACCATCTTCGTGGCTGTCCCGCTCTTTCTCGTTGTCCAAAGCAGACTGGCGCTCCTTGCTGGCTTGGAGCTTACGGATAGCGTTGAGGTTCTCCGTGAGGCGGTTGACCTTCTCCTGATGCTCTGACAAAGCCCCGTTGGCTTGTTCCAGCTGTTTCTGGGAGTCTTGCAGATTGGACAGCAGGTTGACCTTCTCTCGCTCCATCTGAGAAGAAACACAGAGACATATCATTTAGGGTTTTTTTTAATGCCTTGATGATGTGAAAGGGGGTTTCTGCTTATGAGGACAGATAATATTAAATCAGAGGATTAACTGTCTATACGGTAAGCCACAGCAGCATCAGGACGGTGTTATCGCAAAATATGAGGCAGAGTGCCAGCAATATCAGCATCAGGGTCAGGGTGACCTCAACAGTTCAGGTCGGCCAGTATGGGTCGTCTGACACATTTGCACAAAGCTATGTTTTATTCAGCAATGAACTAGTTCAGAAACTACACTCATAATAAGGAAGACAGTTATGTGCATGAAGTTTATTACTGCATAATATGCAGTTATATTCAATAAATTAGAATATGTGTTCTGATGAGGCTCGTTTGTCAGGTTAAAAGTATCTTTTTAAAAATATGTAATATTCTGATGTCATATTCTAATCCTAAATGTTGTGTTTTCATTAGTTGTAAGTGTAAAATCATTGTAATTAACAGCAATAAAGGCTTGAAAACATCACTCTGTGTGTAGTTAATCTAAATAATGTGTTTCATTTAGTGAATTTAACTTTTAAAAAAACATTTCAATACATTTCTAATTTATTGAAGGGGTCTCTATATGTGACAGATGTTTTGTTATATGGCCACAGTTGTCTAAACCTTTGTCCTATTAGAACTTATTTTTAGGAGCCTTATCAGCCCTAAAAAGACCATGATTGTCTGCCACTGCAGTAAAACACTAAACAGATGTTCCCCAGCAGCCACTACTATATCTGATGAGGCAAAAGACAACAAAAAACATTGTAGCCTGAAAAACAATTGCTATCCAAAGACTCAGGTGAGTTTCTGGTGACCATGACACCCAGACATGTGTGATCTTGTGGTGATAAACAAGCAGATGGCAGGACCTCCGGTGCCACCACCTGCTGCCCTGAGGGCCCAGTGGAGCCTGGAGAGTATGTGTCTGCGTCTCTTTGGATTAACTTTGCTCTAATGGGATTTAGATTACTGCGGCGGCCTGGGTCAGGATACAGCAAGACTCTTCTCTGAGAAACACACCTTTAAATACAGCTGAATTCTGCCCTTAGAAGTTAGAGATGGACTGATCCGGATTTTATAGCCAATTTCTAGGCTCCAATTATTTTCTTGTAAAGCTCTGACCTGCTGATGCAAATTCTAGCCAATTCCTCAAAAAATATCTTAGAAAACAGTTTTCACTTTTAAATGGCATCTTATAACTCTGTGCTTCCTCTGACTTTAAACAACTCACTGATGCAAAAAGCAGAACAGTTACAACTTCAACACAGAAGACTGTATTTTCCTCTCGGTCAGGGTTAAACAAGCTTAAAATGGTCCAATTCTGTTCACCAGACCATTTATCCATGTATTTATATTTATAACATTTAGTATCAGTCAAACATTTTGATCCATTTAGATATTTTTGTTATGATTTTCATCTGTTTTGCATTTAACTAAAACGTTTTCCTCTTAAACTGATAGGAAAAAGTAATATGAAAAGGACCTGATCGCAGAGTGATGGAAAATACTGCACTGTTGAAGGAACAGCACAGAGACCAGAACAGAACTGATACCAACCTGCATCAGCTGTTGTTTGAGCTTCTGGATTTCTGAGATGTTCAGTTCACTCAGCAGGTCGTCAACCAGGCTGGGCACCGGGCGGAAGAGCTCCTCCTTCTCAGGTGTGGAGATGCGGTTGTCCTCATTGATGGTGTTGGCCAGTTTGGTGAAGCTGTTCTCATATCCCAGCAGAGCCTCGTCGTTGTTAGGTTCAATGGCAGCATCATCGATGAACTTCAGGCCGTCCAGAGAAATGCTTAGAGGACTGGGCAGGGAGAAATGTGGGAAATTATGTTTTTTGATGCTTTAAATGCGTTACCTAAAGGATGACAGCAGCTTGTTTGTGTTCTGGTTACCAATGATACAGAGTGTCTCCGATGTTCATGTAGTGGGAGAGCTCTTTCCTCAGTGAGGCCTTGAGCTCCCGTTCGGTCTTGATGGTCTCCAGAGCCTCACCCAACTGACGTTCAGCGATCTCCTTCAGGCGGATGGCGTCCTCCAGCTGGCTGTTCAGGAACTGAGTGTCTTCTTCTAGACGACGGATCTCGTGCTTCAAACCCTCAAACTCCACCTAGACAGAGCAGATGAAACAGAAGTCAGGATTTCTGGAAGTTTAGAGAATCAGCCATTGGGTTAACCGAGGAGGAAGATTCAAAAACAATGAAAAGCATCATTATAAGACAATTCTATCACCTTAGACCATTTTTTTACAAAACAATCCCCCTAAATTTGAATTTTAATGACAATTTTACTAAGCATATATTTCAAATATTTATTTCTGTTCATTTTGATGATTATAGCTTACAGGTAATGAAAATCCCAGATTTGGTTTTACATGAGACCAATAAATAAAGGAGTTTTAATACAGAAATGTTATATCACTTCCTACAATATCGTTGATTCAGCGGTTGTCCAGCAAACAGTCTCCACAAGAAGGGTAAGCCAAAAAAGATCACTGCTAAAGAAGCTGGCTTTTCAGAGTGCTGCATCACAGCATATTAAGGGAAAGTTGAATGGAAGAAAAAGGGTTGTAGTAAAAGTTTTACAGGCAACAGGGACTTGTGTTACATACTGTTTATCAGTATGGGGAATGGCATATAAAAGATTTACAAATCTATCTTTTACTAGGCAAAAAAATGCAATAAGGCTTGTTAGCAAAGAAGACTAGTGTAGTCCCGCTTAAAACCTATACAAATACTCTTAAGTTTCCAAAATTTGATGTTGCTCAAATAATATTTAAGGTTCAAAACAATTAGCTTTTAAATATAAGTATGAACTTAAAGGAAAATAAACATTTTTTTAAAGAGATGTGTTTAGTTACAGTGGTATATTTTGGAAATTTCTCTCAATTTAAAACATGTAAAACTCAGCAGAGAATTAAATTAAGAGAAAGAACCATCTTTAAATGGTAATGTTTGTTGTTTATGTTATTACTGAAAACAGGCTGGTTATAAGAAGTAGATGAAATGAGCACAGCTCTTATTCACACGTTTTCACTGGGTTGTTTTATTCAAAATGAATTTAGCCTCAAGAAGCAGCGTAATGATACTCCGAGGCAATGAGTAATGCATCAAGAAGAGGGATCTCGTCATTTATAGCTATTATCTCACCAGTTTATGCTTTTATGTGCTTAAAACCTCCCAACATGCAGCATTCCTCACCTGACTCTGTTTGAGCACGGAGACTTGCTTCTGCAGGGAGATGTTCTCCTCCTCCAGCTCTGTGTAGTCCTGCAGCAGACGACCCTCCCTGAACTTGTACTCCTTGATGTCGTCACGTAGCTGAGTCCTCTGGAGCTCTACCATCTCACTGGACTGTAGGGAAAGCAGAGTTAGAGAAGCGGTCAGTAGGAAGCTTTTTAAGACTAAATTAGTGAGTGATGGTGATTCGCTGACTGATGAAAGCTGCCACACTGCAACTGTTTTGAAGGTTTTGGGAGGTAGGTGCCAGGTGGCTTTCTGGGCAGTGGTCCAAAAGCCCTCTCACTTGACACTTCTAACTGCACTAAAGGGATTGAAGTCCGCTTCTGTCTCCTAGGGACACACGTTTCCTGTGAGTGGGTGGTAAGCTCTGAAATGGTCTAATTATCCAAAAGAGAGTCTCATTAGGATTCATTCTTTGTATCTGTGGTGTAATAGGCACAAGTGAGGAAGCCGCAGAAGAAAGATTGTGTAAAAACTGTCCGAAATGTTTCAAAAGTGTGCCAGAGAAACAAGAAGATATTTCATGTTAACTTGCAGTTTCGTCCAATTACCAAACACCACTCTGTTTCTGCTGTAAGTGCAGTCTGATACCTCTTGCTGCGGAGGAAAGATCTCATTAATAATATAAGGACAGAGAGGTCAGAGATGTGCCCTTGCACTATAAGGCTTCAATCCGCCCTACTGAACCATGTGAAACCTTACCACTTGTCTAAAGGAGGAGTAATGCAGCCTCACTGATTGTTATAAATAAAAATAGGGATCACTGCAAAGAATTTGTCAGGGATATTCAGTCAAATAAGGCAAGGGAGTTTATTGTAAAGTACAGGAAGGGTGAAAACATCACACATATCTGTGTTTTTAATGTGTGGCAGTTAATGCGGAGTTGTGTTGTGTGGTGCTGAATACGTACATATTTATATGTGTCACTAAGAAGTAAAGCATATGTCTGGGATTTTGCATGTGTGTGTCAGTAAGAGGGGTTGCTCACGTAGGAGATTTGACAGAGATTACCAACTACTGAAGAGACAATTAACCATCCTCGTCCCTTTGCACGTTTAGCCCCTTCCTCTCATGCTATCGCCATGTGGCCACATCAAAATCCCTCCTCTCGGCCGCACAAAGTCACTCCTGAGGGGTTTTTACTTGGATGCACATCTGTCTGGAGATTAAATATCATTACATATAGGGCTTTGCAAAAGCATTCGCATCCCTTGACGCTTTTTACGTTTTGCAATGACACAACCAGACTTCCAGATTTCATTGGGATTTTATGTGACAGACCAACAAGTAGCACATAATTAAGCACATAAAAAACAAAAACCAAAGGGCAAAGTGTACCGGAGTCAAATTCCTTGTTTGTATGTACAAACTTGGCAATAAAGCTGATTCTGATTCTGATAATTTTGAAGTACAACCATTTGGTTACAGAAGACACACAACTACTATATAGAGTCCACCTGTTTGTAATTTAATCTTAGTTTAAATAACGCTGTTTTCTGAAGGCCTTTAAGGTTTGTTAGAGAATATTAGAGAAACACAGCAGACACAGCAGAGAGAGAGAGGGAGAGAGAGAGAGAGAGTTGTGGAGAGGTTTAAAGCAGGTTTACGTTATAAAACAATATGCCAAGCTTTGAACAGGCCACTGAGTTCTTTTCAATCCATCATCTGAAAATAGAAAGAGTCTCCCAGAGTTGAAGATTACATCCACGCTCCGTGTTAACTGCTTAATAATTAGGCACCAAGTGCAGAGCAGAGTTAGGCCATCATTTAATGAATTAATATTCATCAGATGCACATGTCTGACGAACGATGTTGGTGTATTACTAAATAAAAAAGTCCTATTACTACAACTTCTGAGGGAGACCAGCATCAAAGCAAAGTTGGAAAAGCAGCATTAAGAGCATCACCAGCTTAAATGTCTCAAACAATATAAACAGTAAATTCATTAGGTCTGTAAAGATAATCTCATCACCAGAGTAACCTTTTTTTTTTCAACTGAACAAAGCGGAGCCAGCTGGCTGCTCAGGTCTCCTCCTGCTCAGGGTTATGTGTCTCAGCTGGTGGGTCAGTGCTGTTCAATCCAGATGAAAAGACTCTGCCCCTAAACCTGATTAGGATGTGACTCCGATCTGATTTAAATGCACGCATGGGTGGCAACCTTCGACCTTCTGTCTCCTCCTTCACCTTGGGCCCCACACTGGAAACGAAGCTCAGGAAACTCAGTGCCAAAACTATTAGGTGTTAATAACATTTATTTGTGTGAGGACCAAATGTTACTGGGAATTATCCTGGGGACAATCTGGTGCCTCCTGCAGAGCTCATTAGGAAGAAGTTACTCACAGGCTTAAGTGAGGCCGGCGGCTGTCGCTTTTGCCACCACAGGTGACGCCTTGACAGCTGTTTTATCAGCCACAAACGTGCGTCACTTCCGAGTGAACTGGGTGTTAATACTAACACAAGCTGGAACACCGCAAAAATGCAAAAATTTTATTTCTACAATCATCAGTCTTGTCTGATTTTCAATCTCAGCTTTTTTAAAGCTTTAACCTGGTGCAGATTTAAGCTGGTTACTCTAAGAATCGTTATCAATTCTGCATTGAGAAGTCATGAAAAACAAGATTTCTTATTTATATCTTAAAACAAGGACAAAGGGACTTGGAATAGAAACTTTAAACTATCTTTAGCATTTTGTGTTAGCAATTAGTACAGCTACCATTACAGAGAGAGCAGCCTGTGCATGTATGTCATAGACAATGTACGCGGAGAGCTCAAAGGGATCAAAAAGAGAATATGTGGTGTACTCTGCTCAGCCTTCCTGTTATCTGTTGAAAGTCATGTTCTCACCATTTCGTTGCCTAAAAGAACTGTCTTCTCAATATTTTCGACATGTACGAGAAAATTACGTTTAAATATAAATAACTATTTGCATCTTTCTTTTTCCTCTGACCTCATTTTTAAACACCTCACCGATTCGCTAACAGAGTCTTTATGCACTGAGTTACAAAGTCCACACGTCTCTATAATCTCACCATAAAAAATATAAATTTTTTATAAATATATTTTGTCCTACTTCCATGCTTTCTCATAAAGTCTCTTGACCTCAACTTCCCTCTCCATCTTCTTCATTTTGCACTTAAGCAAAATGTACATGTCAGTTCCTTCCAAACAGATTTCCTCTCAAAGTGCTGCAGCCCTGAATTGCCATGACAGAGAGAGTGAGTGAGAGACAGAGAACACCAGCTGCCGTATTTATTTTTACTGCATCTCTCCACTTCTCTCACTGACACCACCGACCTCCATCTTCTCATTTTGCCATCACTGTTGCTCTAATTTTCCTAAACCCCCACAGTGCCTTCATCATCTGTGTCCTTTGAAAAGCCATGCATCGATCACAGCTCACTTTTTTCCCCTCATGCTAAATCTTTTGTCCATCAGATCTGAAAAGCAGAAGCATAGGAAACTTTTTCCAGGATTTCTATCTCTCCAACAAATTGAAGCCAGGGATGAGGAATAAACCAGCATGTCCTTCAAAATCCTTTCAAAGTCATTTGAACTCGTACCAAGTCCGGCAAGCTAAATCTACCTCAAGTCACTTACAGGAGAGACCAGGCATGAATAACAGATGTAGAGCAGCAACACGTACAAGGCAAAAGAATATGAAAGCTGTGAATTAGATCAAATAAACTTCAGAACCCTATAAATGATTCGCTAGTCTTACTTTGCCCTTTGCATGACTACATAAAAACCTACTAGGTGACCTTTGCATTTCCTGCACTCAGTGAAATAGTGAATTTGAGGTCATTTGGGCGGGAGGGAATCAGAGTGGAAAAACCGAGTTTACAGTCATTAATGGAAGTGCTTGTGTTGGTCTATGTGTGTATGTGCAGTTTGTTGTTGATTTATTTGTACCCATTGATCCAGAGCAGAAAATCCCTCTGGTTTAGTAACAGGGGGGCTTGGCGGGTGGGCTTTGGGTTGTTAAATAAACTCAGTTTAGCAATAATTATAAGGATCCATGGAAATCTAAAGGTGTTTCAGAAACACACGCATAGCAGTCAATAAGATACATGGGTGACTAGGAAGTTAGTGCCTTTCTGAAGTATTTACCCCTTAACCTTTTTCAGTTTGTCACGTTCCGAGTCAATATTTTGCAGAACCAATATTTTGTCACAATTACAGTTGCAAGTCTTTCCACGTACCTAATGTTTCTACCAAATTTGCACATCTAAACATTTTTTGCCCCTTCTTCTTTGCAAAGTACCTCAAGCTCAGTCTGAACAGAAATAGGTTTCAACTTTGACTAGGCCTCTCTAATACATAAATATACCTTGATGTAAACCCTTCCTGTATGTTTGGGCTCTTTATCCTGTTGGAAGGTAAACCTCTGCCCCACTGTCAGGTCTTTTACAGGTTTTCTTGCAGGATTGAACCATTTTGCAAGAGATTTATAATTTTTTTTGTGGTGGCTGGGTACATACACTACAGGCCAAACATTTGGAAACAACAAAATGCTTCTGTTCAACAAATGAGTTCTATGGATTTTGGGGTATATTTACTGCATTAACAGACTTGGCTTTCGTTGTAAGGCTCCATGTTCCTCAATTTAGCTGAAGAATTAAAAAAAACAATAAGAAGAGCCTTTTTGGGCAGGAAAAAAGGGTCAAAATTTCAACCTTTTTAGCATAAGTAAAAAATAAATGACAGTTTGCATATCATATATTTGTCATGTTGTTGTTAAAGCCAGGGGAAGTTAATTTAAAGAAAGAAGTCCAAAGGAGAATATCCAAAACACTAGATAATTATACAGAGTGCAATCCTATAATAATATCATGTTTACTTTGTTTCATAGTATGCCAATTAAACAACTTTTTTATAGAAGAAATTTGATCCCACTTCTAAACTCGTGGGTTGTAGTTTATGCATGCCACACTTTTCAGATATTTATGTGAAAATAATCAATTGTTTTGCTTCTATTTTTCAACTATGTGGTCTACCGCATAAAATCCATTGCTAATAATTACAAGGTGACAAAATCTGATCAAGTTCAGGGGGTGTAATGCTTTTTTTAAAAACGGCGCAAGGCACGGTAACCCTGAAATTACCTAGAGGGTTTTGATCGAGTGGTGAATCAAATGTGCCACCCGGAGTAGCAGTAACTCCTCTGAAATAGATTGATCCATATCAGTAAAAGTCCTTTTTCACTCACCCCCCCCAAACCCTCAGATTCAGCAGTTGTTTTGGTGTTTTCCTGTAAAGAAGCAGATCTTCAGCCATCTCTCAGTTTATCTTTCCATGCACCCTCCTCCTCCTCTAAAACACTAAGTGGACGATCCATCTTGGCATTAATGTCACGTGAAATGATGAAGAGGCAGACATCAACACCCCAGAGCCCTCCAGGAGTAGGAGTCCTATTACATTAGGCTCATGGCGGTAGATGATAATAACAGGGAACAAAGAGCAACCTTCCTTGGATCTCTGCACCACTCAAGTCAGACCTTTCAACACAAGGGCAGGCTTCAGTAGTACCAATGAAATTGCTCTTGAACCTAGGTGTGTCACTATTTTACAACTGAAAACATGAAGCCCAGTACTCAGATTTCTTCCGGGTATAATAAAAACAATGGTCTTGTTTGTAATTAGCTTTAGCTCCTAGCTTGTTCCACCCTTGTAGAATCATTCCATCAATATCTAGTCCTTCCACTTTCACACTCTTCAAGAATTAGAAAAAATTAATTACAAACTGTTCAAAATCAGCAGAGAAATGTAAATATTTGAGAGCTAACGGCAGATTTCTTAACATTTAGAACATGCTGTCTATGGCTTTGCATGATAATTTCCTGACACTCATCCAGTGGGGCTTCCTATTCTGTGAAGATAATGGAGGGCATCACTGGAGGCACTTTCCCTACAATACATGAGACTGGATTTAATGAAGTCATGCCTATAAGAGAGCACCTCCCCACAATGTTACTGGCTTTTTGTCTGGATATAATCCTATACACTGAGCCGTAACAGTGGAATATGTCTTATCTGTGCTTTGTGCCACCATTGAAGTGCTTGGCATGAGATTGCCTGGCCGGTTTAAATGGGAAACATGTAACCAGATGAGATGCTTTGGCTGTGACGAAATCCTGTTAAATAGAGCCTCCAGATATGTGAAATTATGCTTTTAAACAACTGATTTGGGAACAAAACCATCAAATTGACATTGCTTCGGAGGCTTTTACATGCATTTTTTAAACATAATGATGCAATGAAGGCACTCAACTAAAATCCATAATTTTCTAGACTGGAAGAACTTTGCAGACATGTCCTCTCAAATAAAAAAAGAAGCTACAGTTGCACACTGTCAGTTGCATTCCATGTTAAACTTATAATTGAGTAATTCAGTCCACCTTCTGACTCTACATGATTACCCATGCTTTCTTAGAAAAGCAGAATAATCTGCAATTGGCATTAAATTTGCGCCCATTAAGCCTTGCTCCTTCTCAAATGGATATTAGGCCTCCTTCTTTTTCTTTTGTACCAATCCCAGTGTGTCCTAGTGCCCTCCCTTCTCTTCTAGCATCAATTCTAGGCTAATTTGAAATCCCACAGACAAAGGCTTCTTTCAGTCCTGCCAGTGTGGTCACAATGCCCGCCTCAGTGCCCGGGCTTTCTCCATTTGCCTGCAATACACTCTTAGCACCCAGTAAAGTGGCATCGGAGGGGTGTCGTTATCTCGAATACATGAGGTAATTTACACTTCAGAACCCTTTATCCGACTAATTAAAGCGGACTGGGGTCCTTTGCAATGAAGCGGGGTGGTCATAAAGGGAATGGCACTAGCCAGAAAGACACCAGTGAGCGACCCAGGATTGAAGCAGATCAGGACTGCTTTGCATTTAAAATCCACCATGAAGGTGTTAGTAATAAATACCTTGAATTTAACAGCTACAATGTAACTGTTGAAAGAACCAATGTTTGTGTAGATGCTTGGCTGCAGGCAAGTTTTACACAGTGGATCAAAACATCGGTTTGGTTGGGGTACATCTGGCTTCCATATTACTAACTTCCACCAGCACAGAAGAGCAGCAGCTGACCTAATTATTGCTGTATTTGGAGCTTTTCAGAACTTAAGTCGCTGGCAGGGACATGCCTTTTTTAAATCTTTTCCTAATCTCAGTCAGAAGCACCACAGACATCTGTTTCAAACAGTGACTCAGAGAACAGCAGTCAGTCCTGCATCTGTCTTCGGACTAAGGAGGAGGATTTTTCTAAAATTGATCAATACCCATTTAAGGACTTGACCTTAAAAACAGAGCACTCAGCTAAATCTGCTGTGCATGAACAGCTGGGTTCAACAATCTTACAGTACAATAATTAAACCTGAAAGAAAATAGGAAACAATTCCTGCCAAGCTAATGCCTAGAGAAATCAGATGGTGGCCTGAATCGGTCGATTTTCCGATTCTTACATTTGTGACGATTGGCCAGCCGGTAAAAACAAAAATGTCTGATTATTTTCGGGTCAGTAAATGCACCATACCTAAACTCCATCAGGATATTATAACAACACTCTTCAGCGTGGACACAGACCAAAAGAGAAAAACTCAAAATTAGCTATTTACAGTCTCATTAAGGTCTTAAACTGTCTGTGTTTCATTCAGACTGTGAGAAAGGGAGAGAGCAAGATAACAGGAAGGCTGAATGAAATATAGAAAGTTTGTTCTATTTTATCTTTTTGAACGTTCAACCTCTGTCTTTCATGGCAGATCTTTGAAAATCTCACTATTAATGTAAGGGTATACATTTTCTAGGGATTACACACTAAGACTGCTTTAACACTGGACAAGCTAACCACGCTAGTATCTAATACAAGTAGATAAAGATCGCCTAAAATGTCAAGTCTGTAGTAAATTTGTAAAATCCTGTTTTACAGCAATTGCTTTCTCTGATTTGGCTAAAATTCATATCGGCAGATTAAAAAACTAGAAGTTGGGCGGAAAATTTTAACTGGTGCAGCTCTCCTTTCAGAAGAGCACAAAGTCAGAAGCTATATCTAGTGCAATGCCAGACCAGAGCCATGAATGCAGATACGTTAAGGTGTTATTAAAACCAAAGAAGATGGAAGCTAAAACAAAAAAAGCACCAGGAGCAGTCTGTTCACTTTTTTCCAATAAAGCTCATCTCCTCATCCTGTCTGTTAATCAAAATCCTTTCATTATTATTCCAATTTTGACTTGGCCATCATGGACCTCATCATCAAAGAAACCAATCACGCCTAAAAGCCTCCACCTGCCTTTCTGCTCATCTCATCACATCCTTTCATGTCCTCGTCTCAACTGTGTTAAACAGGTTTCTACACACCTGCTGATATAACTTCTGACTGTGCTGTGTCTGCACATCCACCACACAACCCTGGCAAAGACAGGGTCCCACGCCCTGAGCTGTGCTGTTGTCTCTTCCAATGAGGTCAATTAGCTGTGAGTGTATGTAAATAGCAGCAGTGAAGAGGTCAGGCTTTGTCCAAAGTGGGGCGACAATATTGGCTTTCTGCATGATATTAGGATAAACTTGCAGGAATGTGTGCTGATCTGAACAAAAATGATTTGATTGAGCCTCAGACAAACACTGGCGGGTTTGTTTTTTCTGCGGCGGAGCTAATTAATATTAACGCACGTCTCAGAAGAAACAGCAGAGGCAACAGGTTGAGCACCACTTTCTTGGCATGATTTGAACTTAATTAAGATAATTGGTCAATTATTCGTGTAGGATCCTGCCATCTTTCTGTAATATAGACAGATTTCCCATGGTCAAACTACTTTCTACTGCGTTTTAGCCCCACCTTAACTGACAATAAGGGTGGAGAAAATCACATCAAACTCAAAACTGAGGTGTTTCCACAATCATTAGGATGTAATTAATGTTGTCAGAACATGTCAAAAGTAGATGACACTTCATCTCTGCCATCATGCCCAAAAAACAATAAAGCCCTGGACAGATAACACATTTATATACGTGCACTATGCGGGCTCTCTATCAAGACTCAGCTGTAAAATGTTTAGATCAATCAGTCTTTTCAGCTCTATTAAGCATCAACACAGCTTCTTTGCAGCAACATGCAAACATCCAGCAACGTCCACTAAAATCGGCTCCCCTAGTAAGGATGTGTACAAAAACACTGAAGTAAATTGTTGCTATGGAGACGCAGTGATCCAGAATATGTCACTCTTTGCTGTGGTTCTCCAACAGTGAGCTTTAGAGACTTTATTCTACCTCTCTTCCAATCCTCTGCATGTGCGTGCTGACAAGATGAACTTCAACCCTCCTACTGCCTTATCAGTCACATTCCCTGTTGATTTAATTTTTTCTTCTTTCTCTGACTGCATTTGTGGGCAAAATTATCTGAACCTTGTAGCTGTTTCCCAGCTTATGGAGAGAAGCACACATCTGCCTTAGTGCCCTACATAAATAGCATGTTTATCTTTCCCATTTTGAAGAGTGGCCAAAAGAAATAGACCTCAGTCTCTTATATCTATACCCCCCGGGAAACAAAAAGTCAAAATTGCTTATTGAAAGCCCCTGAGCCCTCTGATCAAATTAAAAAGGGTAAAATACAACTAAAAATGCTTCAGTTAGATTTATTTTATATGAAAGGTATTTGAGCCAATAAGTGCTACAGCTTTAAATCTGTTGAAAATGATTTCAACATAGAAATTTGTTTCCCTCCATTGAATAAATGTGCTCATATTAAAGTTTGGATTTTTCTATTTGTTTTGTGAGAGATTATGCTTCTGTACTGAAACATGATTTTATTCTAAGAGTTCATTTACATACTTACCATTAAGGCGCCATATCTGTGGAGTGAGTTGATTTTCCAAGTACTAACAAGAGTGAAAATGCACTGCAGCACAGAGCTCAATGATGTTCACAGTCTTCTTTTAATCAGTTTAAATCATATGCTCTACAATAATCCAGAATATTAAACATAAATAATTTATTATGCTTTAAAGCAACGACAAGATGAGCTGTATGACATGGACTTTGTATCACTCCTCCTTACCTCTTTCATCTCCTGGGAGATGGCAATAAGGCGTTCATTCTCAGACTGGGTATTGGTCAGGATGTTGCGCGTTTGCCGCAGCTCGTTCTGCAGCTCAAGGACCCTCTGCTCGTAGTAGGCCTCCTTACAGGCCGACTCCTGGATTAGAGACTCCTCCCGGCTTTCCCCATCTGCTGCCACCTTCCTGTGGTTGGTATTAGCTTGTCCAAAGGCCTAAATGTGCAGAAAAGGAGGAAAAGAGCAACTGCTTAGAAACTTTAAAGCCACTTAATTAATTTTTGATACATGGTGACCAAGAGATTTGCATATTTGGAATATAAGGATCAGGAGTTGATGGAAGAAACATTTACTTGTGCTTCAGCCAGTTTAAATTGACACTGATCCCGTCGTTAGTGGTTCACTTGAGGACTGTGGAGCAAAATCTACCAAAACACTCCAGTCGCTCTGTGAAGATTATCAGTTGGGGTCCATCTGGGCTGCATCAGAGTGCCTTACCCAGCAAATCCCCTCCCACCCCCTTCCTTTGGCTGCAGGATGCTGGCCTCTCCTGCACGTGCTCTGCAGTGACTCCACATATGGAAAAAGCAGACAGGAAAAGTAGAGCAAACAGACTAGTGTCTAAGTGATCATGAGAAGACTGTTTTCTAATTCTCTTTTATACCTTAGATCATAGGCCTCTAGTAAAAGTTTGAGTTTGAAATGTAAAAGAATTTATTTTGTACTATTGATGTTACCTTAACGTGTCAATAGCCTGCAAGGCAGAAACAACACACCAGAGACACAGACCTTCATCACAGCAGAAACTAGGTTAGGCCACACACTCCTTTCTCAAACTAATCACCCCTCTGATAACAGATTTCATTTTCAATCCCATAACCATCGGTGTTTGGGTGGAAATATTCTATTTTTTAAATCTCTCCTCATAGCGGGTGTGCATGCAGTAATCTAAAAATCACCTGAGGTGCTGGATATGACCTTATTTGCCTCTGCCGCTCTGTGTGACAAGCTAACCCAGTTCACTGCACGTGACAGACTGCTGCATTGCATTAATCCCAGGCATTCCTTCTAAGGCAGTGAGAGAAAAAAACAACTGTTTTATTTGTATTTGTCAAACTTGCCTACTTAAAGGACTTGGACAAATCCGTGCATTGGTAAAACTAGTTCAGAGGGTTACAGGAAATTGTAAATAAAGTTTTACGCAATATGACTAACTGATGTATGTATGCATACATACATACATAAGCTGAAAGCTCAAAAGGATAAAGGAGATGAAGTTTATTGTACTCTGCTTAGACTTCATGTTATCTGCGAAAGCCTTGATCTTTCTTGCAGCCACAATGGACTGCAGAAATGTCTTGACGAGTTGAATATAGTTTCCATTTAAATAGCTTCTTACAGCTTTAGTGCTTCCTGTGAATTATTTATCATCACTGGCTTCACTGGCTCTAAAAACAAACAGCTAACCTTATGTCTATTGTGTCATAGCATCAACACTCTTCAGTGTTGACGCTGATTGGAATTTTTAGTTTTTGACTGGCTGGCCAAGTGAAAATCGTCATTATTGGTCAGCAGAAAATGTCTTCTCTACTTTTGTGATGGTGGTTGGTCAATAAATATATAACTTTATTTATAAAACAGGTGTTCTATGGAGAACCAGGGTAGGTCAATAGACAATTAATGCTTTTAACCGTGGATTACAGTGTTTCCTAAATGTCTTTTCCAACTGTTCCCCGCCAAAGAAACCATATCATTAATCAGCAGGAGGCTGTTTTTGATTACAATGTTATTAAATACACAGGATAACCAATCAAAGATCAGGGGAATCTCATCATTATAATCTGAAAGCAGGCATGGCATCTGAGGGGTCAATCAGTCCAATCTAAAGAGGGCTATCACTCAAACAAACAGAGCCCCCCCTGCCAAAACCCCACTGACCCATTGACTTTAATCTCTGTTCCCCACGCGTGCATGAGTTTAGGCAACTTTTGAGGGAGGCTATATTTTGGACGCATGTGGCCAAGCCTGTAATTTGCCAGTGAGCAGTCCACTCAAGTTACAATTCGACCAAAGTGCAGAACCATTAGGTCTTAAACTTCACGTGACTGAGGATACAATTTATGAGACCAGTGAACTCTGATCTTGTTTTGTTTTAATTTTCTCACCCTTTTAGAATCATGACTTTAGGACTTCCTCAAACTATTCCCCACACCAGAAATGAGGATCTGTGTGTCCAAGTGAAACAGAACAGACTGTTGCGTGGGTGAACTGATACAGACCATCAGAAGGAGGAGGTGTGTTGCTATTCTTGTGCTTTTAGATTACATGAAGCCTACTTTATGCGACGATTAGTTTTACAGAGTTAAACTTCAAAACAAACACTGCAGCGGTTTTGTTCAAAAAGTATTGCTTTGAGTTTATGTCCCACACCTTCCATGGAAAAGGAATGTATCGCAGTATAAACACAGACCACATCGTTCACTGCTTGTTTTTCCAAACACAAAAGCTTTCCGCTTATGATTCACCTGACCTGTGAGGCAAACACACAACGAGGAAGGGGGATCGGGGTCTCGCAATTGAAAAACAGATCAATACATCTGTTCTCAGAGGCATCTATCTTCTTATTTTTGGCTACAGTGCTCCTGGCTAAGATTAGTGTATTTGTAGGAGTGAGGGAAGCAGCGAGGTCATGAAACACTGCAGACTCTAGATTGGGTTAACATGAGAAAATCTGTTTGAAAACACCTAAAACCCAGTTATAGCACCTATGATGCAATGTAGAGTGAAATTTGTAAACATAGAAGTGTAGGTTTTCAGCTGACTTCGATGTAATCACCTAAATTACCATGGTGAGACTTTGAGGTCTCACAGCCTTAGACATACACTGATGTAATAAATGAACGTTTTGGCCGCATCTGTAAACCAGAGTGTGGGCTGATGCTGAACTGAGATTCTCAGTCTCCTCAGCAGCATTCTTGGACTCTAAGAGTCTGTAGCGAATGCTGAACAATAACGCTGTGTGGTGTCAACCGGTTCTGTTACTCATACACAGATGGCTGGAGAGCCGGGGTCGACTCTGGATGCCAAAGCAGTGATTCAGCGACCTCATCAGTGGTAGGGTTCTCATTGTATGCAACTGCAGAGGAAGAGAGGAGTAACAGGAGACACACAACAGCAAACACACACACACTGAATTGAATCTCCTGCCTCGTGAATCTCAGCTCACGTGGAGTCATAGTTTGTGATGATAAATAGTCCTGCTCTTTGCCTTCGTCTTCCCATTGGTCTAAATTCCCCAACCACTGCACATCCAGCAAGTTCAACACAAACTGCCCCGAGGTGTGTGTTAATTCCACAATTAGCAGGCCATGTCTCTAGAGGTATGGGGTGAAAATGTATCTTACAAGTAGAGGAGGGTACCGAACTTCGGTTCTCTTGTGGTACCGACCGAAATGCTTCGGTTTTACAGAGTATCAAAACATGCCTCGTCTTTCGGTGCCAAGTTTCGGTGATTGGCTGTAATGTTAAACGTGATTGCATCACCCAGGAAAAATACGTACGTGGTTACGCCTACAGACGGTGTTCACGTGTATCTGTGTTGTGAACTGGTTGCGAGAGTCGTCGAACCGCTTAAAAATGCCACTGAGGTCAAAAGTGTGGCTTCACTTTAGAAAGATCGATGCCAATAGTGCGCAATGCAATACATGCAAAAAAGACATTGTTGCTAAGGCTGGCAACACGACTAATTTGATGAAGCACCTAACCGTGCACAGGATCAATTTAAGAGCGGAAAGTTGCACAGTGTTTGACTGCAAGAAGAGCGGACCGCAGCCAGCACAGTCATCCTCTCAGCGGCAGTACAAAGCCGAAGCGGAGTGATTCAAAATCTCCACCACCAGACTCCGCTGCATCAAAGAGTACCGAGGACCGCACCGTGTCTGGGATTTCAACAGGCAAGTTTACGTTTGTTAGTGTTACTGCAACTTGATACGTGCATCGTGCCGAGTTAGTGTGTAGCTTTATTTTATTGCTATGTAGCTAGCTAAGAGCCCTTAACCCCAGATATCAGTGCCCCAGCAAAGACATGCTGTCAAATACACTCATACCAGCATGGTATGCAGTAGAGAAGGGAAATGTCAAGAGAGAATTGCAAGACGTCAGAGATGTGGCTGTGGATGGGTGGACCAGTGTGGCACAAGGCCATTACTTGACTGTTTCAGTCCACTTTGTGAGAGAGGGTACCATGAAGGAGAAAATCCTGCATACCAGGGCAGTCTACACATCACAGACAGGGAATGTATTAGCCGAAGAGATAGGAGATATTCTTGATAAATTCAATATAAAGGATAAAGTTGTTGCGATCACTGTAGACAATGCAGCTAATATGGATGTAGCAGTGAAAAAAATGAACATTAGAAAGATTGCCTGTTTTGCTCATACTCTAAACATTGCTGCTCAAAAGCTGTACACTATACCGGTCATCTTAAAGTGGGCAGGAAGAGTCCGAGCTACAGTGGTGTGGTTAAAGCGGTGCAGCTTGGCTAAACCTATCCTTAAAGAGAAGCAGGGTCTTCTCGGTTAGTAGAAATCAAAGTAGACTAAACTTAGTGCAAAATTATATGGCTAAATCAATCATTGAACTATTACAGCAAATACACAACCTGTTTGTAAACCACACACACCGTCTTTCTCTAGGTCTTCCAAAACATGCAGTCATTTTAGATGTGAAGAACAGGTGGAACGGCCTGTTCCTGATGATGGAGCGATTTCTGGAGCAGTTTCCTGCTATCCAGGCAGCCTCCTTGGACCCTCGGTTAAAAAAAAAAATCAATGGATAAGGACAGGTATTGTAGATGAGGATAGACTGTGGGATTACCTTATTCTTTTATCAAAGTAAACTAATGTGCTGGGCTGTGGTCTAACTAATACAACAATGTGTATATTTTTTTCAGACTGGAGAGACTTTCTGAGAAAACCAGAACAGTTTGTCAGAGTTATGAAGATACTCTATACTTCAACCATCTGCATCTCTGCTGAAAGGAGTCCACCTTTGGGCCAGATTCTGCCCATTTTGGGGAAGCTTCAGCATCACTTCACAGTTCCTGATGAGGACTCCTCCTTTACACAGGTTATCAAGGACAAGATATGGGGTGACCTCTCAAAACGATACCAACTATGTTGCATCATTTTTTTGTTATTTTCATTAGGTATACTCAGAGACATCATGACTACTATACTATGCTTTTGTCTTGCAGGATGAAAGAAGCAGGCAGTTCTTGGAGGAGGGCACAGCCTTAGACCCAAGATTCAAGATAAAAGTAGGCGATGAAGTGTGGACCAGAATAGAAGAGGAGCTCATAAGTAGAACCTCACAACAGGTGTGTGTTTATTGTCATTGATAATATTTATTCCTCTTCAAATGTAGATCTGTTTATATGACTCGCATTATAATCCATTGAATATAGAATAAAGTTGTAATGTTCTAGGCCCAGCAGATGAAGCAGGAGCTTGAAGGGACAGCTGGTGACCATGATGAAAACTCTTCTGATGAAGACTGTGGAGCTGCAGTAACAACACTGGTAAAATAAAAGGATACAAAGCATCCTCTTTCCCCACTATTTCATTTTCCATAACAAAATTAAATTGTTGGCATCTATTCTTTTATTCTTCTTTTTGTTTCCAGAAAAAGCCAAAGCTCTCTGCCCTTGAGGAGCTATTTGCTGATGAGGACATGGCAGTTGAAATAAGATAAGAGAATAGTTTTAGCACCACAGAGAAGATTCAAGAAGAGATCCAGCGGTACAGAGGTCTACGATCTACCCTAACCTCTGTGAATCCAGTGACCTGGTGGTGGAATGTGAGGGACACTATGCCAATGCTATCAAACTTGGCAACCAGGTATATCTCTGTGTGCAAGCATCATCCACACCCTCAGAGCGTACATTTTCTACTGCTGGAGACACCATCAGCCAGGAGCGGGCTTGTTTGTCTCCTGAGACAGCAGACATGTTGTTACTTGTTTGCAACTGTTATTTTGCACTGAAAATATTTTTTTATGTAAGAAAAGAGCCTGGAATGGAAAAATCTGAGTTAAAAATAAAATTCAAGATTTGTACTTTAATATGTAATGTAATTTTCTTTTTGTTAGAATTGATATTATAAAACTGGTATCGAAAAAAGTATCGTTCAAGAACCAATATCGAAGTGAAGGTATCGGTATTGGTACCGGTATCGAAAATTTTTGATTGATACCCAGCCCTACTTACAAGCCTGTGGTTTCAAGACGATGACCCTCTACTCTATACTAAACAGACTTGGTAATTTATTTGTCTGGGATTCAAAAGAACAGGAGCATGAAAATATAAGAAACAACTATTTTTTTTCAAGGCAGTCTCCATTTGTAGATCATTACATTAACACTGAGGTTTTCAAAATGTTGTCAGCAATTCCATGACAGGTTGAAAGCTCAAAAACATAAAACAGAGCAATTGTGTTGTACTGTGTTTAAACATTCCTGTTATCTGCTGAAGGCCATGCTCTCTCTAGCAGCTCAAATGAGTACAGTAGAACATACAGCTTCTTTATAAATAGCTTGTTACATCTAGGTACTTCCTATGATTTCATTGTTAAACACCACACTGATACTAAACATTTATATTCATTCACAGAGCACAATAAAATAACCTCAGTTGCAAGTGATTCCCAGGTAAAATCAAAGATATTAAACAATATACAACATATATAAGAAAACATTATACAACCAATAAAAAAGTAAATACAAAACGGCATTTGTTTCAGTTACTGCAGATAGTTAATGTTTATGTACGGTGGGTTCAGTGACTGGAAAAAGATTGGATTTTGGACTTTCCAACTGGATGGTCACCTGTCTTACACCCAGGACATTTGTGATGAGTAACATAGCAGCTAATCATTTACTTCATCAGGGGGGTAGAGAGGAAAAGAAAGACAGATTCACCTTCTTCCAGATATAAATCCGTTCATAGCTGATCTAATTCTTGCTATTTGAGTACACCTTTACAGTCAGCACCAGCAAACTAGAAATCACTGAAAAACACTGTCGTAGCACAAAAAGAACTCTACAAGGGTAGGAGGAGAAAATGGAAATATTTTACAGTGAGATGATTGTAAAGAGTTGCAACGCTAAACAACATGAGCCTGAGAGGAGAATAAGGAGGTGAGAGAAATGCTAACCAGGGAGGCAGAGATGTTTCCTGGCACAGAGCCACCAATTCTCAGCAAAGCACAGAGACGTTAGGCTATTATTCACACACAGGCCTGGGCAATTTCACAGACTGAACACACATACACTCCTATCCTATTTTCAATTCAAGCGGTGCACACCTTGCAGTCAGCCATTCTGCATCGCCCGGTGCTGTAGTCATGCTGATGCTTGTACTAGAACCCATCTGGAGAGAAGGAGCAGGAGGTGAGAGCCTCACAGGCGCTCCACCAGCACTGAAAGCCCCTTACACACAGGCAGAGCTGTGCATGCCAGTGGCAAGAAACACCAAACGCATACGACAAGACAGCAGAGGTCAAAGAAAAAGGCTGCAAAAGAAATGCTCTTTCCTGAAGTAGCAACCGCTCATAAGACTGAAAGGCATGAAGCTCTAAAAACAACCAGGAAGCTGCAGCAGGTGGGGGCTGCGTTTCTTTCCATCAGAAAAAAAGAAAAACATCAGAGGAGATAGCAGACACATACAATAATTGCACACATGTATTAGTGCACTCAGTGTTCCACATGCCATGCACTAATAACACTCATGAGGCTCATTAGAAGCACTGACTGAAAGACTGATCCCCAACCATAAAAATATGAGAATCAGATAATTAGGTGGCAGGAGCTCGGTGATACACATCTGCTTCATACACACTTATAGAAGCCTGTAATGATTCAGCACCGGTTAATGCTTCCAGCAGCTCTGGCTACATCTGATGTTTTATTCTGACATGGGAAAGGCCAATAATCAGAAGTCAAGATTAGAGATTCTGAGAGAAGTGATCCTTTGGTAAAACCAGACACCATGTTCAAACATCACGCTAAATTATCATCATCATGCTTTTAACAAAGGCTGGATCACAGAGAAAATAAACCTTCAAAGGGTAAAACACCTGCAAGTCCAAAAAAACACCATTTGAGGCTACATTGAGCTGTGCAGAGACTTTGTCCTCTGTTATTACAGAGTAAAAATAGTCATTAAGGCCATAACAGCAAACTAAGGAATCAGTAATTTTCTCAGCGTTCCAGCTGGTAATATGTGAATAAAAACATGAAGCTGGTGAGCTAATATAATGTGTGTGTGAGCACACCAGAAACACACAAATAGATTTTGTTTGAACTGGAAATAAGACATTTTCTGGAGATTTTCTGGTTCAGGTATACCACAAGGTTATAAACTAACTGTTTTCATTATTTAACCCAAACAATCACTAAATAACAAGGAAGCATTTGTTTATTCGTTTGCTGAATCTATTGTTCTACTACTACAGTATGAAGGGGAAAAAAAAAAGAGGTCTCAGGAGGGCGGCAGGAATTCAATAGGCCTCCTATCGCACCCGTAAGTCGGCGTCAGAGCTGGAATCTGGTTTCTTTATCTCTGGATGCTATAACAGCACCAGCTTGGAGCATTCACAGCCTCAGTCATTTGCAATGCAAACGTAGCCTTATCTGTGCCTGCCTGTAGTCTGCCTGCCGCTTCCTCTTTCTGCCAAGCAATCTGTCTGGATGAGAAGTCCCAGGTCCACGCGCCCGCACCCCAGGGGAGTAGGCGTCGTTATGGTTACTAGGCCAATTACAGTGACAGAGCGGGAGGTGGCCAGTTAAGGCGAGGGTTGCACAGATGGCTGTTTTAGCTCTCTGTCCTCGTATACTGGCAGCAGCGCTCACCCTTATTGTCAGGCCTCTCCAATAAGAGATCTGGTTGAACAAAAAGTCACAATGCTCGCTGATTGGTTTGATTATTTTTCTTTTTCTTTGCTGTTTTAATCAGGTCTACAGCATGGCAAAAAAACAACAACAAAAAATCTGTTTTTTTTTCTAGATAGACCTTCAGACTTTTTTCGAAAGCGGTTTGCTCATTGTGAAACCTTCACATATGCTTTCCCCAACAGGAAAGCCTTTTATTCCGAGTGATAGAAATGATCAAGAAGGAAAGCAGCAGGGGCCATGTGTAAACATACAAAATATACAGATGCACACACACATCTGAGAGGCTCAGACACACCCACCCACACAGAATGATCTCTGTTTAATGTTAAGAAGATTGGAGCTGGGACTGAAGCAAAAAATATCTATTATTCCACAGATAAAAGCGAAAAGTAAATCAGTAAGACTTTAATAGACTTATGTTATATAGAAGCCACTAATGAAGTTCTCCATCATTATTTTCGAGCCTTCGGTTAGTGCGAAGACATTTCTAATAAACAGAGGTAAAGCTCTGACCTGACTGGGAGCGGATTCTATAAACCAGATTTGCCATTTTCCAGTCTCCAATATTTTCACTTTAATGCAGTGATTCGTCATTTTTGATCAACTCTATGTGCTTTATTTTCATCATAATAAAGGTTGAGGTTATTCCTCACCTTTCTACACTGCCCTCTATCTCTTCTCAACACATCTAAACCCCAGTAGGCAGTTAAGTGGCAGGGGTTCTGCCCTTGTTCCCGGCCAAACACAAAACAATGACCTACTTTGCAAAAATACAGTAATACAATTCTCATGTTCCTATTGTCAGTGAGGCCAAGTCATGAGAGCCAGGGGGGCAAGTGTTGACTTTGAAAGAAGTAGGTGGCAGCTCAGTGACATTACTAACACTCTGTTTTTAATGGATTTTATGCAAGTGCAAAGAAACACCGTCAATGTCAGTAAGATCTTTGAAAATAATGGCTCAAAACATAAATCAAGTTTGGGTAATTCATTTTTCAGAAAGGCCACATGACTATCTAGTCTGTCCCTTTACAAACAGAATCACATTACCACTGACTTCAGAAATTACATCAGGAATTTGCATTGGGATTTTACTGTTTCCAAAACTCTGTGACCTCTATCTTGGGCTCTATCTAACACCTATATACAACGTGTGCATTCATGACAATTGGATACAACGGCCTACAAACATTGCACTGCAAAACGTCACCTGCCATATCTTTAATGCAAACACTGATACTGTCTAGTGGTATTTTTGCAGCCCTTACTTAGTATTCCATGTATTTTTAAGGACTATCAGTTGTTTTCGCACGAGCCAGCATTGGTACACAAACAAGGTTGCTAAGATAACATACCAAAATGACGACAGGTTCAAAACAAAAGCTGTTTTTTCTTTAAATACAATTTGTGTGCAGAATTAACACTTTTATGCATGTTTAATTTCTGTTTTTCTATTGACCACCTCACGCTGGTACGGGACATCTAAAGGACCAGATTTAGCGTTTGGGCCCTAAAATGGCCAGGCTGGGTTTAGATGATTGCTGAATACATCTTCTTTGTTAAGCAAAAGACAAAATCTGAAAGGGAAACTTTAACAGACTGGGACTTGAATAGTCCCAGAACTTTAAACTCTTTCAGCCAGCTGATAAAGTAACCCTCATTTGCCTCCTATACAGAACACCAAGCAGGTTCCCACAGGAAATCCATGCATTGCCCAGTACCCCCTCTCTCAAAACCCATTTCCCCTCTCTGTCTGCTTTTCTCAAGGACCCCTGAGAGTCTGGCACACATCCACTTACAATCTCAGCTCCTTTCATATCTCCATCTTAAAGTTTTAATGTTCCATTCAGCCTCCTGCCTGACTTCTTCTATTCCATTTACTTCTCTTCTGATAAGCCAAGCCTGAGGGTTTCAGAGTGCGGGCCCAATGAACGTCCCGTATTGCAAACTGTAACAGGGGGAACTAGACTGAGTAGCCTTTACACAAAAGGGGGCCTGGAGAGAGCAGAGAGAAGAGGGGGGATGGAGGAAGGTGGCAGGGAGCGAGTGTGGGTGGAATGTAGCCTTGCTGCTGTTCTCTGATTGCACAGTGGTGTTAAAGCGAGACGAAGCCCCAGGGTGAAGGGGGTTTGCTAATGTTTAAATAGATGGGCTATTAAAAGTATACAGCGCTTCAGAGAATCTGGGCTCTGGTTAATTACTTGGTGTGACACAGAAGACACCACTCTGTAAGTCAGAGAATAAATACGATGAGTGGGCAAGGCTGAACTAGACGAGGCGAGCCAGAATGTAATCACATCATCAAAAGGGAACATCTATCTACAGCTTTATCTTATCATCTACTGTTTCAAATTAGAGGACAGCCCAAGATGTTGAAGTAGAAAAGGCAAACAAAACTCCTGTTTAGTGGTAGAGCCATATGGGTGGAGCATGTCAAAGCCTTCAGATGTGTATATCTGATGGTGGGGTGGGGTATAGGCCATCTGTCTACTAGAACCAACCCCAAGTTTATTTCTTTAAGTCATGCAGATGAAGCTCACACCAGCATCTTTGAATTGTTTCCTCAGGAATACTTTTTAAAACTACCATTTGGCAGATGCATTTAAAATGCTCATTAAACAGGGTTCCGATAGATGTTTGATTCTGGAAGATTCTGTATTTTTGACCTTCAAGTTAGCAGAGTTCACAGTCCGCTTTCGGACCATTTAAGTGTGAACACGAAAGGATGGATGGATGGAGGGTGTTTCGTACATACAGTATGTGCTATCTCTTTTCATTGACAGACATATCTGATTTAAATCAGCACTAGAAATTTTGAGTTCCTGTATGGAAAGTATCACTAGTGTCCCTCGGTACTGTAAAATAGAACCATGTGAATACATACGGCACAAAAAACAAACACTCTGCTTTCATATAAACAAAAAAAGATGATGGTGAGACTCAGAGCTGCATAATGAGGAGACTTGCTTAATGAACCTGATGTGGTCACTTCCCCCCGATCACTGAAAAAAATATCCGCACCGATAAAGGGTTGTATTTCATATACTTCCTCTCTGCTAAAAACAGAGTCCTCGCATGTAAACAGGATGCAGAGCTGGGGGAAGGGGAGGACAGCTTCCACTTCTTTTCAATAGAAGGAAGAAGAAAGATTTGATGGAGAATCAACAAGAGACCTTGTGTTTGAGATAAGACTCAAACAAAGCTGCAAACAGGCCCCGGAGGTCCTCTACATGTTTCTTATGAGGGTGCCGTTATGTCAATCATGTTGCTTAGACTGTGCAGCGAAGAAGATAAGGAAAGTCTGCAGGCAGTCTAATACAAGCCTCAGATAAAACCTGTGGGCTCTCTTTAAAGAGGGATACAGGTAGGATTTGTTACACAGAATCACCAACCTGTCCTCAACCCACATTGCACTGATTCAACCCTTTATTTCTCTTCTTTTTGCAGTGTCAGGAATAAGTCTTTCTATATTGTTTTACATAAAAGTAATTTGATCATATTATATAGATTTTAGTTTAAAATCTGTGTAAATACCATGAAACTGTTGTGTTTTTATTATAGCGTGTACATTTCATACGAATCCTTTTTGAAGTTTCTATAAAAAGGATGATCAGGATTTTATCAGTTTGTGAAACTATGAGCGGGAGTGATAGGATAAGTACGTATTGTGTCCACCTACACTTCCCTCCTCGTCAATGCCAGAATATCATTTAGAAGAAGGAAGAACAGGAGACTGCCTTTTGACTGAGTGAACCATGTTGTTGTCTAAGGCATACAGTCATTGCCATGACCTCATGCTCTGCTTTTAGCCTGGATTCCTGCCTCATCTGGTCCTAGTCTTCAGTAAATGGATTACAGTGACAGAATCATGATCCTGCAGGGCTGCCATAAAGCTCCTCCACAATACATGTACGTCCGATTTCATTCAAATGCTCATGCAGTCTTTAAAAACTGCAGCATTCCGAATTGGATATTACGCTCTGTTGTTGTTATACTGTAAGCATGTGAGTAAGGCGGTGTAGAGGGATAACTTCCTTCCTGTCGGATGCCTGAGAACAATTCATTGTTAGCCTGGTGAAATTATCCAAAGAATAAAAATTCAGAGCTTGAATTCGAATTCAATTTTAGAAAAAGGCAAAATCACAGTTTGAGGAAATTTTAAGAGGTTTATTTATTCAACTTGCAAATGACAGGACCAAATCAATGGGCTTCTGGGAAAAAAAAAGATGGGCCAAACAGAGACCTCCCCAACACGACCACTCAAAAAGTGCAAGGCTTGCACCTTTTACCTTGATATAACAGAAGTTCACGCTTCAGACTGTGCTTTACTAAGAGTGTAAACTCAGGTTTTCCTCAATTTATGCCGCAGAGTATTTATGCAATTATATTAATTAGTGTTTACATTTTTTTATTAAGAATTGTTATTTTATGAAGAAAGTGTCATCCATAACTACATCATCCTGCCATTAGTGGCAATATTTAGTACTTTAACAACTCCTTTAGTAGATAAAAGAAAATCCTTAATCTACTTTATTTTAGCAGAAAGAATGATCCCCTAAAGAAAAGACCAGTGAACGTGTTGCATTTATACAGTGATTCCTAAATGATTCCCAAAAATTTGCTTTTTTATTTAAAACTGGGCATAACCACCGCTCTTTAAATATAAAACCCTAAAATAACACCAGAAGCAGACCAAATAAAGCATTCACTAAAATCTGGAACACTCAGACTTTCATTCACTAATGCTTCAGCGTAAACTTGACCTCTGTTTCAACCGTGGATGGATGCTGGTGGTATTTTTGAGGACAAAAGCTTTTGAAATCGTTCTGGATTACGGCTGGGACATCTCACCTAAACTCAGTGGAGTAAATCTTTCATTACTGTAAAATACCATATGTCTATACAAGTGGACTGTAATAAGCCATAAGGATGCACAGGATTTATAAAGTGTTTTCCACAGGTCTGCAGTAGGTTAATGGACCAGAAGACAGAGACCCGAGCCCCAACGAGCATTATCCCAAAAAGAAAGTAGCTGTCTCTGGCTATGGAAGCTGCTAATAAGTGTGGTTGGGCCTGGCAGACTCTCAGACTGCTGTAAGCCCTGCACATAGCTGCTGGGATTCATCCTCTTATGTCCAGAGGGTAGGGGATTTGGGACTTTATTTAGTGCCATTTAGAAACGATTACCCCTCAACTGCAGCCTTGCTCTCTGGCAAAATAAAATCATGGATAAAAGGGCAGATCAGGAAGCCAAAAACAATGTTGGAAGCTTTGGTCTGGTTGCAGATAGCACAACAGGGCACTGATAAAAAGCCAAGAATGTAGGCCAGAATGGGGAAGTAAAAAAGAGAATCGAAAAGAAATTGAGGGGCAAACCATAGTTTGCTGTGGCAATTCCACGGAAAGAGATTGACTTTATTTATACCTCTTCAAGTAAAGACCAGATGGGTTTGTGTCCTTGTATTTTCCACTGAAATGCAATCACCATCCAACCCATTCAACATCAGAGACAGGGTTCATGGTCAGATATCTTTGTTAGGGAACACTGGCATTTTTACCCTTTAATGGCTTCCCATTTCAAAAGGGACTAAAGTAGACCAACCTTTTAAATGTAGCGACAATGGAACAACTCTCTCAGTATTGCCTTTGTCATACACAGTCCTCTCCTCCCATTTACCCATCTCTACATCTGTGACACTGAGGACCGGCTAACCCCAACGGGCTACAGGCAAAGAGACACAAAGGCTTCAGGTCTCTCTTGGTTTCATAATACTTATTGTTTGTCTGGTTGAACTCCACAATGCATTGCACATCTGCTGCTTTACTGGTTGGACATCAGAACTGGTAGGGAGGTTAAAAGAAAAGACTGTGTGGGTCTCAGATACACAACGACCGTACAACTGAAGTATTTGAAAGCTTTTGTTTAAGTTGGAGTCTGTAGGCTGAATGGAACCAGGAGCAGAGACGAAGTAAATACGAAACAAAGACTGTGGCACACATAATAGCCCTTTTGTCTTTGGGGAGAAGGTGACGTCTTCATGGTCACAGTGTTCATCTCATGAGATCCAAAACTGACAGAATACCAGCTTATGCTGCTTAGACGTTTGGACCAGAGGAAAGCAAATTCATCACTACTCAGTAACATCCTAATTAGCTTCCAACATATCTTAATTAAGCACTTTAATAATTACAGCTTGCAAGGCTAATTCAAATTCATATACAATGTACTTGTATGCCTTAAACATGGTTTAAACAGCCTTGCTAAGTCAGCACTAGTAAAACACTGCAGAAACAGCTGTAAGTCTTTTGGGAACATTTGAATTTTGCACTTCCTTCTTTGTAAAAGAGAATAAGCTTAGTCAGTTTGGATCGAGAGCATCAATTTTTAAGTCTTGCCAAAAATTCACAACTGGATTTAGGTTTGGACTGTGACTAGGGCATTCTGGTGTATCTGTATAAGCTTTGATCTAAACCAGGGCTTTTCAAAGTGTGGGGTACACCTCCCCCTGGGGTTTAGTGCCTAAACCGAAGGTGAATGAGGAGACAGAATTTGTCTCAAGCAAAAAGAGAAGGAAGAATGTCCAAGATTATTTAGTTTGAATTTTATGGACTGCATCTGAAGATGCTCCACTGCCGCAGTGTGTTGTCTTCCAAGAGATGCTAGCTAAAAACGCTATGAGACCATGTCGACTCCAGCCTTATATTGGGACCAAGTCCCGGGAGTTTTTGACAGGAGCTAAATGAACTGTGGCCACAGCAGAAAGTAATTCATACTTTTAGCACTGTTAATGGCATGTGTAAAAAGATGTTTTAAAAAACAGATGTTTAAAATATGACAAAGAAAAATAAAAGTGTACAAGAACACTCTGAAAATCCCTGATCTAAATCAATCTGCAGGTCTGGGACGTTCTCTGCCCCAGTCTCAAGTCCTTTGCAGCTTCGAACAGGTTTTCCTTGTCCAGGACGGCCATGTATTTGGCTCCATACATCTTCCCATCAACTCTGACCAACTTACCTATCCCTGCTAAAGAAAAGCATGGCCACATCATAGTTCTGCCAACACTTTGTTTCATTGTAGAGATGGTGTGCTCAGAGTGAGGCGCAATGTTAGGTTTCCAGCACAGTGTTTTGCATGTAGGCCTGCTAATTCAAATGTGTGTGCATCTGATTTAAATAGCTAATTTTCCGTCTTTCAACAAAGCCTCACCTATCGCCTGATTTGTTGAGTAGACGACAAACAGTTGTCTTATCAACAGATTCTTCCACCTGAGATGTGATTCTTTGGAGCTCCTCCAGAGTTACCTTGGGTCTCTTGGCTGTTTCTTCATATTAATGCTCTCTTTTCATTTCAAATAAATTTTGAAAAAGCTCAAGGGGTTAGAATATCATTTGGAAAGCAGAGTTACACCTTTTTCACTGTCCATGCATCCAAGAAGTGGTACAGAGGCACTGGATTCAGAGATTCGTAATGAGCATAAAGCAGCAGGGTATAACTCTACCGGAGTACTGCAGTGGGTCTGCACCACAGACCTACAGCCAGTGGCATCACATGCAGCCAAACTACTGTAGTGCTTTAAAGAAAGCAAGGAAGTAAGGAAAAGACTGGTGGGATCAATGTATGTAGCAGCATATTCCTAATGTCAGTCAACAATACTGAAGCAAATAATACCAGGGTAATGGACCATGGGTAAAACACTATGTGATACATTTTCCTTATCTGTGTTACTACTGGTCAATTTCCTAGCCAAGTCTTTGCTTAATCCTTCAGCATTTACCAACAAACCCTCTCACACAGCAGCACCTGCTAAAGAAGCACAAATGGCTGCTGAAATTAAACCACAGAGGGCAGCTGTTACCAAGCAACAGCAATGCACAGCATTCCTCCATCTTCCTACCTCAAGAGCATAAAGGGGGGTGTGGCATGTAAGTAAAAGTGCAATGTGGCTGAGAGGCTGAAAACTGGTAATTCATCAGTAGTTTGCTCAGTGTCGTATTGATTTCTGACTGTCTCTGTCCACACGGAAGTAGAGTGGTATGTGGGCATTTTTAAAGCAGTACAAACTCTCACAGCCCTTAATGATTTATTTTGTTTGTGCATGCCAGCACGTGAGGGAACAGGTTTACAGTCGCTCAATAGGATTGTGTGTTGAGCAACTCGTTAAGTCTTCCAGAGAAAAAAGCAGTCACTTCCAAACATCGTCGGGGTCTGTGTAAATAGCATCTGCGGATTTAACTATGGAGGGTGTTTTTGTCACAGCTGCAGACAACCTTACAGTCAGAAACAGCGTCACACTATAAAACAGACAAAGAGATGCTTAAATAATGTGTTTGTGGTTCTCTTGTGATAACATAATTTCTGCCATTCATGGCTGAGCTGAGGCTAGAAAAGCAGGATAAGGGATCAAGGATGTGATCTCCGGAAAGTTAAAATCAGATCTACACCCAACCCTACCCTACCCAGGGGCAAAAGAGAAAGAAAACCTCTGTCAATGCTCTTAGCAAATGGTGGAATTTATTAACCACACAGACAGAAGGCTGTGCTCCGTTATGAGACATTATGAAAGGGGAGAGCAGTGAAAATCCAGCCTTACAACACACACGTCGTGTCAAAATTTTATACTCAAATTTCCTGATTTTTCCACATTTTTAGCGAAGTTTTACAGTACAAATACAAAGTTCAGTACTATGAACCGCGATTAAAGCATTCATAACCATATCAGGGTTCAACTATGGCTTTAAATATGTAGAAAACTAAAACTGTCAGCATTGAGCCATGGTTTAACCCTTTAGATCATTTCTGACCAGCTTCTTCTATCTAGAGCCAATTGTTGTCATTCATCTGTGACTGAGATCTTCATGCCAAGAAAAAACATGGGAAAATTGTGCAGCAGTTGCTGAGACAGTCCAAACACTACATCCTCTCTCTCTTTTACAAACCTCTAGAGAGAGAGCCACCGGATGACTGAGAAAAGCAGCAGAAACAGAGGACCGGAAAACATTCCTTTGAGCCTCCAAAAACCCCAAAGAGGCAATGAGCAGATTTCTGGCACAAAACAAAGGAGAGCCAGATGAAGTAAGCTTTCACTTGAGCTAGTAGCTGCTGTGCCTACTGAAAGGACACAGGAGGAATGAGCACATCAGAAGAGGATATGAGCAACCATGAACAAGCCTGTGATTTCAAATCTGGAATCTGTTTTTCGCCATTGAACTGTGAGAAGAGATTCACATTTAGGAGCAGCACACTTCTCGCCTTCTGAATTACAACCCAGCGACAAACTGCTCGAGGAAGAAAACTGGAAACAGCGTGATCCGACAGAGGGAAATTGGTTAAACTATTGTCCAGAAGAACAGGCACATCCTTTATCCGACTCCAGAGGCCCTTTTTAACCACGCCGCTCAGCATTCTTTCCATTCCCAAAGGGTTGTAACTCTTCTTGCGTCAGCCGTAGGCTGTTTGCATCTAAGCGGGAAGGTTCAAAATTCAAACCTGCTCCCGCCCTTCTCAACTGAACCAGAATTTCTTGTTTGCTGTTCCAAGTGAGCCCAGAAGAAAGCCTGATAAGCTTTCAAACTGACATTTTAATACAAATCTAACCTCCACAACCTTAAAATCTGGTGTATGCAAAGTAAATGCAAGCATAAAAAAAATCCAGAAAAATACAAATATGAAAATGAACACTCAGGCAGTGCCTCCATATTCCATATAACACAAAACAACAGGCCAGCATGACAACCTTAGTTAATACCACTGTTTAATGGTATTAACACAGACAGCAACAAACTGGGGAGGGGCTGTGTTGTATTACAGCAGAAGAACATGGAGATGCACCCCTCAGGTTTTGTGTGGCCAACAGAGATTTCTAGTGTTCTAGGAACTCACCTACGTAAAAGAAAAACAAATGTGCTGCAGGTTTTTAACAAAATTATCCCCATTTATGCATCCAAGCCAATATCCCTAACCTTTGTCTAATTTTTATTAAACTCAAAAACAAGGTATAAAAGTAATTGCTGTGGTTTTATCAGTTTATAGAAGTTCTTAGTTTTGGTGCATTTAGAAACAAAAATAACAAAAATCACCAAAGCCGATCCTAGCAAAATTGGTTGACTCCAGCCAACTGGTTGGTGCATATGTACTTTGAACCGTAGAATCGCCCTGATGGTCATTTTTAGAGACTTTAAAGCTGTTAACTTTTTAAATTCCTGGTGTACTTTCGTACCAGTAACCGGCCCACGCCGTATAGAGATCACTGCCTATGATGTTGATTCTATCAGCACATAGCAAATCTACTCATGATGATTAAAGCAGGTTGTGGAAACACATCAGGCATATCTAGGAGCCAGACTTGAAGAAGAGGAGCTGCATAAATAAATAAAGGTGGCAGTGCAGAGGGGACTCCCCTGAGCATGGAGGGGGATGGGGGAGATGCCCACTGTGGAAGCATCCCAACCTCGTCTTGCAGTTGTTACCTTGTAGGATGATTTTGATGTATGATAAAATGCAAAAATCGTGAAGCAGCTAGGTTAAAATACTATTACAATGTATGGATAATAAATCCTGAGTGATGCTATGATTTTGAAAGGCATATTTTCTGGGATTTTCTACCTCTTTCAGTTGGTCCAGCTCCTGCCTGACAACCTCGTACTCGACCTCCAGGTCGTCGTACTGCTGCTTGAGCTGCTGCTTCTCCTCCAGCACCGCCAGCCCATACTCCGCCGCCTGGATCTTCTCGCTTGTGGTCTCGCTCAGCTCCCGGGAAAGACGCTCGATCTCGACCCGCAGCGACTCCGGCCCGGCCTCCAGCAGCGTCGCTCCGGGGTATCCCTGCTCCTCCGTGGACATGATATCTACGGACCAACGTGCGCCAGCTGATCTGCGACGGGAAGACGTAGGGGCGGTGTAACCTTGAAGAAAGAAGCAGCGGCTGCTCAAATTCGTCTGTATTTAGATTGCATGGTTATTATTTCTGCGTTGCTCGGTGCCGGTCCAGGTTCTTTGGTCATTTAGTTGTCTATTTTTTTCTGCAGGCTTTTCTGTTATCTCTTAGAAACGCTCCATCGTGTTGCTCTGAGGCTCCTTAACGCCTCTCCACCGGCTTGTCAGACTGATTCAGCCGGAGAGGACAAACAGCCAATACAGGACCGGGAGGATACAAATGTTGGTTCCTGCTTTCAAAATAAAAGCATAATCGGTAAAGTAGGCAATCAGACAGCACGAAGAAGACAGAAAGGAAAGAAGAAGTCGACATGTAAATATAATCGTCAATAAGCTAAACACAAATACTAGTTTAGTAAAATATCTGTAGACTTGTGTAACTGTTAACAATTTTTCCAGACGTCTGAAACTCATTTCCTTTATTTTGAAAACAAACCCTCTCCGTTTCCGTCATTTCAACTAGTTTGCCGAAATCAGACACCTACGCAATCAGCTGGAAAAGGAGAGCTCCTACCTTCTTGGCAGGGCTTCTTGGGAATCGTAGTTCTTGTGCTGATAGCAGTAACCCGACTGCAACGCAACGCGGACTCATGTCCCACAAGGCCATTTAGACTTGCTTATGTGGAGCGCGGAAATCTTCATACGAACCCGCTCGTTGTCGCAGAACTTGAACGAGCAGACTGGCCCTGTAGCGGTGGACAGATGTATATCTGCTGCCATCTGTTGGAGAATCTTTTAGTATTTCAAAGTAAATTCGGAGGAAACCCACTGAGTCTAATAAGTGAAAAAATTCCATTAAAAAAAACCAAACGATTATTTAATGTACATGTGATCATTTAAATTCAATTGGATGTTAATGCATTTAATATAAATATACAGACGTATTTAAATATTTAAATTATTCGTAAAATCCACACAGGCATTTAATTAAATCAACCAACAGGGTTAACACTGATTTGTCAGCGGTTTAACCCATCATATATTTGACAAACTGTACTGACAGTTTAAAATATTGCATGCCCATCGACACAACCGTGTTTGTCTGAAAAACAAATTATTTGTTGATAGATATTTTATAATTATTTCAGTCTTATTTCATTATTTAATCAAGAAATACTTCTTGTGCAGCAACCCTTAAAGAAACTATTTAAGCATTCATTGTGGCTCATCAAATACTTGATTGGTTTACCTCTGAAGGCAAATAAACTGCAGACCAATCATTTTGTCATTATGTGCTGCAGCACAGGACTACAAAATGATTAAATAACATGTTATTTTATTTAATCACATTTTAATTAATGATTTCCACTTTGATTTTTTTTACAAAGGCAATATGTTTTGTTAATGAGTAATGTTTTGTTTTAGTGACAACGCAGTTTTTAATTGAATGTCGTAGTTATGCAAATAGTACAATGCCTTGTAGTAGTAACCATTTGAACTTTTATTAATTTTGTCTTTTGCAACATTGTAAAGTGAAAGGAAGAAGATACTTAGTTCTCGAAATGTTTTACATGATAAAATTCTAAAAATTATTATGCACATTTGAATTCAGGTTCTTTTAATCTGATTAACCCTAAATAAGATCCATGGGAAAGCATTTACCTTTACAATTCACTTAACTAGCGTGTGATTTGATTTAAAGACTCAGGTTTGTTGGAAAACATTGGTGAACAAACTGAATCATAAAGAGCAAGCAACACAACAGACAAGCCTGGGAGAAAGTTGTGGTGTATTGGAAGCAGAGTTAGGTTTAAAAACAATACTTCAAGCTTTCAACATCTCATGGTGCGTTAAACCTAACAAGACATTGCCATCCATATAACTCACAGGCGAAGCAAAAGAGAAACAGCCAAGAAGCTAATGATACCTCTGGAGGCGCTTGGTTGGAGAATGAGTTGACATGAAAGTCTCTGCAATTGTGACCTTTATGAAAGATTGGTAAAAAGAAATCTATTATTGAAAGGAGGTTGTGAAGGAAGGTGCTCTGGTCAGATGAGATCAAAATGAAAATTTTTTATCTACATGCAAAATGCTCTGATTGAAAAGTAGCTACTCCTCACCCTGAACAAAATGTTAAACATAGTGGGTACATCATCATGACAAGGGAATACTTTTCTTCAGCAGGGACAGGGAAATGGGTTGGTGTTATAAAGAAGATGGAAGGAGTTAAATACATGGCAATCCAAGACGTAAACCTGTTAGAGGCTGCAAAAGGAACTGGGGCAGAGGTTCACCTTCCAGCAGGAAAACAACCTGGTTTGGAGCAAAGTGTTATTGCTTGTTTAAATGGCCTAGTAAAAGCTCAGAATCTAAATGGTAATCTCTGGCAAGACTTGAAAATAGAAGTTCTTAAATGCTTCGTATTCAGTCTGATTGAGCTTGAGCTATCTTGCAAAGAAGAATCAGCTGAAATATCAGTCTCTAGATGTGCAAAGCTGGAAGATACACACTTCAAATACTGATAAAAAAAAAACGTTTTAAAGCATGCATAATTTTCCTTCCACCTCACAGGTATACTCTATTTTTGTACGTCAGTCAGATAAAATACCAATAAGATACATTAAAACTTGTGGTTATAAAATAAGATAATGGGGTAAAGTTGTCTGCTCTTGAAATGGTATTGAAAATGTAAATGTATCACCAAATGAATTGTTGTGTGAGCATTTCTAAAAAGCTAGCAGGATATTCCTCCAATCTCCAAGCTGACTCAAGGTAGCAACATACTGAAGTCCATAATGGTTTCCAGCAGTGTCCAGCAGAGTTTTGATTTCGTTTGAAGATTACTGGCTTTAAGGTCTCAAAATGCTTTACATAGTAAACCGATCTCTCTTCACTCATCTTAAGTCAACCTGATTTAGTAAGGTGAAAGCCAAGCTAATGATATTTGTTTCTAGTGGCCACATAACTAGGGTGACACAATTTGTACAACAGAGGTCAGCTTTAATGTGCCAGAAATTCTTCAACCTGTCTACCAAATCTATTATTATACCCACTTTCAGTAATTAATATGCATTTATCTGATTAAATAATTAAATTATTGAGATTATTGAGATTCTACAGTTAGCCAGATTAAGTGATAAATGATGATAAGTGTAAACAAGCCCATTATGTGGTAAGCCATCAGGAATGTCATTGAGACATTTTTTCTTGAGGAGAGGGGAATTTTTGCTTTAACTGGACCTAATAAGATTAGTGGCCTAATCTGGGAGGAGTCAGAAATAGGCTCTCAATGTCCTCAGAGGGTCAAAGTGACACACAGTACCTGTGGATGGGGCTGAATAAAATAAACAAAATCTCGGCAGGATCTCCACACTATGCAGCGGATTTGATGTCCCGACTTATCATGGCCTCTTACAGAGGACCCTGCAGAATCCATCACTCTACTTGTACCGCACCGACTCGTGACATGGAGATAATCTGACAGCATTGAGGCCGCAGGATTGACTTCTCAAAGAGCAGAAAGGGAAAGACAACGTTAGAGCTCTGGAAAGTGATGTCAGAAATGTTGACAACTGTAGCAGTGGATGAGTTTGCTTCTGAGGCTGGAGCCACTGGCAGATCCTCTAAACGTCTCAAGGTAAATCTTTCCTTTTATTTGGTTTAATTTTGTTGTATTTATCTTCAGATTGTATGTAATGCTTTAAATGCTTGCCAATTTAAGACTGAATCTTTTTCGAACTGTTGGAGTCATGATGAACTTATATAGTAAGAGTAAGAGGAGCAAATGACTTAAACAGTCACTTGAAATGTATCATGCTTAGTTCACATTTGATCTATACTGTTTTAAAATGGTAATCTTTGACTGTAAGGTGTTTGACATTCATATGACCATTTTTAGTTTTAGCTAATAACACAGGTGTGCATCACTGAATGTAGATACTGGTGAAAGACTATGTTCTAAATACCTAGCAACGTATTTTAGCCACCAGGGTAGTACCTCAGGTAACGGTTTTAACAGCATACTTTGTGAGTAAGTCAGAAAATGTGTAAAACAATATAACAAAGTGCATTTGGTTGTCCAGGCTCTGCTATGACCATCAGCCTGAATTTTCAAATGGCATTCCATGTAGGATTAGGAGGGGGATCTCTGATGGAATACAGTAAGTAAGGATGATGAAAACCTTCCAAATTGTACCTGTAAATCACTATGATATGAGTTTTTGAGAGCTATAACACTTGCTTTCATCATGCCAAAATATTATGTTCAAATTACATAGAAACAGAAGAGCAGCTATTTTTGGTGATGCACCATTCAGGATGCTAGTAATCACAGGAGGCCAGTTTTCCTTTGATCTTCTCTAACCACTCATGGAAAAATCAAACAAAATCAGATTTTATTTTTCAGTTTATGAAAAGGCATCAAAACTGAAAACTCCCATTTTTATGTAACTAAATCAGGATCTGTCTGAAATTAGATCTATTTGTCTTCTAAAGTGCACCAGACATCTTGCAAATTGACTTAATATTTTTTTTCAGTCTGTAAATGCATCAACAAACATATACTTTCTTGATCCACATAGTCTTGACTTTAGTAAAAATCTGTAAAAAGTGTTGGGACACATGTTTTGATGCTTAAATCTAGCAATTCCTTCATTTTCTGTTGGGTTAAAAACTATTACCTCTATCAATGAACCTGACAAGGTTTGTTACTTTCAGTTGCTAAATTAAAAAAAGTTTACACAAGTGAGTTTGTAAGCATTATACTCCTTAAAATGAAAATGGGTGGAAAAAATAGAATCGCCTCTTCAAACCAAACCAGATATCTGAGTCAGCCACTAAAAGCCTGATCGGTGCATCTCTAGCTATTTTTACTGTAATGCCCTGATGACGAACGTGCAGGGCCAAAGCAAGGATTAGTGAACCCTTTACCACTGTTGACCTTATTTAGGCATTAAAGAACCACCTACATTTGATGGAGACATTACAACTGTTGATCTCAGTAGTTCTAAGAACCTTTTGAACCAAGTATTACCTTGGTACATACATATTTTTCTACTGGCAGAGCTTTTCAGACAGTGGTACAACCAGACTTGGACTTTATTTTTAGCTTTTTGTGTTATATGTAACAGAAAGGTTTTGTAAAGTCACAATTCCAAGAGGAAAAATCCTAAATGGCTGCCTTGAATATAAAACTGGCAGTGAAAAAGTATATTTGCATGTCAGACCATTTTTATTTCCAGAAATCTTTCCCTCTAACACAGTGCTTTTAAACTTCATTTAGCTGAACATGTTACAGCATTTGAAAGTTCAATGCACAGAAACTAATTTTCATTAGCTTTTATGGCTGAGAGTAGTTAGCTTCGTCATTGAACATATCACTGAACAAATCTCAATTGGATTTTAAACTTGGAAATGGAACGCTGTTAAGTTAGATGGGACATCATTTCCAGAACCAAGTTCTGTCCTACTGGTTTACTGTCATGTGGCGATTCAGTTCTGACTCTGGGTTCTCAAAAATTTCTCCACTGCAGTTTTTTTTTAATAGAAGTTTTTGATAAAGCAACAATCAATGTGCATTGGAAATATCCTTGTGCCTGTTGTTGCTCATCAGCTCTACATCATAGTTAGATTTTTCTTATTTTTCTGAACAAATAATTCATACCATTGATACCAAGATGCCTACCGACTGCCGCTAAAAGCAGCCCACGTACCAACAGTTTAAGAATTGTGGGTGTTTCTGAAACACGTCTGATTCAAAAAGTGTAGTTTTTAGGAACCAATTATCAGGAAAAAATGTTTAGCGTACTGTGACGGTTTGATCTAAAGCTTTGGATTAAACCTTTTACGTAACAGGCTTTTCTTCTTTTCTTTCCCCCTGGTAGTAAAAGCCCCCAGAGCAAAATACACAATCATAGGAGAAGCTATACGATACGTCATCCCTGCACATATGCAATGCTCAATTGGCTGTGGAGGGGAAGACTGCAAATATGACAACCCAGACTACTGGAGCGAGGACCAACAAGCAATAAAAGGCCTCTACTCATCCTGGTACACGTATATGTTAAGACTTCCAGTACTGTTAAAAGTATTTGCTCCCTGATAGATTTCTTCTGGTTTTGCTTTTTTGTCACATATAAATGTTTTAGATCATCAAATTCATTTTAATATCAGACAAAGATTACAAAAAGTCATTTTGAAATGATGTCATTTACAAAGAAAAAAAGCTATACAATCCAAGCTGACCCTACGATTAATTTTACTTGCCACACCCAGGCCTGATTACTGCAAGACCTGTAGAATCAAGACATCCTTTAAACAGAGGAAGGTTTGAATTCACATGCTACTGTACATACAGGTGCTGACTGTTTTAATGTTTTGCTTTTCATAGGGTTACTGACCATCTTCTTGCCATGTCTAGACCTTCTACAGAGACCATTGAGAAGTATAACATTATTGATCAGTTTATAAGGTATTCACATCATTGCTTTATGGTGATCAGTTTAAAAAGGTTTTTAATAAAGTAAGGAGGAATGAGACCAATGACATTCCATGTGCTCTGTTTTTGTGCTTGTGTTGAAGGAATGGCATCAAAACAGTGATCAACCTACAGTTACCTGGAGAACATGCAAGCTGTGGAAAGCCTCTGGAGCCAGAAAGCGGGTTCTCATACCTCCCTGAAGTGTTCATGGAAAACAACAGTATGTACCTTTGCAGGTGTTTTTAATATAGTACTTCTGTGAACCACAATCATACATACAGTTTTAAGGAAGGAGAAGCAATCAAAACAAAATACATTTTTTAATCATCAACCATCAACCTAATCTCAGCGACCTATGTATTGAGAAAAACATTTTTAATTCAAAGAGCATAAGATAAACGTACAGCATGTTTTCACTTAAGCAGTTAGTTGTCTGGTTTGTAGAATGTAAAAACCCATGGAGTGATGTGCTTCAGCTGACAGGAAGCCGACAGGATCCCGCAACAGAAGGAAAGGTTGTGAGCCCATTGTAGGTCCTTTATATTAGATCAATTTTTTTTCCAACATAATGTATGATTAGTTTATTAGCTTTGGTGTATGAGTTTGCAATTAATCAATCAATGATGGGTGCAAATAGACAACTTATTAACCAGTTTGAACATATTTTCCAGAAGGCCAACTCCAACCTTTTACCCACAATTTCTGAGTTTGCAAGGGGAAGACTGAAATAGCACTATGTATAGCATTGTTAATCTGAGAAACCTCTCTGTTTAGGGCTAGTTGTGAGAAGAATGTCTAATATTGACAGGGGGGCTGGAGTTTTACAAAGCCGGAATAGGGACAGGAAAGCCTACCTCAAGTGGCATCAAAAGCAATGAAGATCCCTTGTTATAATGATCATCAATAGAGTCCTGAATGAAAGGTTTGAAGCTCTGGTTGCTAAACACCTGATCTTAAATAGAAGAACCCAGTAGACGAGAATGTTTTGTTGGTTTTTAGTCATAAATGTAAATTGTTAAAATGGTTAATGCAATGGATGTTGCAATTTCAGTTTATTTCTATAATTTTGCCTGGAGTGACTACGGAGTGGCCAACCTCACCACCATCCTGGACATGGTGAAGGTGATGGCTTTTGCACTGCAGGAGGGAAAGGTAGCAGTCCACTGTCATGCCGGACTTGGCAGAACAGGTAGATTTGCTGTCCAGAAAGTTTTAAAGTGATCTTTCACCTGTACATCAAGATACTGTGTTAAAGTTTTCCTGATTTCACTCTAGGTGTGTTCTTAGCATGTTTCTTAACCTACGCAACCAGGATGACTGCAAACCAAGCTATCTTATACGTTCGTGCCAAACGGCCCAATTCCATCCAAACCCGGGGTCAGCTGCGGTGCATCAGAGAGTTTGTCCAGTTTCTTGTCCCTTTAAGAAGTGTTTTCTCATGCGCCAAGCCTCAGTCCCACCCTGTAACCCTGTCCCAGTTTCTTAACCGTCAGAGACACATACTGCATGGCAATGAGAGAAAAGAACTGAGGCACCTCCCCAAGATTATACATCTTGTGTGCGGGCTCTTGGTAGACATAGCAGAGAACCGGCAGGTGATTGAGGAAGATATCCTTGAAGCCCCTGATATTCAGGAAATTGAAACAACTCTCAGTCTCATTGAAAAGATGGGAGATGAATTCTTTGCAAAGGAGCCCCGCTTACCTGGTTCGCCCACCTTACCCAGGCATTTCAATGAGCCTCCCATCTTCTACCATCGCAAAAGTCTGAGCTACAGCGAGTCAGACTTGAGACGGCTGGGCTCACAGCTAAACCTCTTCACACAACCTCTGACCTCAGTCTCCAAATCAGAGACCACCCTCCCCTCATACCAGAATCAAGGTCAGAACATTAACACCTCTGATATCTCTCACAGTTTGACAGGCTCGCTCTGGCAAATCAAGAATGAGGAAGGCCAGAAAGATGGAACAATTGTGGTGAAGAAACTAAAAAGGAAAGCCATCCAACGCAGTGAATCAGTGGGAAACGATAAGCCAACTAAAATGGGTAGCATGTTGTCCAGGTGGAAGGCAGAGCAGAGAGAAGAGCTAGCAATGAATGGGGTAAAATCCCAAGGTAACGCAAACGAGCAAACAGAGCTTCCCTGCATCACACTGCAGTCTGAGCTGTCTCTGGAGGCCAGGAGGCTGCTGGTGGCCCAGGCACTGGCAGTGGACCTTTTTCTTGATGGAGAAAAGGAACATAAGACCAAAGTACTGGCCTGGCAGGTAACCAACTTACATGAAGTTTGGCAATTACATTAGACACATATGTACGTACAAATATATTCCCAACACTTGGAGTTTCCCCACATCTTGTCAAATGGTAACCACAAACCTTAATTGAAACTACATTTATATTCAAACCCTCTGATTCAATATTTTAACTGCAATTGTAGAGGTAAGTCTTTTGGAGTATGTTGCTATCAGGTTTGTACATCTAGAGAGAAACGTTTGCCCATTCCTCTTTGCAAAACAACTCAAGCTCAGTCAGACTGGATGGGGAGGATATGTGAAAGTCAATTATTGTCTTGTCACAAGTTCTCAATAAGATTAAATCTGGACTTTGATTGGGCCAATTAAATAAATGAATATTCATCTCTCCAAACCGTTCCCTTACACCTCTGGCTGTATGTTTGGGGTTGCTGGCCTCCACCTCAGTCTCAAGTGTTTTGCACTAGGACTGTCCTGCATTTAGCTCCATCTGTCTTCCATCAGCCCTCACCAGCTTTCCTGTCCCTGCTAAAAACAAGTATCCCCACAGGATGATGCTGCCACCCCTATATAGATGGAGACCTTCTTTACTTACCAATTATCTGACTTCTGAAGGCAATTGGCTGCACCGGATCTTATTTAAGGGTATCAGAGTAAAGAGGGCTAATAGAGGAGTAACATACACACTGAACCCTTTTCAGGCTTTTATTGGAACATTTTTTGAAATCCAAGTATCCTTTTCCTTCACTTCACAATTGAGCAACACATGCTATGAAATACATTACAGCAGAGAGGTTCTGGCATGTAATAAAGTAAGACATACCGCCCCAATGACCAGTTTTTAAGGCGTCACATCCAAACTTGCAATAGCTGATAGCGTTGAAATGTGTGCAGGCGGAACTGAATCAAGGCAGCGCATGGGAAAGACTGTGCATGGAGCGAGATCCATTCATCCTGACTGGAATAATGTGGGCATGGTTGGAGCAGCTTAAAGAGCCAATCATCTCCATCCAAGACGCTAAAGCTCTGAATCCAGACAATACTGATACGAAAACTGTCTTCAGCACACTCAGCCAGGTTAAAGGTTATTCTGAACCAATACAGACATAACACGAAAAAATGTTTTAATATAAACCTTCATGCCATTTCTTGTCAGGCACCCAAAGAAACAGTAACATGCATACTCAACTGCATGGCTCATATGATGAACATATCAGAGGAAGTTGAAGAAGCTTTTTTGAACAGAGCAATCAAGGCTTTTACCTGGGTAGGAAAATATCAAACCTATTAATCTGGGTTTTACTCAAGTATTTAAATTAACTTCAAGTGTGTTGTTTCTCCATGTCTTGTTTGTCCTTTTACATTTTAACAGATCAACATTAATTCAGAGGAGGGGAGCAAACTGTACGAGTCAATGACATCAGTTCTGAGGTGTGTTCTTCTGGACCTGAGATCTTTGGCAATAGAGGAGGAGGAGACAGCCAAACCTGCCCTCCCTCTAACATGACTACAGCCAGTCTAACAGGAAATAGATACTTCTGTGCCTTGTGACAATTTTTTAAAATAATATAAAAGCAATGTTTGTTAACATGAACTTCATATGAACCTTCGTATGTTGTAATTCATTGTAAAATACACATTACCTTAGTAGAGTTTAGGTCAAACTTCAAAGAAAATATCAGGGTATTTATTTCAAAAATTCTGCCTTAAGCTTCGTCATATTCATCAATCTTTGGTTTAAGTACAGTTAAAGAACAATGACGTACAGTCAACTTTACTGTTATCTCGCATTTCTTCAGGTTGTTACATTCCCATTAATTGTCGACACGATCCCACCAAGAAGCATAAGAGTCCATCATAAAATAAAATGTCAGAAGGTTGTGTAAACGGTGTGTTGTTCTTTTTGCCGGGCTGTGATGCTCAAGATGTGAAAGAATAAGCTTTAAGGACATCCTTCCCATTATTTCCTTCTACTGAACCCACAATACTGGAGTAGTCACAGCTGACGTGAGTGAACCCTCTGGAACAGAGAAACATGAAGTAATCAGTAACACAGAATCAATGCACTCTTACTGAGGTCGACAGTAATTACTAGGGATGTCCTGATCCAATAATCCAGCTCGAGTCCCCATCTGTCTTCAGTATTTTCTCACAGTTAAACGTTTGTTAATCAGACAAATGTAAATACAAAAATGCAGCTTTTAAATAATACATTTTTAAATGATAAGCTCCCCAAGCCACACTGGCTCTATGAGAATAGGTATTTCTGCCTCTTGGTAGATTATAAATTAACTCTGATTAACCAACTTTACTAGAAAGAAAATCCCAAAAATATGCATAAAATATTTTGGACAAAGAGCAGAGGTGGTTCAAAAGAGGCGTCACAAGGCTATTTATGTGAGGGTAGAACAACCCTAGCTAAATAGAGGTGAAGGCCAGAGACATCACTTGTCTTCAGGATACAATGCTGTCCTGGAAATGGTTCCTCGTCACTGCAGAAATAAATCGCTACTCTGTGTCTCACAGAGAGAGGAGGGAGTACCATCTTCAGCTGCAGGAACACCCTTCTCTGGCAAAAACTAGTCATGTGACTTAATGAGACCATGTGACTTCCTTCTTTGCGTGCCAATAACATTGTCTGTTTAGCACCCATCCATTTTCTATACCTGCTTCTTCCGTACAGTGTCTCAGGGGAGCTGGTGCCTATCACCAGCGGTCTACGGGTGAGAGGCGGGGTACACCCTGGACAGGTCGCCCATCCATTGTAGGGCAACACAGAGACCAGAGAACTTTTAAACAAAGCACTTTTTGTAAAGCAAAGCTCTGTAGGTTTTGCCCTCACTATATCAAACAATATTAAAATATGTGTTAAAATATCAATGAGTCATATCAAAACAGAGGGTATATATGCTAGACTTTGGGAAAAATGTCGGTCGCTCACAAGAACAAAAACGAGACAGTAATATCTCGACTGCCACTGCCAAATGAGTTATGTGGGAAAAACAATTTCAACATTTATTTAGACCCGGTAACAAGCAGATGGTTATTTTATTGTGCTTTCAGGCTAGTGAGCTTTCAAGGCATACACATGGCACTCATTTTGTTAACTTCAAATGGTATCAGATTTGGACTCTGTGTTAGCAAAAGCATAATCTTAAATTACTCGGTATCAGGTAAGAAACACCTTGATTGGAACATCCCAGGTAATTACTGGTGTCTAGATGAAGCTTTTGTGGATAGATCAGAGACACTGACATGGTACAGCATGCACAAACCTGGACATTGTGCGAGAGCCTCCCAGCAAGTGGTACTGACTCTCCAGAGTGAGCCCATGGTCTGGGTCATTCTTCCACGTCAACACTCGTAAGGAGAGGTCCTGAGACGCCGTCACAACACGAAAATTGTCCTGTAAACCCCAATTCATAATTTAATACTCTAAAATCACAACAATTTAGACCAGCTGAGGAAATAGAACTTTGACCCTGAAATAAAAACAGCCTACCACACATATTGAGGAGATGGGCATGCTATGATCTTTAAAACTAGCAAGCATGGCTCCTTTCAGCGAATACACCATCAGCTGCTCCTCAGCTGCCAGTACTATGCAGTTGCTGTTCTTGGCCTCTAGGAGGATGTGTGAGGAGAAGTGGTTCAATGTCAAGGAGAAGGACTCCACCTGCTGGACTAAAGGTGGAAAGAGATTGTGTGACACACACATTAATTTAAGTGGCATCCAATTCTTAATCCAAAGGGTTTAATATAATGTCGGCCTACCCTTTGCTGCTATAACAGGTGTTAAGGGAAGGCTTTCCGCAAAGGTTTAGGAGTGAGCTTGAAGGAATTTTGAGCATTTCTCCTGGAGAGCATTTATGAGGTCAGGAAAAGACCTGCTTGAGCTCTTACATTCTAATTCGTCACAAAAGCGTTCTGTTGGGTTGAGGCCAGTCAAGTTTTTCCACTCCCAATTCGCTCATTCATTGTGGAAACTTCTTTTTGTACAAGTGTGCAATCCTTTTGGAACGGTTACCAAAAAGTTGGGAGCTTTGTCCAAATTTCCAAAGAAATGTATTTGTCTGCTAAGCATTAAGGGTTGTTTTTACTGGAACTAAAAGGGCCGAGCTCAACTCCTGCAAAACAGGCCCACCTCATAATACCCTTTGCACCAAACTGGAGCCTTGACACAGTGCACTCAGGAAAGTGCTTTACTCTACATAAATGGTAAAAACTCAAACTCGCTCATTGGATTGGCACGCAGAGAGGAGTGATTCATTACTCCAGAGAACACATTTCCACTGTGTGGCGGTGTGCTTTACACTACTGTAAAGCACACCTGTGGTTGAGGTGCCGATACCCCATAGAGACAACCAGCCCCCGGACCCAGGAGGTGGTCCCCTTCCTTCTGGGGGTGGAGACAGGCAGACCGCCTCAGCACCTGAACCATGTCCGGGCTAGACCGGGCTCATACCTGAACCTGAGCGACCCCGGCCCCAACCGCGACCCCAGTCCCCAACGACCCCCATCTTCATCCAGAGAGGGGGCCATGTACAAAAGAGGGGTCTACATGGTCCAAACCAGCCCGCCAACCAGAGCCGCCACAGAATAAAATAGTCCCAACCCCCAATGAATTCCGATCCCAACCCCATGAGCCCCCCACCCCCAATGAACCCTGACATGAATCTCCCCACTGGGCCACTCCCAACCAGGACACAGATATCAAACACATGCCCCCGAACCCAAAAGCCATGAATCCTGAGCCCTGTCATAACTCCCAGGAATGGGGGTGACAGCATCATGCTGAGGGTCTGTGTAACGACTAGTAGTACAGGAGCATTGCATAAAGTGATTGTATAATAAAGGATGTATAGCTCCAGATTCACCAGCTTTCTCTCAAACAAAGAGCTAGATGGTTGACATTTGGACAAGAATTCTGGAATGGCCCTGACCTCAACTGCGATAAAAACAATTCATGGGATACGCCTAAAAGCCAGATTCGTCTGGAAACCAACCAATGCAAAGGAGCTCCACCAATTCTGATAGGTAGAGTGAATAAATATCTGGTCATAATTACGCAAGGAACTTGTTCAGTACAAAAAGCATGTGGCTGAGGTGCACCCTGCAAGGTGAGGTTTTTTCAAAGATTAATGGAGATTTATGAATACATTTCTGCCTATATGTATAATTTTGACCCTGTGTGAATTAAGATAAAATAATTCAAATTTGTGCTCGTCATTCTAGTTCCTAAAAATTAGTCACATTGTTTGCTGTTCAGTCATATCACCCTGAAAGCAGTTTTTCATGGCAATGATGAGTATGTAAGCTTCTCACTAACACTGCACACTGTTATCATTAAATCCACTGAACGTGTAATAAAAATGTTCTGCATGCCATGAGAAGAAGCTAAATAAAATACTAGTGCCAGGAAGATTTCCAAACAGTTCCTGCGGTGACGCAGACATTTCTCCTGGATGACTCACCAACAGACTTTTTGTTTCCCAACGATCTGGGTTCAAAGCAAAAGTATTTTCCAAGTCACTGTACTACACATCAGGCCTCACCCTGGATCTCCGTCTTGTACTTCATCTTTTTAATGCTGACATCGAAGACAGTGAGGGCTTTGTTGCCTCTGAGCTCAGAGTCGTGGATGATGGCCAGTCTGGCGGGCTGAGTGGGTATGAAGACAGCAGCTTGGCACCCCGGGACTGGCACAGACTGGCACAGAGTACCTTCGTCCTCAGATGGCGAGGTCAAACTTTCGCTGTAAATCACCTGGAAAAGAAGAAGTAAAATTACACAGGTGTACAGTGAATGTTTAAGTATTTGCAAGCCTTATCATCACCTTTCCTTTTGGTGGTATTTGCACAAAGGTAATGGTGAAACAGACTGGAGCAGGAAAACACACACACACACACACACACACACACACACACACACACACACACACACAAAGAGTTATGCAGTCAATGACAAAAACAAATACCTTTAGACTTAAATCAGCATTTTCCTTGGTTCCAGCTACAATCCACTTCTTGTCAGGTGAAACTAGGAGTATGTCAACTCTGAAAGAGTCACACACCATTAGACTGGACGTTTTAGTCAAAGTCAAATCAGCTAGAGTGCAAATCGACCCCTGGCCTGTTCCAACCTGAAAGAGAAGATATTGTCAGGGAAAAAAATCTTCATGTTTAACCAGGAGGTTTTGGGGCTACTTACAGTCAGAAACCAATTATTGTTGATGTTGTACTGCAGTAATGTACAGTGTGAAGAAGCAGTAGAGAAAGAGGCCAGCTGCTGGCCAGTCTGGCCCTGCCAGGTCGTAATGAGGCCAGCAGAGTCTGATGTGATAATAACTTCCTGCTTCTCATCAACTATGATCTTAGTCAAAGGACTCTGTACAGGACTACACCACAGGTTCTCGCCCTGAGAAACAAAAACAAAGATCATGCCTCATCGTCTCAATGAGGGATATCATCACAGCACAAGCCAATCTTTTAAATATGCAGTAAGAAATATGGGGGAATAGTTTTCCGATGGCTAATTCAAAGTATACTTGCAGAAGGAAAATCTAACACTGTCATTTAAATGTGAACCTTAACACCATATCATCTATCACTATTGCTATATAGAAGGGATTTTATGTTATAGTTTTAATTTAAACACCAGCAGTGGGAAATCCATTTTAATTAACATATAAAGACAAATGCAAAACAATATGCATCAATAAACACAAAGGTGATTTTAAGCTGATTAAAAGCCAAACAATTTCTGCAAAATGGTTGTTTTTAACACAACAATCAGGCAAGAGATTATGACAGGTGAAGTGAATAACAACTGTTAGTGGGTGGTATATGTTAGGCAGTAACTTAAAGTTGATGTGCTTGAACAAGGGTGGCCAACCCCAGTCTTCAAGAGCCAGTGCCCTGCATGTTTTAGATGTTCCCCTTAGTTCAATACAGCTGAATCAAATGAGTGGTTCATAAGGAGCCCTCTGCAGAACTTGTTGACATTGTGAAGAGTTATTTTACACATTAAATTAGATGCTGGAGCAAGAACGTATCTAAAACATGCAGGACAACAAATGAATGGAGTTGGCTACCATTGTGCAAAAAGCAGAAACAATTGGAAAGTGTGAATATTTGAGCCAGTTTGGTGGGGCCAAATTGTGACGACTGGGTGATAGCATCTGAAAAACTGCAGCTCCTGTGGAGTATTGCCAGTATGCAGTGAGAACACCCCACCTTTACCAGCATTTGTCCAATAATGAATAGTGGAGAATCACCAACAAGGTTTATTGATTCACATTTTAATTAAATTCTGTTCCAGGCACTCTAATCCAACAGATGAGCTACTGTTCAGACAGTGCATGGCAGTTGCAGCATATGGGGCTGCATACTCCATGACAATCAAAATCCTATGCCTGATTGTTTTGTGTCTACGATGTTTGAAAGATATCGCTGAGAGGGTTGCACTGACATTTTGGATGTTCCACGCTCGAACTGTCCCATCAGTGGATGCACTGCAGACAATGGCACTGCACTTAGAGAGGTCTGGCATCAGGCTTGAATTCCCCTGCAGGTATACCAGGCCTACCACCCTGCCTGAAGAAAAGGATGTTTGATACACAGGTTAGACGAGAGGCATCATGAAGTCATGTTAGGGATGTTTCTGATGTACAGAAAGAGAACACATACCTGTGTGCCCTCTCAGGCTTTTGCATGTGTAACCTCCCGACCGACCTTGTGTCATGTTCTTCTCCAGGTGGCATCGCCGATGGAAGTATCTCTTCCACGAGTGATTCAGGTGGTCAACCCCCAAGGCGGCAAGGTTACAGAAACTCCAACGCTGCAGGCAAATCCTCCTGAAGAGGACACAAAATAGATGTCTGATGATGATGTTCAATGACTACTGCAAATTGTTTGTATAACAGGAAAGTAAAAAATCTAAACATCAGACATTAGCATGGTAATATCAAATCAATACAACACTAAAACACAGCACTGGATTTTTAAACCTTTGGACCAAATGTAATCTGTATGAAGATAAAACATTGGCAAACTGTTACTGTTTTCTTAGTGAATAAAGTTCCAGAACATGTCTCACAGGAAGAAAGGTGAAAAAAAAATTGAATGTTAAAAAATTATTTATACTTTTTCTTAACAGCCAATAGAAAAAACGTAATTGGTGTTACATCAATCAGCCTTTTTTATAATTGCTGATCAGCTTTTTGCATCTTTCTGCTGGTATTTTGACATTTTATTTTTGGTGAAGAGCTCAAAGTCTTTTAGGTTGAAAGGCCTCCTTGTCATCACCTTAAAGCTTCCTCCACAAATTGTCTATCAGATTAAATCCAGCCCTTGGGCCAGGCCACTCCAAAATGGGAATATTACCTCCAGTAAAAAGAAAAAATTACTTTAAACCTAAATCTGCCAGGTTTATGAAAATATTGGGCTTAACAGTAGCTATTAAAGAAAAACCCGGAGACAGATGCAAAGAAAACAGAAGAGTACTAAGAATAGAACCCTGAGGGATGCCATAATGTGATGGGACTGCTACTAAGGAATACTGACCAGGATGGACAGAGAGAACCTTCCCCACTAGATATGACTGGAACCATTTCAAAATTGGGCCTTTTAGCACCTGCACACATTTAAAGGCGTGAGAGAAGAGTCTGATTGTTTACTTTGTCAAAGCTACAAACAGATCTAAAGCACCCAGAAAGCAATGTTCCTAGAAAATGCAATTAAAAGAAGATCGTTAAAACTCATAAGAGTTTTGTTTACAGTATGACATGATTAAAAAACGGGTTGATTCTTTCTGTCATAAAAAAAAACAAATGAGTCCAACTGCTATACTGACTATCTTCGCTAAAACTTAGAATAAAAATGATAACTCACCTCCATAACCAAGGAGTCTCTGCAGCTTCATACCAGTCCTGAGAAAATGCATTTAAAAATCAATATAATATATATTTATTCCTAGAGAAAATTATGTTCCTTCTGCCACTTCCGCAACTGAGACGTCTTACCTTACACACGGTAGAAGCGCTGATTAAGTCATCCTCGGTCAGAAATGTGAAAATATGAATAAGACAGTCACCGATGAGGTATGGATGATGGGGATCCATACTGACATCGGTTTTCACTACCTGCACAAATTTTAACAAGATGAAGAATCCGACGGAAAGTTAGAAGCAAGGCTACGGAAAACGCATAGGGACAAAATAGTTCTTTAACATTCACTTGCCTTGCAGGGTATTTTTTTCGCCACCAGATGTCACTATTGTAAAAGGTTGTGGATCCGAAGAAAAGCGTTCAGGAGGGAGACGCAGTCTGTAGCATCCACTAAATGTACAAAGTTAAGAAATTATGGTGTTTTATATAAAGACACAATAAAAAACTCAAACTCATTCGTGATAAAAAAATAAAAATGATTTCACAAGTGCTAAATCAAAATTCCTGCGGACCAGAAGAGTAAACAGAGAAGGTTATTATTCTTTCCCAGTCTGTACTTGAAGATCACATTCAGTAATTAAAGTAATAATTATTCTTGGCTTTCGCATTGTGTTTCTTGGCAGGTGTGAAAACCTTTTGTAAGCTGCGGTGAAACAAACACATGCGCATGACACCCTGACTCACATAATGAACCAAATTAATTGCAGTTCCAATCAGTCAAGGTGAATTCTCAGTTTATGAGTGTACAGAAGTACAGGGAGAGACAGAGAGAGAGAGTGTGTGTGTTGAGATTCAGCCCTGGCGGGATTCTTCAGCAGGGCCCCTTGTCTCCTGTGAACACGCCCCAGATAGATGAGGCAGATATATAGCCAAGACCTGCGGGTAGCAGAGGAACTGTGAGAAAGAGATAATCGCACTTGCTCACCCCAAGGGTTACCTGTGACACCCTCGCAATGACAAGAGGGCCAATCCAGAGGGGGGCTCGCCAGGGGAGTTTGGATGCTGTCCCGCTCGGTTTGTAAAAAAGTCCTCCGGGCTTCTTCTGTTTTGATGCTTTTCGTGGTTTTGGACTTCCCCTTGGAGTTACCTGAGCCGTGGTCGAGCGGAGAACAGGAGCGAGGCGCGTTATTAAAATCAGCTCTGCAGATCCGTGCATGAAACTGAAAGCTGGGCCGCAATGAGCCGGAGAACACGACGCTGGATTTTAAGAGTTTTGCTTTGTTTAGGGATTGTTTACCTTAAAATTGGGTGAGGCGCGTTTATTTAATTTCTGATCAGCAACTAAGAGCAATTTAATTCCCAGAAAGAACAGACTTTGATAGGAATAACTGCAGATTTCAAGATGTTAGTCTCTCTAAAACATCTAAGTCCTTTATCTTCTTCTTAACAGGTAGTAGCATAATGAAGGCCAATTGGGATACTATATAAGCGGGTGCTTTTATTTTATAATAGCATGTCTGTAAATTATGCAAAACTCTTGCAATTATAACGTATCTAGATAAAATGACTCAGTAAGCATAGATAATAGACGATTGACCTGTTAAATGGTTTGGTACATATGTTAATCTTGTGATATTAAATGATTTGAGCAAACTCTCAGTTCTATCCATCTTTTTATTTGCAGTGGCTTTTCGTCGGTGGTGGCCCTCGGTGCGAGTATAATCTGTAACAAGATCCCCGGTTTGGCTCCCAGACAACGGATTATCTGCCAGAGTCGCCCCGATGCCATTATCGTCATTGGAGAGGGAGCCCAAATGGGCATCAACGAGTGTCAGTTTCAGTTCAAAAACGGGCGCTGGAACTGCTCTGCGCTTGGAGAGAGGACTGTCTTCGGAAAAGAGTTGAAAGTGGGTATGTTGCTGTCTGTTGGCGTTTGTTATATTTATTTAAAAAGGATAAACTTGTTTTATAAGATGATTGTGAGCTCAATTAAGAGTTAATTTATGATGAATACCATCCTTTACCTTTGCCTCTGTTATGACTTCCATTACAAAAACGATCAATATTTGCAAAAGACAGCCGTGACCTTTAAAATCTGGACTCATAAAAATGATTTATGACTTGTTCCCTTGATAAAGCAGAAATTGTCTGTGCTTGATAGACATCATTTTTCATTTACCTTAGGTGGTGTTTCTTATCTCCAGTCAATAATTTGCACTATTGCACCTGCAAGCATCCCTTAAGGAGCTAGTGCCATTTACACCAGGGCTAGATTGCCCTGACTTTTCTCTGAGGGGGGACTTTCTGAACATGTATAAAAGGTATTTTGAAGCCAGTAGTGGAACAAAGCTCTTCTGAATGTTGGCAGCCTTTCTTTTCATCCAGTCAGAGTCTCTAGAGGCACATTTTCGTTCGCTGGTCTTTATCCTGTCTGGTGATGGGTGCCGTGGTTCTCACTGTAAGGATGTAGAGCTTACCACGGGTATAAATTACAGTGAGTAACAGCTCAGAGGAAAGCAAGTGCTAAATAAGAGATAGAAATGATTCCAAGTCAGTGTTCCTGTGGCTGAGATGGATAAATACTGAGGATATAGGCAGATTACAGCTGGAGTTTTGTCATTTTCAAGGAGAACCTTTCAAGAAAATGGCAAGCGAAATAATGTCAGGAAGAGGAAGCATTCAGTTGCATCAGATGTTGTTTTGTAAAAATGTTTTAGAAATGACTGAGATATTTTTTAGACATTTTCTTCCTACTTCAGATGAATATATTTACATAAAAAATCTCACAAATACTCCTAAACACAATAGCTGGCAGCTTTGACCAGCTGTTTCAGGCATAGTTGCTTTCTGCTGTTGCAAAAAAGGATTATCTCTGTATTCTTTTGAAATTAAAACAGTGCTGTTTGACAATCTGCTTTATGAATGGAGTTTTTTTTAGCTGATCAAGGGTTTTATTTTCCTCCAAGTCTATGGCCTGGACAGCCATACCAAATAGATTGGTTTCACTGGTCAGATTAGCATAGAGTGAATGGTTTCAAATAGATGGCATTGTTGATGCCCAGACTAAGGGGAGCTTAGCTGCTTGCAGTTGTTCTTGAAGCATCGGAGAGATCAGCAAAGTGACATAATGGTGAAACACCTTACAAATTGGACTTTTTCTTTGCCTAAAACATAGATTTTTTTAGTTATTCTGAAGGCTTTGCCCTTTTTGTACCTAACCTTTTGAGTTTGAAATGGTGGCGACTACTGTGGGACGTTTTGTACCAACCATACATCAATTGGCGCCTGCCAAAGGAACGTTTAATACCCGCTTTGAAAACAAACGATTTTCTACATTCTAATCATAGTCTATTGTAAAAGAAATGCTGTTATATGACTCCGGGCATAGTATCTACTAGCTGGAGGTCACTTAGAAGTATTTTAATTTGATCAGTGATCATAATCTGTCCCATTTCATGAGTGACAATGGACAAAATAGGGATCAGAACAAAATTAGTGGAAACAGGGTGTAATACAAAGCTTTCTGCAAAGATAAGCAAATGTAGACAATGGATGGATGGATGAAATCATACTTGAGATGTGGGCTTTTTTTATTATTATTCATCTCCAAAATGTATAAAAATGCATAATTAAAACTAAAATCAATTTTATATAAGCCATTGGTATGAGTAGTACATGCGTATGAAATGGTTTTCATACAGGTACAAAACGGAAGGAAGAAGGGATGCATAGGGAAAACATGGGGTTAGGAGCTAGTGAAGCGGCGAATTGACTCAGAGCCTACGCTAAGCTGTCTTAGATCAGAACTAAGACTAAACAACCACTCCTCCTCGAACCTGTGTCTAAACCAGGATTTTAAACCTTCCATCTCTCATTACAAGGTCATGTAGACTTCATTCCATCTTTTGCGGTGAACCCGTGGACTCACAACTGAAGGGGAAAGAATGAACAACGGTGCAGTCTGCACTGACACACCTTCTTTTCTGGCTCTTCGCCCATCAAATCTATAAAAATGTCCACATAATTGATGCTTCAAAATTTGTTTTTTTTTTCATTTTCTTTCAATGGCTAGGGCACACATCCAAGATGTTTATCAGAAACATGGCAGCTTTACATAGTGAACGGTGTGGCAGGAGGAAGCACAAAGAATGTATGATGTTTGTTTAGAGCAAACAATGACAAGAGGAGTTTATTTACACATAGATATGATGGATGTCGCGATCAGCAGTTTCCTGTTTGCATTTTGATAAATCACAGATTGGAAAATGAAAAGTAAAACACTCTTCTTGCTTATTGTGTTTATCAACAAACACTTTTATTCTATTACAGGCTGTTTTAACATGGTCTTGATTGCGATAAAGGATTTTATGATTCTTTGAGAATATAATTATCTTTCTCTTGGCTCATTACTGAGATATTAAAAACCTTGCTGCCAGCCCTGTCTATGTAACTTTTTTCAGACTTTCTGTCAAACCCTTACTTATTTTGCCAATATTTCCGTATGTGTAAATGATTTGTTAGCTGGAATTGGGAACAGATAACAGCAGAGTGAAGATTCTGATATCCCTACCTTACGAGTGTACACACAATGTAGCAGCTTCCAAGTGGATCAATAGCCCTTCCTTGCCGACAACCCTCTTATTCATGCAGCTTTGTTGACAATACCGCTAGCAGACATTTTGGTTCATGGGCAGGACAGTTTCCAGGTCAGGTTTCAAAACACTGCAGCTCTTGAGGGATATGTCAGCAGGACTGTGATGTAATTACAGCCAGTTAATAATTGTTCTCCCCCCTTTTACCAATCTATCCAATTCACTTCAACAGAAGGAGATACAATATACACTTAAATATTTCACAGATTCTAAGTGCATTCTATCCACACATTATTGATCACCTTCTTTTCTGCTCCCCTAGGCAGCAAAGAGGCTGCGTTCACCTACGCAATCATCGCAGCAGGGGTGGCCCATGCCATCACAGCCGCCTGTACGCAGGGCAACCTGAGTGACTGCAGCTGTGACAAGGAGAAGCAGGGTTTCTACAGCAAAGACCAAGGATGGAAGTGGGGAGGCTGCTCGGCAGATATCCGCTACGGACTAGGCTTCTCCAAAGTTTTCATCGATGCTCGGGAGGTCAAGCAAAATGCAAGGACGCTAATGAACCTCCATAATAATGAGGTGGGACGCAAGGTAAGGAATGAGAAGATGTACTTTATCCAACTTTAAAGGGAAAATATGTGCTCTCACATGTAAATCTATAACAGGACCTTTACAGATTACCATGGATTTGTTGCAAGATTTTCCGCTCGATTTGCACCTCCTACTAATACATCAAGTTTTTGGCAGGAAAAAACAAAGTTTTTTGGAATATTTCCTAAAAGTGGTGTTTTTTACAGACTCTATCTTGTATACTCGGCTGGATTTCAAAACAATGACATAAAGCTCTAGCATTAAACTGTAGTTTTTGTTTGGAATTCTACTGAGGGTGTAGAGGCAGATTTGTTTAAACACACTGGAAAATATATCAGTCTAAAATAATATCCAGTTTAGTGGAGCTGGTTGGTGTCTGAGTTTTTTATATAAAAAACTGTGATTTTTGAAATGCTGTCCAAAGCGGAGATTTAAAAAAATTTATATGTGGCCTATACCTGTGAAAAAAATATCGAGAGATTTTTAGAAACAATGACACAAAGGCTCACTTTGCGAATGCCATATGTTGCTTTTTGCGCTAGCCACCACAACAGGATTGTTTTTTAATTTTGTTTTACATTAAACCTCAATCATAAGCAGAAAAAGTAAAATCTTAAAAAAAGGGTTAACGTCTTACAATAGGGGAGCTGTTTTAGGAGACTTTTTGTCTACTACTGCTTTAGCCATAGTCACGATCTTCCTTTGAATTGTCAAGTAGATAATGTCAAGTTCATTATCATCAACTGCTGGTGCAGTGTAGGTGTTACGGCACTTTTTACTGGAATTCCAATATCAACATGGAGGAAATGCTATTAATTTAAAAAAATATACCTGGAGTTGTGTTGCTAAGGCCACTGTTAAGTAGTTTGAGGCTGATCTTAGGAAGTGCTAACTGTCTCTATCATTACTTGGCTTGTGCAGAGAGGCAAGAGCTTAAACAAGAGCTGCTTTTAAAGGAAGAACTGTCCAAGTGGCAGCCCAGATCCATGCACAGAAAACAGACTGACACTTTATGAAAAGGCATTAACTCCGTCTCCCCCCATGTTTTACACCACTAAGACAGTCTTCAGTTACAGTTATGACAATCTGCAACCAACAGTCTTAGTAATCTCACAAACCCACATCAGGTGAAATGTGTTTGCACATGCACCTAGGAGGTGTTTACTTTTTGGCTTGATTGTCATTGGTGAGGGATCTGTTCTTGTTTTAAGGATTGCCGTTACTTTAACTCTATCTTTATATCAAGTGCAGTTTACAAGACGATAGAGTCTGAGTTAGGTCAAAAACTTCATTTCATATTATAAAACCGGTCATGTTTAGCTCAGAAAAGGAGATGCAATCATCTTTTATTCACAGCAGAAAGCATCAAAGCAACAAAACATTGAAGATTATGTCATGAAAACATAATGAGGAACAAGTCTAATATGATAAAAACCAAGGAGAAAATCTTGCCTGGTTGTTTTCATTCACATGTTTTTCCTGCATGCATGGTTGCAAAACACTGCAGAGTGACAAAGAGACTCCAGTGGGTCTGAGAGTTAGACACTGGGTAGAATAATGTTCCAAAGTCAGGGTTAGAGACAGCATTGACCAAAGTTAATAGATATCCCCTCTCAGAATGCCTCTGCCAAAATAACCTAATTCTCACAACCAACACGTCTAAAGCAATCTCTGAAAAGTCTCCTCAAGCCTGATTGTAAAAGCAGATCACTTTCCGATGCATGTTTTTGCACCTTGAATTCAAATTGGCCTATCTGTAAAGCTAAATTGCCTCCCAGGGAAATGATTGCACTTGTGGATTCAGTCTTCGAGCTGCTTCTCTTATTCCGCGTTCGTTGTGCTAATAAATAGAGCCTCTGTCTTGATACCCCCCACTACTCCCACCCCACCCCACCAACTTCTTTATTTATGCTAATCAAAAGCGGTGACACTGAACAGGAGAAGCACTCACAGCTCCCTGGTGGAAGACGTGCGAACAATAGCTGTCACAAGTGTTAGTAACAAGACAACTGATGGTTAAAGGAAGCCAAGGTTTTTATAAAGGGGTTCAAGCAGGAAGAAGTTCTTGTTCACACGTTCGTGTTTAGCGTTTACTGTTGGAGCTTTTTTTGCCAAAACACAAGCATACGTTTCCTCCATATGTCTTTGGGAGACCGAATCATATACCAAACACACAGCATTTTTGGAAATTTTGTTTGACCTCTCATTGTCATCAGCTCCAGGTTTAGCAGTAATCCTAGTCACTCTGCACTTTGTACAGTCACTCTTGACTTTTGTGGGTTGTGTGTGGTAACTGCAGACACAGGGTATGAAATCTGATACATTATTCTGGCTTCTGTGTATATTATCACACTGCTGTGTGGTAGGCAGCATTTAATCCCCTGCTATAGTAGATTTCTAAGTCACATTATTGAATTCTTCATTTCTTCAGTTGTATTCTGTTCTTTAAGAGATTAAGATTGACTTTAAACCCTGGACATTGCACTGGAATAAACTGGAATATTGGTTGAAAGTGGTGCTCTCACATTTGTCAGTGTTTCACCTTGTTTTTTTTTTTTCTGTGTCTAGGTTCTGGAGAAAAATATGCGGCTGGAATGTAAGTGTCATGGCGTCTCGGGCTCCTGCACCACCAAAACCTGCTGGACAACACTTCCCAAGTTCCGCGAGCTGGGCTACATTCTAAAGGAGAAATATGCCCATGCCGTGCACGTGGAGCCAGTCAAAGCGAGCCGCAACAAGCGTCCGAAATTCCTGAAAATCAAGAAGCCTTATTCCTATCGGAAGCCGCTGGACACGGACTTAGTGTACATAGACAAGTCGCCGAATTACTGTGAGGCCGACCCGGTGACGGGGAGCCTGGGGACACAGGGGAGGGTGTGCAACAAGACAATGATGCAGCACATCAGTGGCTGCGACCTGATGTGCTGCGGCAGGGGATACAACACGCATCAGTACTCCCGGGTCTGGCAGTGCAACTGTAAGTTCCTGTGGTGCTGCTACGTGAAATGCAACACCTGCAGCGAGAGGACAGAGGTGTACACATGCAAATGAGAATATTTATTGGAGGGTGTGTGTCTGTGTGTGTGGAGATGTTGTGAGTGTGTGTTTTTGTATGTTTCACGGACAGTTTTGTGTGTAAAGCCTGCGCTTGCAGTCTTTTCTTAAGTAACAAACAACTACTGTGTTGCGTTTGCAGCAAGCTGAAGATTGGGTACCACGGTTGTTTTGCACAAGAAGCTCTTCTCCCTTCTTCTTGGTCTCTTTGTTGGGACGCAGTACCACAACAATCTGATAAAACACTGGTAATGAAAACTGTAACCTGAAAAATGGGACAGAGTGACACTTTGAGTCACTGAAGCAAAACTCCTAAGACTTTAAGCTAAATGGACATGTAATGACATTATCTCTGTTCGGACTTCACAAGATGCAAATGAATTGAGGTGGATGCGATGCTGGGCAGGACACACTGTTCTCGCCCCCCTGTGCACAGATGAAATTAGAGATAGCGATTTGAAATATTTAACATGCTGTATTTAGAGAATGAGACTTATTAATATTAATTTATTCTATAAAAAACTACTGATTTTGTCCAGTATGGGTCAAAAAATAACTAAATGTCAACAGTTTTTATAATTTGTTGAAGCAATCAAACTTGTCCACAGTTAACACACTGGATTTGAGTCACGTTGTAGCATAATGTAGTTCCAACTGGAACCATTGTAGGCTGCTCCCATTGACCTATCTACCTTTTTGTGAGTTTTACTTTCTTCTGTTGCTGCTAGTCTAGAAAATCCCACTTGTTGAGGTAGAGGTCCATATGCTGTACTCATTGTCTTCACTTCAACCTGGCTCTACTGGACTTATGTGCTGATCAAAAACATGCGCACATTTTCCACGTTTGGTAAATGATAGTTAATAGAGTATATATTTGTAAAGGCCTATTTTTATATGAATGTTTTATTTATATCTTATTGTTCCTACTCATTGTCAGGTGTGGACATTGAGACCTATCTATAAACACCATGTGGAAAAAAAGCTGATATATGTCAGTTGGCCCAAGCTGTCACTGCCATCGCTTGCTGTATATTGTACAAGGTAGAGGCTGCCTAAATCTGTCTGTGTTCAACCTTTGTTTACTGCATTTCATGACTACTACTGATGGAATACAGGAACAGACCTACTCTAACAAGACTTTATTTTCTTTATTGACTCCTCACACATCACTAATTTCAAGCTGAAGCCAAAGAAAAACTAGAGATGCACAGAGAAATTGGTCAGAAAGACTGAAATCGGATGATTTTGCACTTGATCCACCCTGATCAGTGATCGGTGGTCTGTGGTCCGTGCCTTCAGAAATTAAAAATTCAATATTCTTCCAACTGGAAAGCACATTGTATGTTTCTTCTACAAGGCCGCACTGACAATAATGCCTTGGTGTAGAAGTTCTTACTGAGGGAAGACTCAGTTAGCTATTTTCAGCATCGGTGAGGTGTTTGAAAACAAAATAAGAGAAAACAAAAAAGCGTTAGAAGGTTCTGGAAGGAAAACTGTGTTTTCATGGCCTGTCGACTTTTCATCCTGGCTTTTACAACTCAGGCTGAGACGTCACCAAATAAAAGGAAGGTGAAAGTATTACAGCAAAGTTTTATCCTTTCGAAGAGTCCAGTTCTATTTTTCATGACAAATATTGAATTAGAAAATCTTTTAATTGTCACTTTATGGAAGGGTCTTCTTACTCCACAGGGAATACAAACGTATTATTAGTAATCACATTAAGTGTGCTCATGATGCTCATCGCTAATATAACATGCTTCAGACAATGCCAATATTGTAACAAATTTTTTTTTTATTGTGATGCTCTTTCACTGTATTTGTAGCTCATACATGATACAGTAGGAATCAGCTCTTGTCAGAGTTCATTTTTCTACTTTTTTTTCAGAAACTACAAAAAAGCAATCTCCGTAAACTAATTCAGTATCAGCAAGTCAGAGTGCTTCAAAACTTCTGATTAATGCATTTGAGAAAAAAAAATATGATAGAAAAATATTCTATGGTTTCTTGAGTTTTCCGTTTTTTTTTTTTCGAGGATGAGACACAGAATCGGGAAATGCAATATGCTACAAACACCTTGTTATCACAAACTGAAACGAACTTTATTTTTCTCAAAAATGATTTTAGGAGAGGAATTGTAGAGATTTTGTCAGATAAATTAAACTTAGTTGTCATTACTTATAAACCAGAACTAAAAGAGTCTTTACATTTTATTACGATGAAACATAAAACTAAAATTTACTTGATTAATAGTAGCCATGTTCTGGTTTGCACCACATTTTATCATCAGATAGAGATAAATGTTGTCCTGTATTATGTGGTCACCATGACGCTAAATCAGCTTTTAGGAGGCAAGCACAATGTGTGTGGTGCCGGCCCAAAAGAGAGACATTCTTTCAGAGGGGGAAAGTTATTCAGGCTTAATTGAGGGCCCATCCTGCAGACTGCGAAGCAGTTGAATGTGTGCAAGCAGAGGAGTGTTTGTCCTCTAATGGTAGGGTACCACCATAATTGATGAGGCCGGTGGGGCAGACGTGTCACTGTGATGACTTGCTCAGTCGGGGGAGTGGGAGCTGTCAGTTGATAGATGACTTGCACATCTGCTTCATTCACTTCTGGGCCACTAGTTGCTACAACAACTTCAGCGCAGCTGAGAAAATGTGGGGCGGCTTCCAAGAGAGGCCAGTCGACGTGTCAGGAAAATGTTAACGATGCTAAGGCCCACATTCATTACGGATTCCACTCTCACAGGGGCCTGGAAGTGGAGTGAGGAGCCGGGGCCCGAAGGTGTTGATGGAAAACCAGCTCCCAGTAATCTCCCTGGATTGACGAATGCAGCTTGTAAAGTTTTCACCTGTGCTGGATTTTTTTCCCCAGTAAAAACACCTTTTTTGTGAAACTGAGCATAGAATTCAGGCTTAACTTACAGTAGATAAGCCTTATTGTGTGTCAGTGACAGTGATAATCTACCTAGTAAAAAGGGAAAAGGGCGTGAACGGATAATAGCTGAGGTTTGTCTGTCTGACAAAAGCTTTCAGCTTTCATAATATTGATACAAAAGGCTTGTATAAGAAAAGGAAGCTGTTCAAAAGGTACTGGTCGAAGCTAAACTAGGGTTTTGTGTAAAGGACTCGCATCACCTTATCTCATGCCCAGCCAAGGTTGCCATTCAACTCCCTTATATGTTTTCCTATTAAACTTTTTGCAGGGAGGTATTTACCTTTGAAAAAAACCCCCCCCCAAAAAATCCCCAGCTTTGGGTTTTGGGATTCTTTCAATGGGCCGTTCTGTCCAGGCAAGCTGCCCCAAAGGTCTGCTAATTTTGGATTACCTGTATAGATTTGCACCTGTTATTTAGAGCATACTGAGTCTTTTCCTAAAACAAACAATGTGCCCTTACTGGCCTCTTTATTAGGGTATGCCTAACGAGAACTTGGTTGGATCCCTACTGGTCTTTAGAAATGACTGCAGCATCGATTCAACAAGGTGTCAGAAACATTCCTCTGAGATTTTTGTCCATATTGATGCAGTTGCTGAAGATTTGTCAGCTTCGACACATCCATTATGTGAATCTCTTGTTCCACCACATCCGTAAGGTGCCCTATTGGGTTGAGGTCTGACCACTGCTGAGGCCATCGGAGTGTGCGAACTATCTTGTTTAAGAAACTATGATGATCTGAACTTTTGTATGAGGTTTGTTATCCCGCTGGAAGTATGTGGTCATAAAAGGATGGACATAGTCAACATCATCACTCAGGTAGGTTGTAGTTTGTAAATAATGCTCAACTGCTTCTAAGGGGCCTAATGTACAACAAGAAAATATCTCACATACCATTACACCACCACCACCAGCCTGAACCATTCATACAAGGCAGGATGGATCCATGCTTCCATGTTGTTTATGCCAAATTTTTATCATACCATCTGAATGTTGAAGCTGAAATCCACATTCATTGGAACAGGCAAAATCTTTCTAATATGTTATGGTCCATTTTGGGTTAGCTGGTGAGCAAATAGTAGCCTCAGTTTTCTGTTCTAGCTGACAGGAGTAGCAACCAGTGTCGTCTTCAGCTGCTTTAGCCCATCTGCTGCATTCAGAGAAAATGTTCCACCATGGTTTTAAATAGTGGTTATCTTAGCTTATGTTGCCTTTCTATCATTGACATGATCTCTCTGAAATCAACACAGTATTTCTGTCCAAACCACAACTGCCCGCTTGACATCGTCTCTTTTTGGACCATTCTCTGTAAATGCAAGTTATTGCTGTGTGTGAAAATCCCAGCAGACCATCAGTTTTTGAAACACCAATCCTGCCACCAATAAACATCTGAAATTCTCTTTCTTCTCCAATAAATTTTCTCCTTAATTCATTGAGTTGTTGCAATGCGATTGACTGATTTACTGTGTGTATCAACAAGCAATCAGGCAGGTGTATCTAATAAAGTGGCTGGTGAGTTTAATTCGGAAATCCACCTGCGGTATCTGTCAGCCAGGTGCAAAGCTCCACCAAACAGAGTCTGCCATGACTTCATCCCAGTTGAGTCACAACCACAAAGTGCCATCTTCTTTGATAGTTCAGCCCATGTCAGACACCCTGCAGGATCACTGGGACTCTGATTATACTCTTAGCCGTGTTTCTCCATAAACAGGACCAGGCCCATGCCGACACGTTCAGGGGTGTAATATCCTTGTTCCTCTGAAGTAGGGTTGCGTTACCCTTTGGAGTTTTATTTATTGAGACACACTCATACGCACGAGCGCGTCCTCGGCCCCGTCACCTGCGGTAGCTGGAAATTGGTGGTAGCTGCAGATTTATGGTCGGTAGTCTGGCTCACTCCCTTTGTTATTGCTGGAGGTCTGCCATGGCTTCCCTATCTGCACCCATGACCCTGTTACATCAGGGCCGCCCAGCCCTTTGCTCCAGCCAGCAATTAGCGTCAAAGCCGACAATAGGTCTTTAAAACATATTTAAGCAAGACCCGTCCTGCTCTGAGTTTTATCATTAGATCAGCTCTGACAGCCTGAGTGGATCACATTTATAACTGACTTTAAAAAATGTATCTCATGATGCTGGCATTTGTTGAAATCAATGATTCGTGTCTCTCTAATCGAGTTTTTTTGTCCTCTTTTGTACAAATAGAGCACAAATCTACATTTTGAAGTTAATTTTCTGTAGGAAATCTATAAAAAGAAATAATAAAAATACCACCAACAGTTGAGGAAACGACTCATAGTTTCAATTTAATAAAGCTGATAAATTATTCTTTGTGTTAGGCACATTAAGAGACAGCTTTTATTGCATGTGTGCATATTCTGTTCAAAGAGCTTTCAACATTTCACTCAAACAAGTGGACGGAGCTAAAGACAATAATTCCAAGTAGGAGGAGGAGGAAGAAAATATGCTCTCCAGTTTTCCTCTCCCCTGTGCTCCCTTTGACCATAAATCTTCTGACACATGATTATGTCAGTCATACTTTTGTTTTTCCTCTGGTTGAGACATGCACAAGCACCTGAGTGCTCTCACACAAAATTGCAGAGCACAAGATTGTCTTTATGTGATCCCAGAGATACTGTAAGGGTGCAGAGCTCATTCATGCACTCTCTGAAAAACGCCTGCCATTTAAGGCTCTTTGATAAAGGCTGCAGATACTTGACAATATCCACTCCTCACAAGAGAGAGATCTGTACGGGTCCTATCTACCTATCTGATGTTACGGGTAAACACATGGTCAAATCATTTTAGTGTATTGTCAGTAGCATTAAAGGGACAGTTGGAATTTTTTTGGTGAAGTTCTGTGAAGGTTTTATCAGTCGTACAGTGCCCTGCATTTTGTCACAGACCAACACCAAGTATTGGGCTTTTAATGGGATTTAATGTGACAGACCACCAAAAAGTAAATATACACATTTTTTAAAAATTGTTTACAAATGAAAATCTGAAAAGTGTGGTGTGGGGGCGACCCGTGGCCATATGCGGAAGGTACAGTGCTCAACAGTGCCTTGTCATTTGCAGCATTTCTTACTGTTCCCACTGCCCTTCTTCTTGTCAAGCGTCTAATGAAGAAAGGCAACTAGTGCCACAAAAACCTTTAAAAGTGGTGTGGAGTTGTACTCAGCAACCTTTAATCTGATAACCCTAAATAAAATTCACTGACTCCAAACATCTTTAAAAGTCCATCCATCCATTTTCTATACCCGCTTCTTCCGTACAGGGTCACATCTCCAGTGGCCTACAGGTGAGAGTCCGTGTACACCCTGGACAGGTCGCCAGTCCATCGCAGGGCAACACAGAGACACACAGGACAAACAGCCATGCAGACACCCATTCATAACTAAGGGGAATTTAGAGAAACCAGTTAACCTAATAGTCATGTTTTTGCACTAGGGGAGGAAGCTGGATTACCCAGAGAGAACCTACACATCACGGCGAGAACATGCGAACTCCATGCAAAAAGACCCCTTGGCTGGGAGCCGAATCCAGGACCTTCTTGCTGCAAGGAAACAGTGCTATTAACACTACCCTCTTTAAAAGTCATAGTTAGTTAGTTAAATAATTTAATCTCATAATAAATACACGAAGGCCTGAGAAGTCAACAAACAGGGTGAGGTTGTAAAAACATATCCCAAGCTTTGAACATCTTACAGAGCAGAGTATGGTATAAATGCAAACCGGCCAAGGCAAGTCTGTTCAACTAATCTGACAGGCTGGGCAAGGAGAGCATTACTCAGAGAAGCAGCCAAGAAATCCATGCTAACTCTGTAGGAGCTACAAAGATAAGCAGCTCAGGTGAAATAACCTGTGGGGTTGAAAAAATCTCAGAAACAAACATGACTGGTTGTTAAAAGGAAGTTCATGTTGACATAGCAAACTAATTAAAGAAGGTGCTCTGGTGAGACCAAACCCTACATTTAAAACGCTTTGTGTGGCAGAAAATTGACACTGCACATTGAGAGGAACACATCACCCCCAATATTACAGCTTGTGTATGTTTTTCACACCTTCTAATATCATTTGCCTCAAGGTGAAGAAAACATCGTTGAAGCAAATGGAATCTTGGTCTCCTTGTGCTCCGCAGGTGCAATCTCAACAAAAACCCTCGGCTCACGCAGTACGAAAAGTCGCTTTCACTTTACGAGAATTTCTGTCACAGCAGACTTTGCTTTGTTTAGGGTGCTCATCCTGTCACCAGACACCAATCCTTTTGAAGGGCGGTGATTTATGGTGGAAGCGATCACTGTGGTATCTGTGCCAGCTGACAATGCTGCTGCTGCTTTTGTTTCCTCCTCAAAAGTAGCAGGTGACATCAGATCATGGGTCAGATTGTATTTTTTGTACTTCCCCTGAGAAAAGCTGAAGACACATGAAGCTGGAGATTCTACTTCGTCTTCACAGAGGAGTTTGTCTTGTAATCATATCGCTGTCAGTTCATGACAGGGTTGGTTTTTAATGCAAAGTCCAAGGACTTCCTGCCAGAATCCCTTTAGGGTGCTTGCTGTTGTCTGGAGCAATTTTAAAAGTCCCTGTCCATCAGGCTTTCATTCTGGATTTCACAAGGAAAACAGGAGACACTCACTTGTGAATAGCCTGACCAAAAAACGCCATTTATAATGCCTGGGCTCTATTTTGGAAAGACAATGAGTGCAATATAACGTTACAATAACCATAAATCAGCATACTGTAGGTATAAAGCCTCTCTAAAACCAGCAAGGATGAGTGAAAGTAAGCTCCCCTTCAATGCTCCATTAATCCCGCCTCACTTTTGTCCTTTTCGTTATCTCATTACCATCACTGAAGCTGACCTCGGCGCAGAGAATCCTTCTGTGTTCCCCTGCCCCACCAAAACACCTCTGACCCTGTCCTGAACTGGAGGATCATCCAGCACTGTCACAGTCTCATCTACCACTGTCACCAAGCGACCTACAAGGCTCAGAGGTCACTCGGTGCACTTCACCCACAACTGTCACATCAGCCTTTTTTTAAGTGGGTTTAGTCCTTAATAGTGATGCATAGTTAGGGAAAAGTTGACAATGGAAAATATTTTGTCTGGATGAATGAGCGAAATGACCTGAGATATCACCCGTCAGACAGAAGGCTTGTTTACAGCCAACACTGGCTGTTATTTACAGGGAGCCAGAGACATGAAACTCTTATAGAAGTGGTTATTAGGTCTGATGACATCAGTGTCAAGAACTGTGTATGCAATTAAGCACATTGTGAGCTGGGTTTGTGATCTATAGACATGAACAGACAGTAAACAAAAGTATGCCAAAGGGTAGTATGAGGCAATGCAGTCATTTGAATCAGTTTTGCCTGAGGTGGAATAAATCTAAAACAAGATAGACAGAGTGCACTGAGGACCAGGGTTGGGGACCACTGCTCTAGCAGACACCACAACGTTTGGGTCAAAACTGACTTTTATCTGGTATTTGGAGTTGTTCATATTTTTATCTACCTCAACAAAATCCTCAGGTTTATGCAGAAAAGTAATCCAAGATCATAATGCTGCCACCACCATATTTTACTCTGGGTATGTTTTTCTTCTGTAACTTTTCCTTCTTCTGACTGATACACAGACCTTCTGGATCCTTTGTAAACCATGGTATTTGCTAAAGGATAGAAATAAGCACAAGCCAGGAAAATTGTACTAGGACAGCCGAAATTTAGCTTAGCTTCATCAGATTCTCTACAATTCATGGCAGATGTGAACTCAAAAAGACTTAAAGCCTAAACTTGATCAGAAGTGTTTCAACAAATCAGTCTGAGGGTGTGCGGTGCAGCTGAGCTATTGCCCTTAAATCATTTTTCTGTTTTATTCTAACAGATTTGTTTGCTCTTCAGTTGAATTGTATGGGATACATATCATGTTATATTTAGAAAAGTTTTTAAATTGTAACAATTGTGGCATTTTTGCAGGGGTGTGAAAACTTTTGAGAGCCATAAGTTAAAAGGTTTAATTTTGGTGTCACCTGACCAGTCTGCCTTCTTCTACACGTCTGCTGGATCCTCTCCATGGCAAACTGCAAACAGGACTTCTTATGGTGTCTTTTTAAACATTCTTCTTGCCACTCTTTCATAAATACGTAATTAGTTTAATGTATAACTAATAGGTTTCCTGTCAACAGATTTTTACACCTGAGCTGTGGATCTCTGCAGCTCCACCCAGAATTACCTTCAGCAGCTTTAATGTTGTGATTATTCTTTAATACCATGTGTCCTTTACCTTCCACTTTATAAATATGCACTGCTTCGTGTTGCTTTTTCATATAAAATCCTCATAAAATACAGTGCAAAGACTTTGATTCTAATGTGAAAAACTGGGAAAGGTTCATACTTTTGCAAGGCACTGTAAATGTCCATGGTGACTTTTCTGCATATTGTCTTGCAGTTTCAAAGTCCTTTCTGAAATATGTAATTCAGTTCAGTAGCAGGGGAATGAAATGAAGATAACATGGACGAATAGATCTGTGGCACAGACTTCAAAGCGCTTTTTGTCACCTGCATAATGGGATACATATCAAAAGAAGTACTTTCAGGTATCTCCTTACCTCGTTTTGGTCAGAGCTGAGGGTGTTTCCATATCTTGGCAAAGAATGAGTGGAGAGAGTGAGAAGATTAATGATATAATAGCTCTGACCACACTGTTTAGTTATTTAAACTGGCAGCATCAGCTCAAATTGTTTCATGGCTTTCTGCAATGATACATTTGGGAGCATGTCTGGACAGGCTGTAAGATGCTCGGAGAGAACTCGCTGCAACTCCCTCTGAACCCAACCACTTATCAGGAACGTCGAAGTTATGACACCATCAATTCACGCTGAATGTTTACTTCCCAGCAGCTTGTTTGTGCACCTTACCTGGCAGGCTTTGAAAGAAATAGAGAACTGAAACACTGACAGCAATGACGGATTCATTGATTGTCTGATAAACAGTATCCACTGAGTCTCTTTTTTTTGTTTCGTGTCAGATCTGTTTATATAGTTTTTGAAAGGTATTTTATGACCTGCGAGACTGTGACTTATACAGAAACTGGTGGACTGTAAAATCAGAAAAGGAACAATGATTTTTCCTTGTAAGGGTCAAGTTAATATCCCACCTGACTGGCATATGTGACGCCGGATGATGATCTGTGATATATCCTAAGCGCCTGAGTCTTACAGGGTTGTAGTGAGTTTGGTGTTATTGCTCAAAACATCCCGTGTCAGGACGCCAGAGACGTTGGAGGATTACTGTAAGCTTAGCTCAGGTGACGTTGAGTGTGTGTGTGTGTGTGTGTGTGGGAGGGGGTGATAGGTATGAGGGCCCTCCATATAACTGTTCCAAGCTGATCCAAAACCAAAGAAAAGCATCATATGGGGTGCTCAGATTAAATGTTGATTTAATGTTGCACACCTTCAAAGGCGGCTTTTCACAAGAACAATTAAAGCTTGTTTAACCCCATTTCTGAGATGCATTACTGTTCTCTGTTTTAATATTTGTAAAGCCCTTAAAGACAGGTTAAGCGGGTCGGTATGCTCCTTTAAATAACTGTGAATATCTCCTTCTACAATCCCGGCAAAGATCTTATGCAGCCTGGGTTTACCTTAAAGGGACAGTTTGGATTTTCTGAAGTGAGATTCTACAAAATTATTATTAGTAACAGTTCTTCTGTCTGTGGTATGCAGATGTAAGATTGCAGTGAGTTTGCAGAAAAGTGAAGAAATCCTTGGAGTGGTAGAAGGCTAAAAGCTTGTCAGATAATGCCCCCTTTTTAGCTGATTTTTTAAAAACTGTATGACACAAAGCTATATTAATGGGTATTTAAAGGGTACACTCTGCTACAATCTGCTGATATAGGGGTGGAGGGGTCTGTCTAACGTTTTTAGTGGGATTTCTTGAGATGTGAAAAGAAATGATGTGTAGGTTTCTAGATTTTTACAAATAAAAATCTGTAAATAGTGATGTGCATTTGTATTCATCTCCTTTGAGTCAACACGATAGAATCACCTTTTGCTGAAACTACAACTGCAGGTCTTTTGGGGTATGTCCCTATTAGCTTTGCATATTTAGAGACTGAATTGTTTTCCTTAATTTGTCTTGGTAAAATACCTCCTGCTAAGTCAGATTGGACAGAGAGTTTGTAAACAGCAATGTTTAAGTCTTGCCCAAAATTCTCAACTGGATTTAGATCTAGACTTTGACTGGGCAAACTGGACCAACACTTGAATTTTCTTTGATCTAAACCAATACATTGTAACTCTGAGTCAATGTTAACGGTCATTGTTCTGCTTAAAGTGAACCTCCAACCCAGTCTCAAGTTTTTTGCAACTTCTAACAGGTTTTCTTTAAGGTTTGATCTGTATTTAGCTTTATCAATCTTTCTATCAGCTCTAAACAGCTCCGCTACCCCTGCTAAAGTAAAAGATCCATACAGCATGATGCTGCCACCACCATGTTTCATGCTGGGGAGGGTGTGTTCCACTCAACGTGCATTGTCGATTTTTTGCCACACGAAGCATTTTAAAAGTAGGCCAAAAAATTTTACTTTGATCTCATCAAAGCACCTTTTTCAAGATGTTTGCTATGTCAACATTGACTTTCTTTTGCAGGTATTCCATAACAGATAGTTTCCCTTGCAACAGGTTATTTCACCTGAGCTGTTTATCTTTGCAGCTCCACAAGTGTTAACATGGACCCCTCTGCTGCTTCTCTAATTAATGTTCTCCTTGCCCAGCTTTTCAATTTAGATGAATAGCCATGCCTTGGTAGGTTTGCATTTATACCATGATTTCTCCATTTTCAAAATTGAAAGCGGCTTTTCGGGCTGCGTCAGCTGAAGGTTTCTGTTGAGATTACACCTGCAGAGCACAGCAAGACCGAGATCAAAGATCATGACACAGAAGTTTTCCTCAATGTGAGGCAAATGATATTAGCAACTGTGAAAAACATGCACAAGTTGTAATGTTTAGGATGATTATTTATTACAATATTGCATGTCCTCCTTGAATTTCAGTGGTGTAGGGACAAACATGTCTTGAGGTAAATAAAAGTCCAGCATTGCCTTCTACACATTTGACACTGAGATTCTTTCACAGATTTCTTATGTTTTTTGCTCTCTTGTTGCACCTAAACGTGTATCAGGCAAAGATTTAATTTATCAAAGCCACCCCCCCCAAGATTGACTTGTGTGATGCAAAGAGTCAATCTGATTTGTAATGGGATGTTTGTGGTTGTGTGTTTATTGTAGAACTATGATCTGAAAGGGACTCTTGACCTCTGTCAGTCTGGAAACGGTTAAGCAGCCATCTCCAAGGCCTTTGGATTCCAGCAAACCAATCTTTGAGTTAAATTTACTCCAAAAGCACATCAACAATCAACAGGCGGTAAAAAAGAAGGTGTGTGATTGAAGTCACGCGTTCTGTTATATCTGGTGTAAAACCAAGTCAATACTTTCTAAAAAAAACACTATACCACTATAGATAACATTATACCCACAGTCAAAATTGGTGGAAGTGTGATGGTCTGGGGGTAGTTAGCTTCTTAAGGACTTTGATGACTTGCTGTAATTAATAGAACCATTAACGCTGCCCTCTAGCAGATAATCCTAAAGGGGAATCCCATCATTTTATTACCTTAGCCTTATAGCCAGTCTGGTTATATAGCAGGACAATGATGTGAAGCACACCAGCAAGTCCACCTCTGAAGAAAACATAGAGTGCGTATAGTGGATCAGTTGTGACCCATGGTTGATGTGAGTTTTGGGGACATTACGCAGTTGGAACATCCAAATGTGTCAATCAGTCACTCATCTGACAGAAACTGTGACCTCTGATAATAGAAATTTTGCTTACATCTTGAAGGACGACTTAGGGATCACCAAGGTGGAAGCCTGACATAAACTGAAGGCTTCTGGAACACTGTGAAGTGAGTTTTACAGTGACATGGACAGAGTGGGTGCAGACCAAGTAAGAAGCCCCCTCTAAGATATCGAAAAAAGCATGACTGAAATTTGCAGCTGTCCACATGGACAAGCCAAATGTCTTCTAGAGAGCAGAGAAATGGTCAGACAAGATATAAACATTCAACCATGCACATACAAACTTGTCATTTCACAAACCTATTTACAAATAACTGCTTTTTCATACAATCCAACCTAACGTAGCATGACTGGTCAAATTAGTAATGCATTTTACCTGTAATTATTCTAAAGTTTAATTTTATCTAAAGTGGTGTTTTTTTTCACTCCAACATTAAACTCTGCGGCACAAAAGTACATTTTTATGCAATAAGAAGATTTATTTAGATTTTAACGGTAGCTGGGTGTAAAACCAAAACATTGATCTGTGCAGAGGAACTGGCTTTAAAATAGATAGGTGACTCATTTAGCATATAGTATTAGAAAGCTGCAAAGATCCTTTGTAATGTAAAAAGCACACACTTCTGAGTTCCTGCACTGGAGAAGTTAAATAAACATGTTCTACTTAAGAGGAATAAAAATAAAGAGGAAAACAAAAATGCAAAAACACTACCGGTTGGATTATTTGGATGTTAGTGCTTTGCTTTGGATTCATAAATGAACCTTTGAAGGAAAACACACCTCCCATGATGAAATATGAGTGATTTAATATGAGTCACGGGGCATGAAGGGGATATTTTGCTCTGCTTTTTAAGCAACATAATTTAGTGTTACTCAGTGTGAAGAACAAAGGTTGGGCCTAAAGATTCTCTCTTGCTGTATTTGATCACACACTTCTCATTAAGTATTAAGTTGGACTTTTTCTAAAAGACGAAATAAAAGAGAGTCAAAAAAAGTGACAGGTTTGTCAGTTCTCTAATGAGAGGTTTATCTCGAGGAGAGTCAGAGACAAACATTACCTCAGAGCTGCTGCAGACTTGCTCTTACATCCCAGAGCAGCGTCAGTTCACCGAGTCTGCGCTGATGTGTCCCCGGGGGAAATTCCTTTCTACCACTGTCCTTCTTTGCAGCAGACTGTAGTTGTCAGTGTTGGGTCATAGGATGATATATCTGTGTGCTTCAGTAGTGGAAAACATTCCACCTCTGTTGTCACATGCATGAACATTTAGGCTGGAAACTTAAACGTGCAGGATTTAAAAGTTTACAATGGTTGAATAGATCATTGGGAAATTAATAGGTGGATTGTTAAGTTCTGTGTCAACTGTTCTGTACTATGCATTGATTTTGAATCCTTTCTGGAGGTAAAATTAAAATGGGTAGGTGAGAAGTATTAGAATGTGAGACTTTACATGTCTCACTTATGCTGCTCAACCAGCCGGTACACTGGCACGCCTCTGAGAAGCTTCAGAAGCACCGACAAAATTGGACCAGTGGCTGAAATTGAAAAGAGTGAAATTACCGTTTTACTAACAGTAACTGGTTAGATGCGCTGCTTAGCTTAGAAAAGACTTTATCCTTCTTCCCACAAGCTCCCTCAAAGCCAGTCGGACAGGTTTTTTTTGTAATTACATGAAAAATGGCTTTAGTTCCTCTGGGGTTTTGGCCACATTTGAAAAACAGAAGTGTCTTGGTGTGCTTATATGAGTTTGTCCAGCCTGGAATGCAAAAACAATCAAACGCCAAAGAAGCTGAGAGGTTATGGAGTGTGCAAACCTAAACGTTCAATTGATATTTGTATCTGTTGTAAACTGCCAGGCAACAGTATTGATACTTTTTTGCATACTCAGCATCTATACCCTGATACTGCAAAGAAAATCTATTTCAACCAATTGTCTTGAGAAGCCACCTAATTAGTAAGTAGAGTCCAGCTGGGCGTTATTTAATGATCTCAGTAGAAATCCAGCTGGTCTGTGTAGGCTGCAGAGCTTTCTTAGAGAATATTAAAGAACAAACAGCATCATGTAGACCAAGGAAGCAGACAGGTCAGGGATAAAGTTGGATCTCACTGCTACATGCTAACTTGCCCTTCTCCACTGACATATGGAGTCAAATCATAACAAACGCTTAAAAAAACTGTTTTGCCAAGAAGCCTTTTAATGCTTTTGAGAAAGACTTTCTTTAGCTTGAGCTGACCAGTCTTTAAGCCTTTACTCTGACTTCTAATAGTTCCAGAGAAAATAAACAGAAGTTTAAGTCATTTTACTTCATAATTGAATAAAAAAAATACTGACCTTTAGACAGTCATCTATTCACCTGTTCATTGTGCCCACCACTGTTGGGCATCAGCCAAGGAATAGGAGGTATATTGATTGAACCCAAAAATATTCCCATGCAAAGTGTATTTATTCAAAAGAAAGTCCGTAAACATCTTTCATTACTTTATAACTTTGTAAGCTTATATCACAATGTTTCTCTTAAACCGCAAAGGGCCCCTCTGACTGAAGGGCCCCATGGTCATGTGCTCTCTTGGCCCTTATAGTAGATCTTTATGCCAATTAGATTTAAAACACCAACAACTGTGTCACCTTGCAGCCCTAGGAAAATATCAATATTGCAATATTTAACCGGGATGGGCATTGATCAGAAACGCAGCCAAGAGGCCAAAGGTAATTCCGAAGAAAGTCTAAAGATTCACAGCTCATGTGGGCGAATCTATTAACAATCATAAGAAGTCCCATTCAAAGTTTGCAACAAACCATGTAGATGACATAGCAAACATCTAGGAGAAGATGCTCTGGTGTGATAAAATGAAAACAAAACTATTTGCCTAATATAGAAAAGCTTATCTGTGGCAGAAAACCAACACTGTAGATCACTCTGAAAATACTGTATCATCCATCCAAGTATGGTGGTGGCAGCATGATGCTGTGGGGATGCTTTTCTTGTGCTGGTTTGAGTTGATGCGACGCTGGATTGAGCTAAATACAGGGCAATCTTGGAAAAAAACTGTTAGAGGCTGTGAAACAGTCACCATGTTGGAATGGCCCAGTCAAAGTCCTGGCCTAAGCGAGATTCTGCAGCAAGACTTTGAAAATTGATTTTTAAAGCTGCTCTTCATCAAATCTGAGTGAGCTTGATTTGAACTATGCATGACTTTTTGTTGGTCTGTCACATAAAATCCCAGTAAAATACATAAAAATTTGTGGCTGTAACATGACGAAATGCTAAAGGGGTATAAATACGTTTGGCAGGCATTGTATAAATCCAGGAAAGTTCCTCGTAGATCCTCATCTTCTGTCTGACTTTCACTGTTATAACTGATTGTTTTACACAAACATCAGTCAGAGCTAAGTTACCACATCTGTCAGTGTCAGCGACAAAGCCAGCTCCACAGAAAGAAGAAAACTCCAAATTCAACCCACATCCACCTTCAGCGAGGTTTATTTTTGCAGTCCTTCATGATTTGTGTTAAATTGTGTGAGATTCCTCCCTAAATCCAGGCAATCAATCAGAGCCTTTTCCGAAAAACATGCCTTGAGCAACATATTCAGGAAAAACCCAGCTGAATGTGAGATCTGCGGAGGAGAAGCTGGAGATAGTGTGAACACCCACACACTCTACCTCCACCCACCGACCCACCCACTCTGCTGCTCGCCCCTTGGATGAATTTATGATTAATCTAAGTTGTATCAACAAAACTACTATTTTGCTATGCACGAGAAACATGCTTTGAAATTTACAATGTCAGCTAACTAGAATAATCTATGGCCTCGAACAGATGCCGTCTGCAGTTTGATAGATTTGGGTACTAGCAGTTTCTGTCTGGAGCTGCAAGGACTGCCAGGTGCTTTTGTATCAACACCTCTTTTATCACGTGAAGAAAATCATCTCCCCAACTATGACAGTAATTTCATATGAGAGGGCCACACTGACAGAGGTATCGTCCGAGCATGGATGACTAGGATTGACTGTATGCATTTGAACATGCTTTCTGAGAACTCTCCCTGTTTGTGGTGAACGCTGTCAAACAATGTTTGGACTCTGTGAATTTATGCATTCAATAAAAAAGTGCATTCTGTCAGACCTAGGTGCCAACCTCTCTTGCTGTTTTTGCACACTGGAAGTTGAGTTTCACGTAGGGGAGGGTTTGCATGTAATTAATCCTTCCACACGAAGAACCCAACAATTTTAGACTTCTGATTTTTGCCTCTGCAGACGGCACAAGATAGAGTCAAACTCACAAGCTGATTACTTTCAGGGTTAGATAAACAGACTGTCTAATAGTAAGAAGAACATGTGCTGCTTTACACCTGTCTGATTATACAAGCAGATATGAAGTGTGTCTCATGGTATAATCATCTAATCAAGTGGTAACAGTCAACAGACATAAGGTGCAGGCAAAATACAGAAGTTTGCTTTAAATAGCCGCAGGGGGGTTTAGTAAGTTCACGTGTTCTTGGTTTAATAGAAAGATCCGATCTTCCTGCTCACTGAGAGGAACTTATAATAACTGCTAATTAAAAACCTGGTGAGCATGATTGTTTTCCCTTAGTGCCAGCTGACATTTGTTTATAAACAAAGGAGAGTTTTCAAGTTTTTTTGAGGTACCTGTACCTTAATTACATGTCACTGATTCCTGCATCTTCTTGATAAAATGTTCCATATTTAAGGTCCAACTAAAGTACACCACTATAAAAATCTACTTTGAAATAATGCCTTGCCCTAAACTTTTCACATATTTTGCTTGTCATAATCAGAAATTTTAATGTTTTTCAGGATTTTTATGTTATAGACCAACCAACAAAAATAGTGGCTAGCTGGACAGTGGAATAAAACTTTTCAAAATCTTTAAAAATAAAAGACCAAAAAGTGTGGTGTTTTCAGCTCATCTGAGTCAACACTCTGAACTAACTTTTGCTGAAATTACTGTCATGTTTTGTTGTTGGAATGGACCCAAACACAGGCAGGAGGCAGACAGAATAATGTAAAAAGGCAAAGTTTATTTAAAAACAAAGTCCAAAACTTATAACAGAGACAAGCAAAGGCAGCGGAAAATGCAAAACCAGCACCGGATTGAATAAAAAATGTGAGCATGTATGCTGGTAACAATCAACAGGTGAGTCTAGTAAATGTACTAAAGCTGAGGGAGTGTGATTGAAGATAAACACATAAATCATGTAAACATTGCAAAAATAAAAATCCAGGGTAGCTAACTAATTATCATGGACACAAGGAAAAACAGGGATGAAACAAACTACACTTAAAGACTAGAAAATGATGAAGAAACAATTAACTCAAACAAAATTAAACCCAAAGTATAAAGAATTAGGACATTTGAGGCTGCAAGTCATTTCAAGTTTGCTTCCTCCAGCTTTGTACTTCCAGATGCTGAAAAAGTTGCCTTTTCATTTATCAGTATAGCTAAACAATCTGGCTGTATGTTGAGGGTCATTGCCTGGAAAGGAATGGGTCCTTTTCAGCCTCTAAAATATTTTATTCCAGGATTAACCTTTATTGAAATCCATCCATCTTCCCACCAACTTAGACCAGCTTCTCTGCCACTGCTATGGAAAAGGACCCCCACAGCAGTATGCTGCCTTCACTATGTTTGAACATGGAGATGGTACTTTCAAGGTGATGTACCGTGTTAGCTTTCCTCCCCACATCGCTTTTTGCTTGAAGGTATTAATTTTTGTCACATCTTACCAGCACACATTTCTAGCATGTACTTTGTTCCTTACCGTAAAGAACACTTCTTAGGACTTCCTTTCAACAATAGTTTTCTTCTTGCCATTCTTCCTTAAAGGCAAGATCTGTGGAGGGCACGACTAATAGTTTTTCTGTCAGCAGGTTTTGTTAGCTGAGCTTGGATCTCTGCAGCTCCTCCAGAGACACTATTGGCCTCTAGGCTGTTTCTCTGATTAAAATCTGTTTGCCAGATCAGTCAGTGTAGGCGAACAGTCATGTCTTGGTAGATTTGGTTGCAGTGGATTTTATGTAGGAGTATCAGAGTAAAAGGGCCCTGAATACAAATGCACACCACACTTGTCAGATTTTTATTGAGGAAAAATTTTGAAAGCAACTTGTCATTTTCCTTCCTGTCACAATTTTTCACTTCTTTGTTCTGGTCTATCTTTTATAATCAAAATGAAATACACAGAAGTGTGTGTAGTAGTAATGTGAAAAATGCGAAAAAGTTCAAGCAGTGTGAATATTTTTGCAACCCACTGTATCTATGACACTTATACAGGTTAAGCATTGCTTGCTAAAGATTAAAAAGGCATCATCTCCAGTTATGCTTTTTTGGATTCTGGTTTTTTACTGACTGACTGAATTTTAGGGAACACCTAAATCCCTCTACGCCCCTCTCGGCGAGCACAACATGCCACAGCACAGTCCATGACTGCATGACGATTGCACCTTCAAGAGGAAAAATGCCTTTTGAAATAACAAACACTCAAAGCTAGCTCATTACTTCAGTGACAATGTTCCTTCCAAGGCAAGCCTGAACTCTTCGGCGTCATACAAAATTGTGCCCGTTTCTCACCCACAGAAAATTTATTACCCTTGCTCAAGTCCACTTAGAGCAGACTGTGTGCATTCCTCTGCTTGTTGGCTGAAGCAGCTCAAAAGGAATGTCGTATGCCAGCTGAGATGTCAGGTATGAGGCCACACCTCCACCTCATTTTTGACCACATATAGAGCACTGTTGCTTCAGATTTTCAAGGACACAAAGCAATTTAAGAAATTACAACTTTAAGATGTGCCAGCAGTTTGTTTTTTTATAGGGGGTTTAAGGTAATGCTAATATCAAATACCTTAGCAGGAGGTAAAATATAGTTTACATTAAAAAAGCAAAAGATTTCCCGCCATCCATCATGATCACTGGGACAACGGGTGGAGCTAAGATGCAGAGCCATCATCCATTGCAACCCCATCAGGTCTATCGTGGTTATGAAAGTGAATCATTCAGTTTTTTTATTTATATAGCGCCAATTCACAACACATGTCGTCTCAAGGCACCTCACAAAAGTCAGGTACATACATTCCAATTATTCCTAACCATTGAACAGTGCAGTCAGAGTTAGTTATTTATTCAAATTGGATAAAAAGTTTTTCTGTCTAAGTAAACCCAGCAGATTGCATCCATTCAGTGACTTACAGCATTCCCTCCTCCCGGATGAGCATGTAGAGACAGTGGACAGTCACTGGCGTTGACGTTGCAGCAATCCCTCATACTGAGCATGCATGTAGCGACAGTGGAGAGGAAAATCTTTTTACAGGAAGAAACCCAGCGAAAAAGGGTCAGTGTGACGGGCCTGCCATGACCGACTGGGGGTTGGAGAAAACGAGCAGAGACACAAAGAGAACAAAAAGCCCTGATCCAGGAGCCTTTCTATGGGAAGGAAAGTAAAATGTTAAGGATGTAGCTCCTTTAGTCGTTCACCTAAAAAAAGAACATATAAACTCTGAGCCGTTTTCAAGGTTAGAGTGAAGAGAGAAAATAGAGTTAGTTACAGTAAAAGCTCAGTCAATCGCCATGTCTAGGAGAGAGAAAGGGTTAAACACTGAAAGACAGGGCCATGTGGATCAGCGGTAGGGGGGTGAGCATTAAGTTGTTGCCAGCAGAAGCTGGACGATGCCCCTCTCCAGAAAGGTGTCACAGGTAGACACAGAGTCAGGCCAGGTGTAGCTTTTTGGGAAAGAGAAAAGAGAGAGCAAATTTTAAAAGCTGAAATAACAAAAAATAATGAAAAAATTGGACAGTAGTGTGAAAATGTAGCGAAGAGGGTAAAAAGGTCATTATGTCCTCCAGCAGCCTAAGCCTATAGCCGCATAACTACACAGATATTTTTCAGTTCAGATTATTATTTAAACGGCCCCTTATTTTAAAAATGTCGTCTCAAGGAACCCCACAAAGGGCCCACTGATGGTCATTGTTATACTAAAAAACCACAAGGACTGGGATACCTCTCTCTGTCAGACTGATTATAACCATTGGAAAAGAGAAGGGGTCATACAGGTAGCAGAAATGGAGGGGGTGTTTGCACCTCATATCAATCATACCAATAATAGACAGTCCAGAGATATTATCTCGCATGCATGTTGTTGCCACACCTAAATATACCAAAAGCCTGAGCGGGATGCTACCTTCTAACATCTAAATCAGCCAAACTCAATAAAATAGCAGCCTTGGGAAGAAAGACGTTTCCACATAAAAACATAATGAGAGAGTTAACAATATACAAATTCAATATATGGCCATTGTGTTTTTCATATCATAATTTAAAAGTTTAATTTATTAATTGGTCTGAACAAAGGTCAATAAAGAAGTCAATAGAATAATATTAAAACAATAGATGGATAGAACAATAGAACTCTTAGTCAGAGGAATAATTTGTTTGATTTATGCCCATGCATCAATGTACTGTCAGCATCTAACACTAGTGGGATAAACTTCAAAAAACATATCAAGCCATGAACTTAGAAATTATCTAAGGGATGAAGTGCAGTCCGCTTTTGTTGCTTGGAGTTAGGTTTAAGAAAAACTAGAGGCATAAACATCTTTGGTTTGTTATTTAACCATAAATCAGCAAATATCATTTTTTTTCCTTAAAAATCTGCAAACAAAGTTTTCTGAGATGCATGAGAGTTCAACAGAGCTAAAATATTCCGATATCACCGTGTAAATGAAAGCTACATGGGGAGACATTAAAACCTGCTCTACTCGGCCGTATTTATTTGAACATAAAAACAAATTCATCCTGTATAAACAGTAATTTGCCAAAGTGTGCATAGCCCTTGAACCTTTTCACACTTTGTAACATTGCAATCAAAAACTCAGGTATATTTTATTGGTATTTTATGTGACTTGCCAAGATAAAATAGAGCGTAGTTATAAAGTTGAATTCAAATCACACATGATTTTCAACATTTCTCACAGAATAATCAAATCTTAAAAGTGTTTATGTAGTTGTTCTTATCCTCCCTGCTGGAGTATGACTCCAACATCTACTTGATTTTTTGCCCTATACTCTCTGGAGAGTCGTTCAAGTTCAGTTAGATTCGACAGAGAGCATCTGTTAACATACATTATTAGGTTCTGCTGCAGGTTCTCAGTTGGATTTAGGTCTGGACATTGACCACATGAACATGCTTTGAGCCAGACCGTTCCTTTGTAGCTCTGACTGTTTTTTCACAGTTGTCCTGCTGGAAGGTTACCTTCTGCCCCATTCTCAAGTCTTTTGCAGCCTCTAATGTCTAACGTCCCATAAACTCTGAACAGCTTCCTTTTCCTTCCCAAAGACAAGCATCCCCACAGCATGCTGCTGCCACCACGTCACGTTCATTGTTTTTTGAGGAGACAACAAGTAGCCGAAATGGCAACAGGGGAAAGGCAGGCGCCTGATGGAGAAACTGTTATATAATGAAAATCAGGAACTTACAGAACACAAGGAATAGACATGGGGTCCAGGACAGCAGCAACAGTAGGACTCAGCAGGGAAAAAAAGAAACCAAGGAGCTTAAATACTGTGAAGATATTAGTGTGTCATGGAGACCAAGTGAGCAAAATCAACAGAATACATTGAGGCTGAGTGGGGAACAGGACTAAGGAAATCAGACAAGAGTACACTACAAAGTCCATGGGATCATAACAACCCAAAGCTTTACCACAGAGAAAGTATGTTCAGGGTGATTTGCAATGTTAGTTTTCCGTTACACATGGTGTTGCATGTTGGCCAAAAAGTTTCATGTCGATATCATCCAACCAGTTCATCTTATCGTCTTAAAAAATGACAACCGTGTGACACTTTCCTTCCTCTTCATAACTTTTCAATGCTTTGAGTTGGTCTATCTCATAGAATCCCCCAAACATATAGTGAAGCTTGTGGCTGTAATTTGGCAATATAAAAGACTTTTGAGGGTATGAAAAGTTTTGGAAGCCTCTCTGTCAAAAGTTGTTTTTGCCACATGCAAACCTGGACATCTCTGGTGAGGAATGGACTTTACTCAGATTGTTGTAAGTTCATTTGTACTTTGGCCTATATATTTAAAGGATTCCATGGTATCAATTAAAAGCATACAAGCAAGTTCATATAAACAACAGCCCAAAGTGTTTTTGGCCTAAGCCTAATCAAATTGTTGCCTTTGTGGTCACAACTGCTGTGAGTGGTGTGTCATTTCAGCTCCCCTTCTAAACCTTTGG